>QODF01000085.1:679306-969174 GCA_024372805.1 Oostethus manadensis | reverse complement strand
AATAAATGTAATTTTAAATTTATTTTGTATTGTCTGTCATCCCTCTCAGTTCAACAAACCTGTGTGTCCTTGGCGGAGCAAAATTCTGATTTGTTACAATTGAGGTTCCCTGAACCCTGAATTCTTCCTTTTGGGTCAGCTGTTCAGTACCGCTCGCCACATTTGTTGTATTCATGATAAAGTTATCGACTGATAAATTGAGAGCTTTGCTTTTCTGCTCAGCTCTCTTTTCACCACAACGGACCGATACAGAGTCCGCATCACTGCAGATGCTGCACCAATCTGCCAGTCCATCTTGCGTTTATCCATCTATCCATTTTCTTCCGCTTATCCGAGGTCGGGTTGCGGTGGCAGCAGCCTAAGCAGGGAAGCCCAGATTCTCTCTCCCCGGCCACATCGTCCAGTTCCTCCCGGCAGATCCCAAGGCGCTCCCGGGCTAGCTTAGAGATGTAGTCTCTCCAGCGTGTCCTGGGTCTTTCCTGAGGTCTCCTACCGGTTGGACGTGCCATGAACACCTCCCCAGGGAGGCGTTCGGGAGGCATCCTAACCAGATGCCCGAGCCACCTCATCTGGCTCCTCTCAATGCGGAGGAGCAGCGGTTCTCGAGTCTCTCCCGGATGACAGTGCTTCTCACCCTATCTCTAAGGGAGAGCCCAGCCACCCTGCGGAGAAAACTCATTTCGGCCGCTTGTACCCGCGATCTTGTCCTTTTGGTCACTACATCTTGCGTTTCATCCTTCCCTAATTTGTGAACAAGATTTGATTCCTCCTCTCCAGAACCCCTGAATAGACCATAACCAGGAAGGCTGAGGACTTTCCCGAGATAATTGGAACACAGGATCTCATCCATTCTCCTCGGTGGCCTTGCCTCGGTAACCTCAGCCCCAGAGATAAGAGAACCTGCCACAAAGCCCCAAGGCACTGCTTCCTTGTTGGAAGACATGTTGGTGGGATTGAAGAGGTCTTCAAAGCATTTCTTCCACCATCTTGAGTTAAGGTCAGTAGCACACTATCCATTCATGGTGTTGAAAGTGCACTGCTTGCCCCTCCTCGGATGGTGGTCCAGAATCTCTTTGAAGATGTTCAGAAGTTGTTTTCCATGGCCTCTCCAAACTCCTCCCATGTCTGTGTTTTTGCCTCAGTGACCGCCAGATCTGCAGACTGCTTGGCCTGCTGATCAGCTGCCTCCAGAGTCCCACTGGCCAAAAAGGCTAGATCGGACTCCTTCTCCTTCTGTCCACCAATGGGTTCTGGGATTAGTGACACGACAGGTATCAACCACCTTACGGCCACAGCTCCGATCAGCCGCCTCAACAACGGAGGCACAAAACATTGCCCACTCGCACTCAATGTCCGCTGCCTCCCTCGGAACATTGTCAAAGCTCTCCCGAAGGTGAAAGTTAAAACGCCTTCTGGCAAGGCTCCGTGGGTAGATGAGTTCCGCCCTGATTTCCTCAAGGCTCTGGATGTTGGGGACTGTGTTGGTTGACACATTGCATGGAAGTCGGGAACAGTACCTCTGGACTGGCAGACCGGGGTGGTGGTCCCCATTTTTAAAAAGCGTGACCGGAGGGTGTGTTCCAACTATAGGGGGATCACACTCCTCAGCCTCCCTGGGAAAGTCTACTCCAGGGTGCTGGAGAAAAGGGTACGACCGTTAGTCGAACCTCAGCTACAGGAGCTGCAATGTGGTTTTCGTCCCGGTCGCTGAACACTGGACCAGCTCTACACCCTTACAAGGGTACTGGAGGGTATGTGGGAGTTTGGCCAACTGGTCTACATGTGCTTTGTGGACTTGGACCGTGTCCCTCGCGGTGTCCAGTGGGGGGTGCTCCGAGAGTACGGGATTGGTGGCCCGCTACTACGTGCCATTCGGTCCTTGTACAATCGAAGCAGGAGCCTGGTTCGCATTGCCGAGCTTGTTCCGGTGAACGTTGGCCTCCGCCAAGGCTGCCCGATGTCACCGATTCTGTTCATAATCTTCATGGACAGAATTTCTAGGCGCAGTCAAGGCGTTGAGGGAGTCCAGCTTGGCGACCTTAGGATCTCGTCTTTGCTATTTGCAGACCATGTGGTCCTTATGGCCTCATCAGGCTGTGACCTTCAGCGTTTACTGGAGCGGTTTGCAGCTGAGTGTGAAGCTTCTGGGATGAGACTCAGCACCTCCAAATCCGAGGCCATAGTTCTCAGTCGGAAACGGGTGGACTGTACCCTCCGGGTTGGGAGTGAGATCTTGCCTCAGGTGGTGGAGTTCAAGTATCTCGGGGTCTTGTTCACGAGTGAGGGAAGGTTGGAGCGTGAGATCGACAGACAGATCGGTGCCATGTCCGCAGTAATGTGGTCGCTTTACCGGACGGTCGTGGTGAAGAGAGAGCTGAGCCGGAAGGCAAACCTCTCTGTTTACCGATCGATCTACGTTCCCACCCTCACCTATGGTCATGAGTTATGGATCATGACCGAAAGAACGAGATTGCGGATACAAGCGGTGGATATGAGTTTCCTCTGTAGGGTGGCTGGACTCACCCTAAGAGATAGGGTGAGGAGCTCGGCCATTCGGGAGCTCAGAGTAGAGCCGCTGCTCCTTCACATCGAGAGGAGCCAGTTGAGGTGGCTCGGGCATCTAGTCCGGATGCCTCCCGGGCGCCTCCCTGGTGAGGTGTTTCGGGCATGCTCAGCCGGGAGAAGGCCCTGGGGAAGACCTAGAACACACTGGAGGGACTATGTCTCACAGCTGGCCTAGGAACGCTTTGGTGTCCTCCCGCTGGAGCTGGAAGAGGTCGCCGGAGACCGGGAAGTCTGGACTTTCCTACTGAAACTGCTGCCCCCGCGACCCGGACCCGAATAAGCGCAAGAAAATGGAATGGAATGGTTTTAAACATTATAGAGCTCTCTAGACATGAAATAACACCCCTACAGTCACCTTTACATTCCTGTTACCCAATATGCTAGACATACAAGACAGAAAATAAGCAATTTGAAATGTAAATAAGACATAATATAAGTCCATACCTGTTAGCATTAAGAGAGTTACATTATCACTGACGCCTTGGCACATGACGGAACTGTTCTTGTGATTTTTTTTTGACAGGCTGAAAAAACTCAAGTCTGTACTCGCATTATAGTAATAAATATAATAATATAGCAATAATAGACGGATTTCAGAATACTCGCATCCAGACAGGAACGAAAAACTGAGCGAAAACGATGTAATACACAAGGCACACCTACATGTGGCGCTGTGAACAGACAACGCAGAAGGAACCACGTGACACACCAAATCATAGAAGATGGCATAGGTCTACATAGCTGTTTATAGTGTTTAAATGACAAGTATAATATGAAGTATAATAGTATAATATGAATAAAAATCGTCCTTTTCTTCCCACAGAATGTACATTCTGAAAGCAGCCAGGCTGAAATGAAGGACAATTTTTGGTACCTATGTAATTTGAAAATTTGAAGAGCCAGAGAAGGGCCCAGATGATGTGGGTATCATCCTGGAGGGTGTCCAAGTTTGGGGAATGTCCCATGTGTGATGCTGTTTGCGCTGGTCTTTACACTCAACCTAAGATATCTTTCGATACACCATGGAAGCTGTGCAAAAGATCATCATGAAGCTTGATGGGAATAGAATCTCAAGAAAAGCTCAAGTACTGAAAACCCTGCTGTGACATAAGTCACAGTGACCAAAAGGTCTACTGCTGTTGTTGGAGCTAGAAAAGACTTTGGGCAAAAATGTTATTTTGAAAAATGCTGTCTGTTTTATTGGTAACTAGTGTATAGAATTATATTATTAATAATATAAAAGTATAATTTTTGACTTTATAATTATAACAAATACAAAACAATTATAAGAATTATAAAACAATAATATGAGACACATACATAGGGATTTAAAGCAAACATATTACACTTTGTTGTTAGATTTACAGTATATTGATTAATTTTTTTACTTCAAATCCAAATTGTTATCTCCTAATTTTGAATTAATATTTTGTACATCTGATTTATGTACAATGTGTTCTTAAATTTATGACTTCAGTATGGCTGCTAAAATGTCTCTGAGAATTCTTTCTGTATTCTGAGAATATTTTCTGTATTTGATATTGGGTTTCACATTTTTCTAAATACAGAGTGGTAATTTTCTTGCCTGCTGGCATAATGCACAATTTGTCAGCATTTCAGAGGTTGACTGTCTGGTTATTGTTTTTCACACTAATAAGCATGTTTCCAAGCTGCTGTTGAAAGTCTTTGTTGGCCTTCTTTGGCGAATACAATTCTATTCCAACAAATCCAGTGGTCTTTTTCCAAACTTGAAACGAACTGTGGGCAATTTCTAAATGTGAAAAGATATGTCAATTGTCTTATTTTCTGAATGTTTACTATTTAAGAGTTTATTTTCACATTTGTTTCACAGTTGAAATCATTTCTGATGTTTAACTTACTTAAGTTGAGTTCTATTTTTTTTTAAAGATTATTTAGTGTTATTGTACCATAGTCATTGGAGTCCATAATCATATTATACATGTTTGTAAGACACATATATTAAGATCCATGTCCATACACATGTCTTGTAGGGATTAACTCACCAACACATCTCAAGACGTCTTGCCATATGTGTCTCAAGACGTCTCTAAGACGTGTCTTAAGATATCTTAAGGTGAAGGTGATGGCGGGGAATGGTATGCTCAACAAAAATATAAATGCAATACTTATTTTGGTGCCCATTGAGCTCAACTCGACTATGTCTCACAGCTGGCCTGGGAACACCTTGGTGTCATCCCGATGGAGCTGGAAGAGGTCGCCGGGGACCGGGAAGTCTGGACTTCCCTACTGAAGCTGCTGCCCCCGGGACCCGGACCCGGATAAGCGGTGGAAAATGGATGGATGGATGGATGGATGGATTGAGCTCAACTCAAAGATGTAAAAAATTTTTTGTATACACAAAAGGCCTCTCTCTCCCAAATATTGTTCAGAATATTTGTTTATTATATTTGTGTTTGTGAGCATTCATAATTCATCTGCGTCACACATGTGGCATATCGAGATGCTGATTAGACAGTAAAATTAGTGCACAGGTGTGTCTTAGGTTGGCCATAATAAAAAGCCACTCCAAAAAGTGCAGTTTAACTACTAATATGTCAATCCGGAGCATCCCAAACTTGCTCAATTTGGTGTCCCAAAGCAGAAATGTGGGTGATAACTAATAATAATACCAAGCTTTCTGAAATGTTCGGCAGGTTTGTTAATTTATTGATAATGATAATGTTGATTAAATAAATTCAACCAGAGTGGCCTTGTTCTGCCACTTTCTAACAGGATGACTTTATGAGTAAGTGGCAAATGAGGCCATGTCAAAAGGCAGACCAATCAGCCCAACACTAGATCCTATTATCAGTGACAGCACACAGGTGCCATCAGCCATAAGTCTCTGGCACTGCAGAAGTTAAGGTGTTGTTTGATTCATTAGAGCCTGTGTCTGGGCTCGAGGTGATGGCACCCTCGTTGTCCTGAGCGGGGTGAAAACTGGAATGTCTTTGCTTCTTGTCAACACTATGTCACTGTAATTTCTTTTTCCGGCGCCCCAGTCTTGACACTTTGAAAGGTTTGACCGAGCACGGTGGCAAGGGATCATAGGAGAGTCTTATTTAAAGGGAGTGGTTGACACTGTTGACATTTCATTCTCTTCCTTTCCAGTAGCTTCATGTTTTGTTGCCTGTCGCATTAAAAAGGCAGGCCGGGTAGTTCATTGTTGGGAAAGGCCAGATATGGATCAGTCATAACTCAGACGTTCATTAAGAATTAGGCCAGACATTAACACCACCGCATGTTTGAAACAGATCACAGATGGCTTACGGAGATAACGATAATAAAATATCTTGCTGTAATTTAAATTAAAGATGCAATCTTAGTCACATCATTAGCAACACAAAGGCAGATTTATTCAGGCCATTTCAGTAATTACAGTATACTAAAGTCACCACTAACTTATGATCGTAGTGTGCTTTTATTGTCTTGTAGTCGTGTTAAAGCATTTACAGTATGAACTCACCCATTATACGCCCTTAGAGCATAATAGCTGCCAATGAATGTGCAGCAATAATAATGTAATGTGCCCCTCCCTTAGGGAGCTGATCTCCTCATCTGGGTCACAGTGAGTATTAAAAGGGTTAAGGGTGCACAGTAAATTTATTGTGGTCTTCCAGCAACCAATGGGACAGAGCACTAATGGATGACCTTGGGGTTTGGCTGTTTCAGACTTGAGATCATGTCTCACCACCTCTCTGCCACCAGAATGACCCCAGTCCTCTCCGCCCCTGGCCTCAACCTTTAACTCACTGATCTTTGACCAAATTATTAAGCAGACACCTGCTTTCCGGTGTATGGTCAGGCAGGGGGAGGAGGACTCACTCTGCGTACGCTAATTTGATGTAGATGTGTGGTGTGACACTATCCATCCCGCTAGAGAACAACCCATCTGTTACGTCTTCCCAGCAGTATAACTTTCACTGACAATGTCTTTTGGTGATTAAACTCCGTTTTGTATTGAACATTTTTTTCCACCAATGATTAAGGGTATAAACATAAATGGAATAAAAATAAGTACAGTATCTGCTCTGAAAATAATTAACAAGTTACACTGGCAAACATCACTTTTACACACCTACACAATTACTGGCACAGTAATTTGTTCACATCCTCTGTTCAACAAGCAAATGTTCTGATAGAGACAAAAATAGAGAAGCTCCAACAATCAGGGGTGTCCCGATAAAACTTTTCATAAAATTTTTCAGCCTTTAATATTGACTAATACTGATATCAATCCGATATCAGCAAAAATCATACATGTTTATTATTTATTTTGTAGTGTGGAATGTGTCAAGTGATACTACTCAGCAGCAGTACATAGTTTTATCCATGAGTTTTATCCATAATGTAGTGGCCGGTAGGCATAATATAGCGAAGTTCGAGTTGCTCGGTTAAAAACATAACAATATGGCTGTCAAATGATTACAAATTGTAACAGATTAATCACAGTTTAAATTAATTAATCACAATTAATCACCATTAGCAAATATATCAGAAATATGCCCATTTTACTCTGTTCAATTAACAGAATGATAAATGACAGTACAGGTTTATATATTTGTATGTATCAACAGCTCCAAATGAACTGAATTATGCAAATCAAGCTAAAAGTTACTACAGAAGTCTAAAAATATGTTTGTCTACCACTAGTTTCTTTAACAGTAGCAGAATTGTCACGTTTTAAGTGTTAGTTTGTGTGTCAGTTGGTTTTTTTTCACTGTTATACCTTAGTTCCCGTTTCTTCCTCTTATTTTGTTATATACTTCCCGTGTTGCTCGGTTTTGCTCTTGTTCTGCTTTACGTTTCTTATTATTTGCCCTTAGGCCAATTTAGTTTCTTTTTACTTAGTTCAGCGATGTGCTGCTTGAGTTTGTCGGCGCACTGAATGTGTTCAGTTGGTCCCCGTTTCCCGTACGGCTGTGGTACGCTTTGCTTTTGTCTTTTTGTTACACAAACCTGCTACAAGTTTCCTTGTTTCTCCTTAATGGCTCAAAATAAATAGATTTTACCTGCACTGGGTCGACTCTGCATTTTGAGGTCATCGACAACAAATCACACTTTAAACTGTGTTGTTGCGAGCAATGAGGGGATGCATTCAAAAACATCACGTAATTTAAATTGACTTGTTTTCAGTGTTCTGGGATTTTCCAGCATACATAGATGTAGCAAAAATTTACCCACGGAAGATGGGGGCTCCTCATCCTTTCTGTGTAATACTGCATCAAATGCTCAATGTGTTTGGTCATAATAAACTTCCCCAGTTCTGTGCCACGACGGGAAACAACACATGTTGCACTCAGTAGCAACATTTTGATGTTTTTTTTTCTTGCACTTAAACAAAACATACGCATGGCTCACATTACTCCTACTCCTTTTGTAACACTTGAGCACATGCTGTTGTTGTGATCGTATGGGCTCTGTGCATCCGCTGCTGTATAAATTGTCTTGAACTTTGGGTTTTGAAGAACAATGTGATATACTGTATATATGCAGCTGCTTCTAATTTACAACTATATTAACCTCTTTTTTAGGAGGTCACAGGGGCAAATATGAGTTTACCTGAACAAAATGTCCTTGTAGGACCCAGCAGGTAGCAAAGTAGTATATGTTCGCATTCTCTACCAAGGCTCACAATGCCTCTGTGAGATTTTAATGGCTACAGACAAAGCATCAAGTCTTCTTCCAAAATGCAAGCTGTGTGGTCTTTGTGATAGTCCCATTATTGCATGAAGGACTCTTACTTTAGGCAGCATGTCTGTGGTTGCTTGTATGGATAACTGTACTTTCCACAAAAAAAAGAAAAAAATCTTCTTAAGAGGAAGTCTTTGGATGTAGGACATTGGAGCTGTGACGGTTAATCTCCCCCCACGGCTTTACAGGCGGCTGTGGATTTAGGAGTTGGCATCATAACTGACCAGTGCTGTTTGATTAGATAACAGGGGGATCTACTGCAGGCATCAGTGGTCCACCGTGCTGAAATGACACAGTTTGCTCTCCACCCATCCCGCTTAGAACGCGATGGGGGTGATTCTTCAGCCGTCTGAAGCTGCAAGCTGCCAAGCAGCATCCAGCAAAGCAATTCCGCCATCACGGCGGTATGATGGACTGTACAGGCTTGTACCAGATGTTAGGAATTAGCTGTCCCATTGGCTGCCATGGGGTGTGCCCTGCAGCTCTCCTTCAAACTCCATATGTGGTATTGTATTGCTGATGAGTTCCCAAACATTGCAAAAGCAAAATGACTATATAGGTAATTTTACAGCTGGATGAGAATAAGCATTGAAGGCCTGTATTCTTTCGTTCCAATATATTATTCAATTTTTAATTTACAAGTGTGCTGTGTGTGCAAAAGCGCATCAGCAAAGCCAAGCTATATTAATATTGCTGTGGCGAGCTGATGATGGCTACTTCGTGACTAACGTAAGAATGTTCAACACAAACTGAAATATGGGAGAACCGTAAAAGATTTTGATTACAGTTATACACCAAAACGTAAATCTTGTTGTGAGTTATTGAAGGACGTTTTAAAATATGAGTTTTTGTTTGTTTGTTGGTTTGTTTCGAACTACACGAAATACACAGAACAGAACATAATGAAAATCTACATATAGGTAGAAAACAATTTGGCTCAAAAAGGAGTGTGAAAAAGACAAGCTTATTTACACCCATCACCATTTCGTAATACTAAAGCCTGTTATATTAACACAATATGCAGCAATACACAAACAAGATTTTACACCTACACACATACATGTACAATATGCATTATTATTATTGTGTTATACCTTGTACATCTTGTGACATTACTCATTATACCATAATCCCATATCAACATATTAATCATGTATTATAGCATGGGTTTACTATACAGTATATATATTTTTAATGCATGTAAGAGATTTTTGATTAACAGGGATAGGGGTTATCAGTGTTGATGGTAACAATAATTAGTTTGGATAGCACGTGTCCCGCATTAGGAGAGAAGCCAATAGCTTTGTGGAACGGTGGCGCGCTCTAGCAACACCAACGCTCCTGACCAAGTATACTTTGCATTAAAAAGACAAGATTTCAGAGGTCTGTTGCTAGGAGATGGATGATCTCCTGCAACAAAACCTCCACCTGTATGCCCTAATCTGTTGATTTTATTGTATGAGGAAAAAATCCCAAAAAGACAAAAACATATTTATGACAGTATGTATATCTATGATGTATTAAACTATTACCAGCATTTGTCTGTGGTGAAATACAAGTAAATTATCTATTAATGATAGACATCGCAGAGCAGCATGATACAATTTGAAAATAAATAGCACTAACAGCATATCAGGCGAATTACACCATCTTTAAAATGACATAACATCAATGAGTGTATGTCAGAAAGTAAACATTGTAGAAACTGTCTTTTTGTATAATAAACATACAAAAAATAAGTGAAATAACTAAGTGGCAAAAAAACACTTTTTGCTTATACTATGGAATAATCAACATTTATACTGCAAAAAAAAAGAGCTGCAATGTCCTACAGACAACAGTCAATTGAGATTTTAACGACAGTGTACAAATTTCTTAAATAAATATCAGAAAGCGATGGTATGGATGTGTGTTTCTTCCATGGGACTTCCATGTGTATATATACACAGCATAACTGGTGGTTATTAATTGCAGAATATGTTTCACCTCAATAATAAACTGATGCTTTGTGGCATTATCACAGACTAGTTAAACTCGGCTAATTCTCAGGTGTCATGTTCGCTAAAACCAAACCTATTGCATTGGGGTGCATGTCACTCCAGATTCGAAAATATTTGGGGCCTGCATGGAGGGGGTACAATAATGTGCTACAATGATATCTTTGATCATTGCCAGAGCTGGCCAACATTGGAACTGTGTCGAGTGTGGTTATCATCAAGCCATTTCTATTCCCCAGCACAAATCATTTCATGGGTCCCTCATCCCATGTGCCAGAACTGGGTTTCAAAAGCAATTTCAGCTGAAAAATAAGGTGCTTTTCTTCAATTTTCAAGCCATTTGTATCGGGGTTAGTGTTGTTTACCTAGCTAGTACACTGGCATTTACATACCTCTTTTAAGAAAAAAATGGGCTGGTATGATTTATGGACTGCACCATGAGTGCAATTTTCTATGTCGAACACCTAATCTGAGAGGGTATGGAGAAAGGTCACACTGGCCATACAAATACTGTGGCCCTTGCTCAGAGAGTGGGTGGATATTCATTCTCTTTAGGGCTGATTTATGATATGCAGAGCGCACTACGCTCAACAGCGCCTTTGGTTCTAGACATACACGTATTGCCAACATAATAGAGAAAAGATGAAAATAGAATAAGAATTTCTCCTAACCTACTGATTTTGATAACAGCATAATGCTCAAGATTCTCGGCATTGTTTTCTTGGATGTGTAAGTAATTCCTCAGAAAAGCAGCAAATGATCCCCATGGCTGCAACAAAAAGCTAAATGGGAGACAAAGAGAAACAGAGAAAGCTATGTTGTCAGGTGTTAGGATCAATGCCATGTTTCAGAGTTGTAACCTTTAGCCTACCCCTTGACTCTCCAGCAATATGATACCATGGATCTCAACAGTGCCTTTGGTACCAGACATACATGTATTCTTTCTTCTGCACTACTGACTTTAATAAAACAGTGGTCATACACCACATAGACCTGGTATACAATAACAATGCTCAAGATTTTCTGCATTGTTTTCTCGGGTATATAAGCAATACACCAGAATGAAGAAAAGAAGTAGCAAATTGTCCATGTGGTATTTACAAACAAAAGCTAATGTAAGACAAAGAGAAACAGAGAAAGCCGTGTTGTCAGGTGTTGGGATCAATGCCTTGTTTCAGAGTTGTAACCTTTAGCCTACCCATTGACTCCCCAGCGATATGATATCATGGGGCTGATCAGGATGGAAGTACATTTTCCCATACTTAAAGAACTTGATATAGCTATAACACAAGGTTTCTCATTCTTCATAATTTCTGTGTTTATAGAGCCTCACATTAATTTGATCTATGGAACAGGAAAGAATAGCTCAACACTTAGTAGCTGTTATGATTTAAAAAATTTTGCAAGATTTTACAAAAAAGGTGTCTTGCAGGAAGTACAGCAAACTGAATTATGGCATAGCTATTGTAAATGCTAAAACACGTAATATGGAAGTGTGCAAGACAGTATTGGAACCGCATGTTAAGTGCTTTACGCACACTGTATTCCTTGCAATCCCACCTGCCCTAAGCATTCACAGTGCCACTCTTTCTTTTTTCCATTGGACTTTAACACAATGTCAACGCTCAAGTAGAAGTTGTAATAATTATACATTTGACCAAACCTACTTAGGATTTGTTTGATCAAAACACTTTGCTGCATAAAACATTTATTAAAACTTGTGAAGGTAAAATCTAGATTGCAAAAAAAATAAAACTTTCTGGTACTAGACTGCAATCAGCAAAAAAAATGCACATGTAGTTTTACATAACTACTAGTAATAACAGCCACAACTGTCATCATTTTTTCATTTTTTTGTTTAGCTTTCATGCATTTTAGTTTTAGTTTTAAGGAGTTCAAAAGTTAAAAGAATCATGCTTAGTTTATAAGTTATAAAGCATTTTAAAAAGTACCTGGATTGTTTTGTGTTAAATATAAAGTCAGTTTGTCCAGTCTTCCTGGGGAGGTGTTCAGGGCACATCCAACCGGTAGGAGGCCTCAGGGAAGAGCCAGGACACGTTGGAGAGACTATGTCTCTCAGCTGGCCTGGGAACGCCTCGGCATCCGCTGGGAAGAGCTAGACGAAGTGGCCGGGGAGAGGGACCTCTGGGCTTCCCTGCTTGGGTTGCTGCCCCCGCGACCCGACCTCGAATAAGCGGAAGAAAATGGATGGATGGATAGTTTGCAGTAAAATAGCCAACATCATGTATCGTCTTGTCTCGTGAGCTGAGTGTATCGTGACACCCCTAGTAGTTAACCATGGTTTTATTTAACATATATTAAAAGCCCACATTGGTGGTGTATCGTCATTAATATTAATGTCAATGCATAGCTATAGCAGCACTGCAAGGACGCTAGTCTCAGATGTAGAGGAAAAAATGTTGGGCGGTTGGATGCTTCCAAAAGGTCAGCCAATTCACACACTTATTGAAATACTAAGCAAAATAATAAAGGGCATCACAATCAAGATATCATTCTTGGGTTGAAATGACAAAACAACTGGATGAATTCAATGTGCAGCTTAAACCAAGTGAAAATAATTACAAAATCTGTGAGGGAGACTGTTTTGTTCCTACTTGATGGGGATTATAATGGTTTGTAATATTTTCTTTTCAAGTTTTACCACATTAGTTGAGCCAAACAGAGAATTTCATTTAGAAGCCATTGTTGTACAGTGCATTGTTGTACAATGCAACACCATCTGTTTTTCTTGTGTACCTCTGACAAAATGACACATTCCTGCAAACAAATGGGATAATACAATAGTATATTAAAAAAGAGGGGGCATAGAGTGTCACATTTGGGATTCTGTTTCACATTGGACATTATATACTCCTTATTTACAGTGCGCTCACCCCTTATATAGACAGACACATTTATGAGGAAGAAGCAGATCAAGTTCAGTCCTAATGACAACCCTCCGCTGACCTCTCCAGAGAAAACAAATGGAGCCCCAAGGTGATGTTCCAATATCGCTAACTACTTGGGTGTCCTAGGGAAAGGAACAGATGTAGCCCTGAGGATGAGGAAAGGGTGAGGTAAAGGTCAAGGTCACCATACGCCAAGGTTAGGGTCAGATAAGCGCGGCTGGCTCGAGGTCTTCACATGCCCATGGGCCATAAAAGGGAGGCGTGGACAGACACTCAAGCGCTTTGGATCAAGTGTTATTCCAGAGAGGCGGGTGAGGGAAGGGGGCACTGAGGTTCAGGCCAGTCATATGCCTGAGTTGTACACTTTCTACTTGAGGCGCTTTCTGGGATAACACTTGCTAAGTATTCATTTATTTACAAAGTGTTGCAGTAAAGTGGCTATATGGGTTTGACTAGACTTCATACTCAAATTTGTGTTTGTAGGCAGTAATTTTACTGCATTGCCTGACGTAGTGGTGTTTATTTACTCAACTACAGAAGAGGGTGGCGTGTATTTGGGGGAAGCTGGGAATGTGTGTGCTGGTGCAATGGAGGGTGGGACTTTTTGCACATCATCCACAATCCATGTGTGAGACAAGACTTTCCCTTTTCTGTGTGTTCTAGGTAGCCGCCTCGTGCTCGTTGTTTTTCACTAATTAGCATGTAACAGGGATTCTCCAATTTCACCTATAAAGCCTTACAAAAACGGACAAAAAACAACAACAACAACTCTTCATTTACATGATGTGAACGCAATAATAAACAAGCTATAATGACATAATAATACTCGTATTGTATTGGCACTTGCACCAAAACAACTACTTCTCTCGCATGGTGACACAGATATAATGACTGTATATACAGCTGCGATATCAAGCACTAAGTGCTGCATGTTTCAGAAACAATACAACGGTGACGTATTTAATGTCTGATCCAGGTGAACTGTGGCGTCTTTGCCAGTTGATTGGTAGAAAAGGTTTCTACCAGAATTGTTTGTTGTTGTTGTGATACAGTCTCTTGGAGCAGTGTCCTCCTGCCAGACACATAAAGCTTTTCAACACCGTGTGCCACTCAATTTCTCACGTCATGGCTTGACATTTACACCACCGAGTCACGCCAGAACCGGTGCTGACCCTTTCGGCCCCAATCTGTTCCGATGTTTCACCTTCTCTTTTCTTCATTTTGCATATATTCAGGCTCAAAACGATCAGGTTCTGGATCCTCATTTTTACCAGTCAGTCAAAGAACCTGCTCAACTTATCTGAGTCTCATTAAAACTCGTCTGAGCTCCCTAGAACATAAAACACAACATTGTGGAGTGACCACAAGAGTGTACACGAGAAGGCCAATTGCCGGAAGAGACACTGCTGGCATTTCCTCTGTGCAAATGACAAGCACTTTCCAGCACTTTCCAACACCTGACCCCTTTAGGATGCATTGATTACTGTAAGTACTAAACTTAAGAAACCAAAAATGTACCACTTCCGGATGGAATGGAAAGATAACTTTTTTCTACTCTATCACGTCCGACATGCCATCTCAGACCTTATGCAGTGCTAAGGTAAGGTGAGGTAATGTCTAAATGTTTTGTGTCATCACTGCAGCCTAGTGACCAATACTACATAGCCCTTGTATTTCAATACTTTTGACTAATTATACACCATAATCTACCACAAAACAGCGACAATTAATCAATTACTTAATTTCCGAAAAAACATGACATAGGAGGGGGAAGACGGCTGTGGATATGTGGTGGTTTTGGTGTCGTAGTTTGTTTTTATACAGTGATTGAGCACCTCCTCGTCATCCTCTCAACATCCGGTCTTTTAAGCTAATAAGCTACAGTATTTTATATTCACACAAACATCACAATCTACAAGATGTGTGACCCGGAAGAGTTTGCAGCTGTGGAATGGGCAGATTAAGGGTGGAAAAGCAAGCTTTGCTGTAGCTAAAATAATCATTTTTGATTGTCGTATGCCTCTTTAAGATGTTTGCACAAATAATAGTATAATAGTTAAAGTGGTATTGTGTAACTATTGCCATAAATGATTGTTACTTGTGGTTTGAATCTGGCCTTCTTAGTAACAATGGCGGTGCATGCCATGATATATACAATACTGTGGCCACATTTCCTCTTGTAATGTCAGAAAAGGAGCTGTTATTGGAAAAATCACTGGATCACGCAAATTGTTGCAAGCACTTTTTTGAGGTCTGCAATGAGTGCCGGATAAAATTGCTGAGTGGGAATAATTTGGCGCAGGTTTAAGTTTGAGGCGTGTGGTGCGAGGAAATGCCAGAAATGTGTTGAAAAGCAGTAAGACTCCTCACATTCATCTGAGAGACTTTCTGTTGAGAGACTTGTTGTTCTGATTAGCAAGAACCAGGAACGTTCCATATTTAATGTCTGCATGTTAACGACTAAATGGAACTCATTAAGCACTCATTAAGAAGTACTATAAACAAAAACGAATTAGTTATTATAAAAAAATATATTAGGTTGCATGCATGTCTGACTAAAATTAAAATGTTCATCACTATATTTGGTCCCTTAAAAAAACTCCTACCCCCTCTCAGTGTCTCAACATTTACTGTTTTGTTGTGGAGTTTCTTTAACTTTATAGCAAAACAACAGACCTAACAGTTCAACTGCTAATTTATTTGCTAAAACTACAATGACAATTCACACAATATCTGCTCCATATAAAAATAGAAATTACCTCTAATTGCAAAAATCTAAATAAATTACTGGAGGTTATTTGTTAAGATGAGGAAATGTCAGCCTATGTCATTAGTTGCAGTGGGCAATCCCATGGTATTTGGAGAGAATAAATTAGCCCTAGCACATTTATTCTGACTTAATTAATAAGATAACCTAAGTGATTTATTTGATTCCCCAGAATATATGGCACAATAATAACCAACAGTACGAGCTGCATTTGCTCAACTAAGGCAGGACAACAGCAACAGAGAGAGACAGCAATTACTGTCATATTCACAGGGAGGAGCATGCTAATGGGGAGATTTTCTGCGCTGGATCAAATCAAATGGAAATGTATTTGGGTGGTTGTGCTTCTTCTAATTAGGAAGCCCGTGTAGTTTGATAAACTCTTAAAGATGGTGGTTCCTGTGCATGTCAGCTCATTACATGGCAGTTCATTCTGATGCGGTACTACAGTAAGCAGTACGATGCGTTCTCTATGCATCAGCAATGATTCAAACAGCATTTGTGAAGTAATAAAAAGCACTCATCCTCAAGTCATAGAGTCCTCATTTTCCAGGTGTAAGTGAGAAGTCATAAGTCGAGGATGATACAATGAGAAGATTAAAGCATAAAAAGTAAATAAAGTTCCCCACATATTTCAAAGACCTCTGAAAAACATGTTTTGTCCAATATCTTCATCTAGCAAAGACAATGTCCATGCACCATATGTAAAAATAATGACTAGTGCAGGTTATCAACCTTGAAATTTACAACAAAGAAAAATACATCCAGTTATCTATATGTTAATACATATGTTTTAATATACAGCAGTATAGTTACTGAAAATATTACTTTATTTTTTCAAATCGCGACGGCTCCAGTTCTGATAAACCCTGCGCCTCAATTAATCGGCAGCTGCATCACTCACATGAACAAACACTACATCTCAAATAAATTCCTGTTTTTTTCGTCTTCAGAAAATCAGTTGCCACCATTAGGTGGCTGTAATTACACAATTAGACATTATTAACACAACACGTAACCTTGCAAAGCAGACATGGCATCTGTAAAGCAGATGTTTCCAGGACACAAACAAGTCATGTAGAGAACTATAACTCTATAAATAAATAAATAAAAAATGAAATAACTTCAGAGGATGTTGCAAGACACATATAATAATGTAATATGTCATTGTAATTCAACATTTCATCATAGCTATCATTTATTCATAGGAAAAATTATACATATAAAATACGTATTTAAGGTATTGTAAAAATTAAAACATTGAGTGAAAACAAGAAACTCAATGGCACTTCATCTTCTGCTTAGAAGAAGAGGTTTTTTATTTGAGCAGACAATAGCCAAAAACCTGTAATGAGCTTGTCAACACATTGGAACAGACAGGAGGGTTACTACAAAGAACACTATCCTCACTCAAGGTATGAACAAAAATAATAACATGTGTTACAAGTACTACTACTGCTCCAGGGAATAATAGACAACACTTAACATTGCAACTATTTACAAAAAGGTGTCATGAGGCATGCTGGGAAGCTACAACGCTATGCTACTGTATAGATGCATACAATATACAGTATACATGAAAGTATTGCCTCATACGCTCTGCAGGGGAGTAAATCAATGCCCCAGTCCACTACTTGAGGAAATACGGTACGTTAATTAATGGTATGCATCTATATGACTGCTGTCATTAATGTGAAAATACGTATTGCCAACGTAGCAATGACAAAACATGGAAATATTATAAACATTAAGTAAAATGACAGCAGAAGAGAAGGTGAGCGTGAACAGTGGATAAAGGAGCCCAAGAATGAGATGACAGCACAAAGGTCACTCGCTTTTCTGTAGTCAATAATTGACATTTAAACATACGTTTCAAACGTCACTGATAACAAAAAAAAAATGCGCAAGATAATGGCGAGTGGGCCGCTAACACCGGCATGCAATTATCACTATAATGAGATGCAAATATGCAAATGTCTTTGTGCATGCCTCAGCTCCCTTTTGGAGAGTGCGGCAGCGTCGGTCGCGCATGATAGATGCCATGCTGCTTGGTGGCAGACAGAATGGTGACATGTGGGAGTGGGAGCAAGCGTGGAACAGAACTGGGGCAACTGTGCCACACACCCCAGACAAAACTAAATCCCCACAACTGCCTACAGCTTGACTGAATGCTCTGCAAATTCATACAGTTAATTAATTGCTACAGATATTATTTAAATTAGTGGAGGTATACTGTATTTGCCTTACTTTAACTGTAGGTATAATTCATATGGCGGCAAAAAAATGATGATATATCACTGACATATTAAGAAAAAAATATTACTTTTCTTGTTATTTTCATTTCATTTACAATTTAGGCCAATCAGATAACCGCACCCTTATGGTATAAAAAATCTACTCTCAAATCATTGTATAGTGAATAGTAGGGGTGTAACGGTTTACATGGGTGTATTGAACCATTTCGGTTTTGCATGTTTGGTTCAGTCTACTTGTGTATCGTTTTGGTTATATTTGATGCTATTTTTCTCATTAAATTTAGTACTAGAGTGATCCAAGCGCTCCGCGCGGAACAAAAATCCTGGCAGAGTTTCCGCATGCACTCTTTTAAGTGTCGGACTCTACTGACCGAGGAGGAGAAAGTTAGTAGCTCAATCATAGCAAATGCCAGCGAGAAGGCTGAGCTGGAAGTCTCCTGTTTGGGAACACTTTGGCTTCCCTGTTAAAATTACGGATGGACAAAAGCAAGTGGATAAATCCAAAGGTGTGTGTCGATATTGTTCCACAGAGATTGGGTTTGCTGCAGAAACACATCTAACATGTTAGCGCATTTGAAATGGTTTAATCTGGCAGTGAATGTTACAAAAAAGAAAAGCAGCTTATTGTCCCTGCAACCACTGTACACTGTGCTTTCTGCACTAAATGTGGATGTTGGCTTTTTTTTATTCAGCCGAAAACATGAATAGTTATGTGTCATAATCAGGCTGTTGCTGCTAAGTGTTCAAAGTTTACGGTTTTAACTTGTTAATTTATAATTTTATACATATTTCTTTTTTTTATATTTTTATATTTTACATATTTATTTTTTTTTCTTAAAAAAAAAGTCAGAGTCTGAGTTATTTGAAATATCATTGAAATGAGTTGCTTTTATGTATTTAAAAATACTGTACATATTGTTAGCATTTAAAAACAAATAAAAAAAACATTTGAAGTAATTTTTTCTGCCTTTTGTACCGGAAATTAACCGAACCGAGCACTTCAAGAAACTAAACCGAACCGAAATGACATTTTAGTGTACCGTTACACCCCTAATGAATAGGAATGGGCATCATGAATAATTAGTCATTTAACGGGTCTATCAATGGTGTGGAGCTGATTAACAGTCCTGAAGCAACTGAGACAAAATGAAGCAAATTACTTGGCTGCAACCAGCAGACACGCTGTTGAGCTAATCCTAAGAAACATTTGGCCAGAAGAAGAACATGCCTTTAGCTATGCTATTTGTTGACTATCACTTAACGATTAATTGCTAACCAAAGATATCCGATGGGAAAATAAAAGAAAATTCAAAAAGAATTAAATTGTATTAAATATTATACTATTTTTTCCGTGGTCTATCATTTTGTTATGTTCTGCTGGATCTGCTCAGATTTACCATAATTTCCGGACTATAAAGTGCGCCAGTATATTGCCACACCCACTAAATTGAAAGATAAAAAATATATATATACATATGTAATCAAGCCCGACTAATTAATCGTTTGGTCAATTATGATATATTACTTTAGTTTGAGTTATCGTCTTCATCGCACAGTCGTGAGCTTAGGTTATGTCTCCTATAAAAAAAAATGCAGTACAAATTCCCAACACTAACTCTACATGGGTAGGTTCATCTTCTTTGGAAGTGTGGACCACCCTTCACTATCAGGACACAAAACATGCTAGCAGTCATGCTGTTTGTTAGAAGCAATTAATTTCTCTGAGGCCTTCATTCTATTCAGGCTAGGCTTTTGTGCTCTAAATCCCACTATTGAGAGCTTCTCTTGTGCCATGTAGGAGGGTATGAGAGAGAGCGAAGGATCGGCAAAGGAAGGGGAGAGCCAGGGCTCCAAGCTTTGGATGACAGATTATCTTGGGCCAGTTAAGCATGTAATTGCTCAAATGAGTTAAAGTCGTCTCAAATATCTGTCTCTGCACCTCATCACACCACTTCATACACTCAAATATTTGACAAATGACAAAGATGAAGCCAACAGTCCACCGCTGACGGATTGACTGGATTTCTGTGTGTCTAACAGCATTTACGTTGTGACCCCATATTACTGGAGCGCTCACTACACCATCTTCAAAGACCGTGCATCACCTCACCGTCATGTCACAGGGGATATGAATCCTCGCTGCAACGATAGCCATCAAGTAGAAGAACCGTGATTCCTTACATGAAGAGACAGAAGGAATGTTAGACAGTACCAGAGAGATTTTGATCTGGAGAATGTGTGCCTCCCTTTTGCCAAGTCTTTATCACATAGCCACTGTTGCTACAGAGGAGAGATCCATGCCTCGACTCCATGCCAGACCTCACAGGGTATAATTAAATGGACTGTTCTCTTTTTTGTGATTATTAAATGGATAAAAGCTTTCCCTCTACCAGCTTAATTCAGGGTTTAATGCAATTATAATGTTTAATATTTTCTACTAATAATTTCTTGACTCCTCAATCGAAAAATACTTTGTTTTATGATGCAAATCTGCATGCAATGAACAACACTATGGGTGAGAGAAAGATGCAGACGCTTTGCCAGGTGTGTTCGGCCCTTGCCAAATACCACCCTCAGAGCAGGGAGGGTGTCCCGCATGGCTTCACTGAATGAACACCATTGAGGGCGTGTGTGTATGTCTGAATGTTATTCACACCACATCAAACTGGGCTTGCAAAGAGGTGCAAAACTGGCGCTGGCAGCCTCCCAAACCAAAACAACCTGGAAGAATGTCATACATTACATGGGCCCGACACACAGTTCATGCATAAATTATTGGAGAGGGGAAAAAATAAAACAAAGTGGCTGTCACAAAAAGATGGACATGTCCTAATGTAAATGAAAAACCTTGCTATAAATAAAAGCTATGAATCAATAAGATATGAATTAAACAAAAACTAAACATTTAATAAAGAGTGTGATTAATTTGCTTATTTTTGTGTGGCTACTGTGCCAATGAAACCGTATATCATAAATATTTCCCCAGGTAACAAATTTGCCTTGTCTAATTGTACTAATTTTTATCAGTAATCAATATTATTGACTGGCCGCACGGTGGATGAGTGGTTAGCACATTGGCCACACAGTCAGGAGATCTGGAAGACCTCGGTTCAAATCTCCGTTTGGCATCTCTGTGTGGAGTTTGCATGTTCTCCCCGTGCGTGCGTGGGTTTTCTCCGGGTACTCCGGTTTCCACCCACATTCCAAAAACATGCATGTTAGGTTAATTGGCGACCCTAAATTGTCCGGTATGAATGTGAGTGTGAATGTTTGTTTGTCTATATGTGCCCTGCGATTGACTGGCGACCAGTCCAGGGTGTACCCCGCCTCTCGCCCAAAGTCAGCTGGGATAGGCTCCAGCATCCCCGTGACCCTAATGAGGATAAGCGGTATAGAAAATGAATTAATGAATGAATATTATTGACAACATTTGTAGAGACAATGTATGCATTAATTATATGGCATAATAATGCAAATACATCATACCAAAATTAATAAACTTGTTATTCTCATAAGTACTTAACATTGTAGTTGGAACGTCAAGAACGTTTAAATAAAATAGCAAATGAAATTGTAATAGCTTTATTAAGTAAGCTATTTTTGGCATTCTTATTTTATTAGCTCTATTAGACAGGATGTTTGCCGTCCTTATTTTGAAGGTCGGAAGTGGAAAATGTGATGTGTGTTGATTTTGTCTATGTGAGATAGCTATTAAGTGCCCCTTCCAGCCGTGGCTGCTGTTTCTATTTCACACACAACTGGCACAATGTCAGCAGACAACCTAAAATGCTGGTTTACATTAAAAACCACTAAAGCACAACTCAAACTAGCTCACACACACACACACACACACACACTAACAGTCGCATTAGCACGCGTCACTAAACCAAGCTAATCCAGCCAGCTCATGCTCATGTTTGTTGGCTAGTAAAAGTATCAACGTTTCTTCGTTGACTTAGCTTCCATGCTTCCAGTTGCCGCCTCTAAATGTTTAGTGCTGTGAATGAGCGGCCCGTGCAAGCTACCCGCACCATGAGAGAGCAGTCTGGGCACAGTGAGTGGGATCAACCACTGTTACAGAGCCAAATATCTAACTACCAATGTAAAATTAACAGCAACGGAGACAAATATCCATCGTCCAACGAAGTCCAATGAAACTAACTTCACCAAAGTGCAGAATGAAGCCTCTTGTCATCCAGCCTATGCGGTAAAGAGACAGAAGAGAGTGGAACATGCATGCACATGTCAGTTTATCAAGGCCAGCAAAATAATCATCTTAGCTTTTTTATTGTTCGATTAATTGATGCCTAGCGGCATGTCCTCACAAATACTAACGATACTAACGATACAAATACTAACTCCTGAAGTACGTCAGCCAAGACACTTCACGAAGCATAAGCTCACAGCAGTGTTCAGTGTAAACTGGCTGGGTTAGCGTAGTTTAGCGGAGTGCGAGTGTGTGTGTCAGTTGTGTTCTAGGTAAAGCAACCGAGCGTTTTAGGATGCCCATGCCCTCTCACTTTAAGAAAAATAAATCAAACCTACACGGCCCTGTGTAAAAAAGTGATGGCCCCCTAAATCTAATAACTGGTTGGGCCACCCTTGGTTGCAGCAACAACTGCAATCAAGCATTTGTGATAACTCAGAGTATAAAATTGAGGAGCCCTAATGTTCAGCAGTTGTTTCCGTCCTGGAACTTTGCCATGCAGACCGTTTTTGTCAAGTGTCTTTCTTATGGCAGAGTCATAAGAAATGAATGAGGCAAGTGAGACCTGCAGTTCTTTGTATGCTCTTGTGGGGTCTATTTGACCTCTTGGATGAGTCATTGCTGTGCTCTTCGGGTAATTTTGGTTGGCCGGCCACTCCTGGAAAAGTTCAACACTAGTCCATGTTTTCGCGATTTGTGGAAAAATGTTCTCTATTAGTTTGATTATCTGAAAAATTAAAGTGTGACAGATGCAAAAAAACAAGAAATGAGGAAATGGGCAAACACCTTTTCACACCACTGTATCTCACAACAGGCACAATGTTAACATAATAGTAGAAATAATTAGACTGCTGAGGCCAATAACACAGGCTTCTGTTTCTCAATCTCAACTCTCAACAATGAATCCCGGACATCACTTCCTGGGGCGTTATTTCATCTTTGGAGGGCTCTAATATTATTAAACTCCTGTATGTAGAAAGTCATAACTATGAAAACATAGTCAGGAGCCAATTGGCAATGAGCAAGGGATTATTGTATATGTAATGTTCAGTGGCGACAGTTGGCGTTTTGAGGAGCGGGAGCTCATTTTTGCCGGCGTTTATTTACATGTAAATGTATATGTAAATTCTACGATCTGTTTTTTTGTTGTTTTTACAAAGACAAAGTCACTAAGGATCAGTAAAGTTCAGAACCGGCATCGAAATGTGGTGCAACAAAATTCATAATAAACGCAGTCAAATGTCCAGTTTTAAACAGTGGAAAAACCCGCTCTACACTTCGCCATCAAAGTCAGTAGACGCTCAACGTTCAACTGTGTAAAACCACCGTAGCACTGCAGAGATGAATGAGAATGACTCGTTACTTGCGATAAGTAGCTGATTCTGAGGTAAGTGTATTTAGTCCTTCATTTATTGATTTTCTATACCGCTTATCCTCATTAGGGTCGCGGGTATGCTGGAGCCTATCCCAGCTGACTTTGGGCGGGAGACAGCGTACACCCTGGACTGGTCGCCAGTCAATCGCAGGGCACATATAGACAAACAAAGACATTCACACTCACGTTCATACCGATGATATACCGATGATATACGCAAATACGTACTGACAGTACATGAACGATAGTGAGATTCACATATTAAAAGTTCACATTTTCATGAACTTGTTTGATATCGGACAAGCATAGTATCACTTTTTGCAGCTTGTGTACTTGTAAGTTGTAACGAAAATTGTAATGAAAACTGTTACGGTTTACATGAATAGTAATACAAAGCTCTAACTAATTAGCAAAAGAAAAGTTAGAAAGTGTTATTTTAAGTTTTTAAGTATTCATTTTACAGTCCAGCAGATTTTTATAACAAACATACTAAATTAAACTCAAATGAACAGTGATGACACTAAAATAAGCACAATGGCTGAAATTAATATCAGTTCAGAGTGTAACCCGCATCTCGCCTGAAGTCAGCAGGGATAGGATCCAGCATACCCCCACAACCCTAATGAGGTTAAGCGGCATAGAAAATGGATGGATGGAAAGCTGCGATTAATGACAGACATTTTCAAAAATCTGCAAAAATCAACAAGTGAAGAGTTTCAATTCAGGGTCTTCAAAGTAAAAAACGATTGATTCGAAACCACAACTGAATTTGGTTCTAAGGTAACAAAACGAAATAAGTACAAGATTGAAATGTGATTTCATAGACATCAAAGCCCGTGAACATGGTCAGTAGAATTTTTCAGCTGAAATTTAAATTCCTTACAAAATCTGGATGAGATTTGAATAAAACCTGAAATGACATTGCAGGTTCTGAGCCTGGATAAAGATACACAGAAAATGTAATTATACTTAAAAAAATAATACTTAAAAAACAATTTAATGATTCAGCCAAATAATTGTACTTTTCCTACTAAAAATGTAGCTTGTATTATTTTAAGTTTTGAATATTTTTTCTTACTTACTATCATGCAAATTTCAAATTTTAATTAAAACATGTTTAATAATTGGTATAGTAACCTACAGTCAAAAGAACTATTTAAATTAGATTCAACTTTGTCATTGCACTTGTATAAACACAGAACAATGAAACGTAGTTAGCTTCCAATCGGAAGTGCAAAAAGCAGCAAGTAACAATATGAACAGTATGTAGAGATATAAGAGCAGGTATGTAGGCAGTGTATAAAGGTAAAAAATAAGAGTAAAAGATATAAGCAGTATGTACAGCATCAGAGGTGGTTATGAACAATACGTATATTCATGGACAGAAGGACATTTCTAATGGCAAGAGACAGTATGCAGGAATTGAGAAGGTATTAACAACATGCACAGATAGCAGGGATCAGCAGGAGACAGAGTTCAAAAAGTAGACGGCTCTAGGCATATAACTGTTCCTGATGCTGCTGGTTCTGTTCCTGAGCACTTATAGTGCCACTTGGAGGGGAGGAGCTGGAACAAGTTATGGGCAGGATGTGAGGAGTATTTGAGTATGCTATGCACCTGTCGTAGGTATCGCTTTTTCTGGACATCCTCAATGGCAGGAAATGAAGTCCTTGTGATGCGCTGGGCGGTTTTCACCACCCTATGAGGCGCTTTGCGGTCTGTGACAGAACGGTTTCCATACCATACTGTGACACAGTTGGTAAGGATGCTTTTAATTGCACAGTGGTAAAAGTTGCACAGAATGGCAGCAGAGAGATTGTTCTTCCTCAGGGTCTTCAAGAAGAGGAGGCGCTAAAGGGCCTTCTTAATCAGGCTGGAGGTGTTAATAGTCCAGGACAGGTCCTCGAAGATGGGCGACCCCAGGAACTTGAAGCTGGAGACACATTCAACAGTTATGCCGTTGATGTGGATAGGCACATGTGTCTCACTCTTCTCCCTCCTGAAGTCTAAAATGAGCTCCTCTGTCTTGCTTGTATTTAGGAGGAGGTTATTGTAAGCGCATCATGTAGCGATAAGTCCAATCAATTTAAAATCAATCAATTTAAGTTTATATATCAAATATCACAAACAAAATAACATTATTTGCAACAAACCATAAAAAGAAAATGTATACACCAAGGTGGATGACCACATAGCCAAGCTTTTATGGTAAACAACGCAGTACAACCCAAACCAGATCCACGAAGAAATTACAATCATTTAGGACTCTCTCCTTTGCTAAGGTGAGACATAGTGTGGAATGATTTCACCCCGGCTGAAAGGTGACGGGCAGACAAGGCCAATGAATGTACAAGCTCTCATTTAAAACACAGACATGCGAGCAGAACCGGGGTCGACTTGAGTCTATCGAAGCTGTCAATCAATTAACAACAATTATTGAGGAAGGACACCCTGGGAGGTGAGGAAAGGGAATGAGCGCAACCGTGACGGGGGCAGAAGGGGAGACAACACAGGACGAATTATGGAGATTGAAAAATAACGACCGAAACTGAATGATATTAGCAGCCCACACAGGCAGATCGCTTACTTCCCCTGCATGTGTAAAGTGTGTTAAGTGAGCACCATGACAGCCATTTGGACCTTGATTTGCTAATCAAGCCGCCAAAGAAGATATTTGATACCTTAATAGAAATCCCATGAAGGAGGAATGAAGCTTATGAGCTTAACTAAATCACGCAAGGAGATAAATGAAAGACAACTTTTATTTTTTCTGTTAAAGATTGGCCACATTTTGAGAAATAGCGCTCTAAACAAAACACGCACCAACACCCCAACACAGATAAATACAGGACAGTCTAAAACGGGGCAGAAGAGGGAGAGGGGAAAAGGAAGGTAAGGACAGCATTCTGAAATTATCCATCTGGCAGGATTTAATTCAGCACCATACTAATTAAAATGCAAATTAAATTTATAATTAACAACCACAGTACCCTGAGAAAGCACCTTGTGTACATCCCCAACATATGGGGCAACCAGTGGTGGGCAGCACGGTCTGTAGAAGTGGGTGGCACCACTGAGGAGGGTCTGTTGAGGACAGAGCAACTGATCCTGGGGCAGGGTTGCAGAGATGAGGGAGCAGTTCCACTCCCGTTCTCAGCTGGGAGCACTCTTGGCTTTCAAGATCCGTTGAGGCATGCGGAGTACGGCGCAGTTCACTCTGCTGTCGCTTGCTGTGTCACAGGTCACTGCTCGTGTAACCTACAGGCTAGGAGCAAGTGTGTCGACTAGCGTATGCGGATCGAAAGGTTTCAGACCAAAATTAACCTTTGCTGACTCTTAGATCATTTTTTTTTTCATTGATGGTAATTCCTTAACACAAGACTGCGGTGCCATTCAGTCACAGAACCATTCAGCTGTTTTCTTAGAAGCAAGCAAACAACCGGTTTTAACAACATAATAACTGTCTTAAATGAATTAAATGTTGAGTAAAAAGGATTGTAATGGCAATTACTGTTATTGTGCAGATGAGCTCAAAGCTGAAAAACACCAAGGAACTTTCCATTTGGATTGAAGCTTGCAGGATAAGACAGAAAAGCACAAGAATAAAAACATTTATACATTGAAATAATCAGCTTGTTGTTGTAGCCATCAATACATAAACCCTGAAGCAGGTGTTGTGGAAAATCTCACCCTATTTTTCCCAAAGTTACATTTTTAAGCAGAAAAACCTTGATTTGTGTGTGGACTAACACCCAAAACACATGCTGTAGATAAATCTTAGGGGCATAACACTTGGATACAGCGGTCTCAATTCCATAGCACTTTGAATTAAACAATACCATTGCTGAAATACTATTACATTTATGAACTGAACTATTGATGAATTACGTAACTTATCCTTATTGCCAGTTTCAACTGAACTGTGAATTATTTAATTTTTTGTTTTTTTGTATGCTTCCAACGTCTAAGTATGCAGACAAGGAGGTAGGGATGGCTGCACCGGACAGATGCAATAGTAAAATCTGTACTTTTGACTTGAGACAAATGTTGCTCATTTCAGTAAAACAAAAGTTAAGAGGCATGAACATTTATTTTTGTATTGACAAAAAATACCATAAAGAGACACAAATATCAAATCAAACTGAACTTATCTATGTCACCAGATGGGATAGGAATATTGGGGACTTTTATTCCAATGAACAACACGCTCTATGGGCTATTATCAGGTAGTTGTAGTTGTCTATCGTCTGTTGTCCCACACAAGTTGAACGCTTTCTGTGAGAAGCCTGTCTTTTCCCACTGACACAGCAGAAACTGCACATCAGTCAGCAATCAGTTGTCACAACCTGTAGCTTAAGGTCACATCAGCTCCGTGTCAAAAGAAAAAGGCCATATCTTGCCATGCACTTTCGCCCAGCTGGACAGTCTGCTGGTGACACTGTGTCAAGAGAGCACTATCCCGCTCTGTAGTCATTGTTTTGTGACCGATTTAGTCATTGAGAAGGTCTCCCGTGACCTCTTCAATGCCCTGCACCCCTCGTCAGGTTGGAGCACCAAACTGTCTGGCAGACTTAAGTGTCTTGACTAAAAGACAGATTTATCTTGGAAGCTGTCAGGTGAGTTAACCTGTGACGGACAATTGCAAACTAAAAAAATAAACATGCATATATAATGTTTTTAGGGGGACTATGGTCTACACATAACCACAGTGATGGGATATGGAATGCCTCGGTCCATATTGTCAAGTTAAACAAAAATGGGGGCCTTCTTGTCATAAAAACCTAATGGCAGTATTGGACAAAAAGTCAAAATGATATATGGCCGACCTATTTGACAGTCAGCATTAGACAAAACAAGGTCCCTAAATATAATTATCCATTGTGCTGGTCTCTTTTGCTAGCTTATTTGTTGGTGCCACCTGTTGCCTTGTTAATCATACTGAGAAGATACTCATAAATCATAACACTCTTCAATTAATCAAGCTGTCAGCTCTTAGGTGAGAGGTTGCACATGGAAAAGACAGGGGTCATCGGTGTGGTGTGAACGGGTCGCAGTTGCGTGGCATCTCTTATTCTTGGGAAGTGTCAGCAGAGGAACTGGAGGAACAAAAGGAGGAATCAAAGTCCAAGAGACTGGAGAAAAAGGGAGGGAGTAGCAGGGGGGGTGGGGGTGGAGGGTACAGCCACGCCAACGTAGGAGAAAAGAACCAGGGGTGCAAAGAATAAAGGCAGTCAAATTGACCTGTCATTACATCAAGAGAGCGGTGCCCCGGCGCTACATTATCACACTCACCATACCCTTTGAGATGACAGAATTCCCGCAACTTACCAGGCTCCTAACGGCACACCATTTGCATCATTAACAAGTCATTCATATGTCACTCACTGGGTTTCCATTCATTTGTAGGAGACTTTAGATTACACAGTGTGCACTGTATCTGGTGTCACATGATCATGGCCGTAAAAATACCAATTAAAGTCTATTAATATTGCCCCTACTCAATCACAGTTAAAGAAGCGTGGAAAATCAGTGTTACTAAACATTTTTATTGTGACTCGTGTGCCGACATTCGATTACACAACATACGTCGAGAAAACTGTTGTATTCTCTGACATAATGTGGAGCAAATGCATATGTGACCACACACACGAGAACACAAGAAAAGAGCAAACCCCACCAGGAATGCACACAATTTTACCAAACCTTACAAAAGAATAAAATGCATTTCTGCCAGTATGCATTATAACAAAAAGTCATATTGAAAAAAAAAAAATGATGCTGATGGTCCACCCCGCAATGACTGGTGTGCACATGCCATGGAGATGATATCATTGGAAAGAACTGCATTTAGACTGTTTAGTAGTGAGTCTGAGTATTTAGAAACATGGGACCCATTACATGAGTTTATGTTAACTATTACATATACTTTAATGTTATCATTATTATTGTCATTGGTTGGTGTGGCGTTATTGTGTCTTCACCTGTTCATTGTTTTGTGTTGAGTTTTGTATTCTTCGGTGTTGTGGGGTTAGACTTGGATGGAGTTGGGGTTGTTGTTGTTTTTTGTTTGTTTGTTTTGTATTCTCTGATGTTAATTAAATAAATAAATAATATTTGCACAAAACTTCTGCTTATGCTTGAATTTTGTACTGGGTTTGTCCTTGGCCAATGACCAGTGGCACAGTGTGATGGATGCCAAGGGTATGCAATTTTTAGGGGCACAAATATGTCAAAAGAAGCAAAAAAATCTAGTAGTTGTAGTTAAATACTACAATGGCCCTAAAGAGTGAAAAAAGATACTGGAGTGCTAAAAGAGATCAAGGGAGCACAACAGGGTGCTATAGTTGTTAACAATACTGTAAATTGATGCAATTGAATGTTCAGTTTGACAAGCGAGACATACGGCTGCATTGGTAGCAGCCTCCTGGATTGATAAGAACCAGCCAGAAATCCTTAAATTAATTGATTGTAGAGACAGGCATCGGGTATTGCAAAGCTAGCAACCAGTTGACAGTCCATCTCTTAAACAATACTATATCATTTTTTTAATCGAATCTTAACCCATGTATCTAGACCAGGGGTCAGCAACACGTGGCTCTTCAGCTTCCTTGTTGTGGCTTCTTTCGCTAAGCACAGTGATTTTTTTAACACCGAAATAGGGAAAATGTGAGTTTTCGAAAAGAATATAAAATATCTCACTCACCACCAAGTCCGTGAATGCCTCTAGACTGTCTTCTGACTGCTGATTGGATGAGCAAGGGAGGGGGAGGTAGGCTAGTGTAGCAGTGAGTCTCACTGCGTGGAAGAGAAATTTTTTTTTAAAGTTTTGAGTCGAGTCTGAAAGAAGTTACTGTGCAGTAAAATAAAACAATGTAATTAACGGGAGCATGTTTTATAACGAGAAGTGCGCTGTAGCTATGTGCTGATAGCCCGTGATCGCCAAGGCGGTGACTCCAGGAGAGACAGCTTATGTGCAGCGGCAGTTGACTGAGTGTGCGCTCACAGCTCGGAACAATATCTGCTTTCACTTTTTTGTCTGCAAATACACCGTGGTAAAGTTGGACGTTGGATATTCGGCTCCGTAGCTACAGTGATAATGCTTTCTCACCGTGCCCGTGCCGCGAGCTCGCACGGGAGGCGCCGCTCTAACCGCTGGCTGTTTTGTTAGGGACCGTCAAAAATTACTACTTTGGTGAAGAATAATGCAAATACCAGAAAAATCTTGCGTTCCCAACGACGTCAGTAAAAGTCTTTACGTTTTTCTTTGGTCGTTTTGAGAAAATATGTTTTGAAAAGTCTCTACATTTAGCGAGAAAATCGCCATGTTGGCAACACTGGGCTGTACATGAGATGGGAAGCCATTGACAGTTAGAGAATACATGAAATGATCGTTCATAAAAATATTAGAGCATCTATTCTCCTAATTAAAGAAATAAACAGGAAATTATTATGAAAAGAAAAATGTCTCTATTTGCAAAGACAGTCAAGAACAGGATGAATAAAATGGTTATTGATGACAATTCCGTGCAGAAATAAGTATTGAGCAAACATCACTGATATGCAGATATATGAACTCTGATTGGCTTTTTTATCTTAGAAGGTAACATAACACAATTTAAAAAAATGTATAGTTCTGTAATGCTTTGTGGATGGAAGAGGAGACAAAATAGATATTTTGATGGTAAAGGTTGCTGACCCCTGGTCTAGACCAAGGACGAAATTTACAGGGTGCAAATATTTGACTCGCATATGCATTGCAATATGCATTGCATGCATATTTCTGCAAACTTAAATTAAAAACAGCAATATAACATTTTTGAAAATTACTACAATGTATCTATATATCTTTAAAAAATTTGTTATTTTGATTGATTTATATTGCCGCCTGTCTTTGGACAGTAACCTACCTACTGAGCAAGCACAATGTCTGTTTTTTGCACAAAACACTTGCCTTCAGCACGCACTGCCTAGTTTTTAGTCTGTTTGTTTTACTGACCACTGAAAATTACTTACACACAGCCATTGTTTAAGTAACCAAATTATGTACTTGACCAACTGCTATTTTGCTAGACTATCATCTACAACCCGCTGACTAGAATCTTGCAGCAGTGGTATTTTAACCTAATAATTTTTTAGTTCATTTTGGAAAAAGATGTAGGCAAGCTGGGAAAATGTGATTTAGTCAAACTAGATTTTTTCTCCTGCAGCAATGTGTTTTAAATGTGAACTAATTATTCAAAACAAGGACGTTCTCTTTGAGGCTCATAAAGGTGAATGAACATAAATTTCCACCCAGCTGTTGAAATTATTTTTGACATTCCTTTCTCCCAGTTTGTGCCATTTATTTCAATAAAAGCATGTCATTTGCAAATACATGCCAATCTTTCCCAGTGCAAGCACCTCGTGCTAAAAGCAAAGTATTTTAACCTCATGTCCTTTAGCCGCTTATGGCTGATAATCACAACATGTGTAATTTCACATCTTAATGTGATATACATTAAAGCTGAACTTTACCAAGCTTGATGTGTCAATTTACTCTATGTATCTCTTTGCATTAGCGAATGTGAATGACATTTAAGGCTTACAAATGCTACCAGCAGGCAACCGCCCACTCATTGTCCACCTTCGAATTTGCCTGGGATTTTACTTAGATTCCAAAGGATCTAAAAGTCTATATTACAATTGCGTCCAGGCTGATTTGAGTCCTCACATCACTTCTTTGATGTTATATATTTTTTAAATGATTATTTAATATTTAAACACAGTAAATAAACAAACTATCCGTCATTGCTAAAACATGGAGAAGGGGTAGGATTCAAATAAGAAGTTACAATGGGGAACATCACTTCATCATCACGAAATTCAACATGTTTGAAAAAAGGCAGAACGCTTAAGTGTGTCTCAAACAAACCAATACTATTTTTACAATTATTTGTATAGTCATAATTTCTACCAATTAGGCCACACTTATAATGGGATAAACAAAGAAATGTGTTTGAGATTTAAAAGGTTGAGACAGGCAAACCGGTCATTATGTTTTATGTAGTCCATTCTGTGTTTTATACATTTTAAACCACACAGGTTATTTATGCAGCATTGGCAATAGGGCTTCTTTAGCACTATGATTAAACACTTTAATCAATCACAATCCCGGGCTGTTTAGTCATCACTTTATCAAACAGTTGATGCATTGCTGCTTTTAATGGACCCCATTTATTTTGATGTCTCCTCTCTTCATCTTATGGAAGGGTTCTCCCAATCTGGATAGATAAGAAACGGGGGGATGCAATACTGTCCAGCAATGGTGGTGGCGAGAGTCCCTTAACATCGTTGCCATCACTCTGGGCCAATTTATTCGTGGCAATGTGTGCCCTGAGCAATGGATATAGGTAAAACACATACCGTAACTCAGATAAACAGGCAGCCATTCATTTGTCTGCTCACTTGACACCATGATGATGTACGATGCTAATAAGATTAATATACTAGAATACGGGTTGCATTGACTCATACAAGCATTTTATCCATCCAAAGGAATTGCAACCTCTAAGGTCAAACACAATCTGTTCCGGGACACGGGAAACACTCAGATTTTAATAGAAAAAAATAGAAATAATCCATTCTAATACCAAACTGCTACCATTACAAAACTTTTTAGAGTAAATATTTTATTAGCAACACTATTTCTATGTATAATGTAATAATAATATGTACTATAATAATACATATTACATAATATGTAATGTATGTATAATGTAATATAATAATACATATTACATAATATGTAATAACATGTCCATCCATCCATTTTCGTTCGCTTATCCGAGGTCAGGTTGCGGGTGCAGCATCCTAAGCAGAGAAGCCCAGACTTCCCTCTCCCCGGCCACTTCGTCTAGCTCACCCTATCTCTAAGGGAGAGCCCAGCCACCTTGCAAAGAAAACTAATTTCGCCCGCTTGTACCCGCGATCTTGTCCTTTCGGTCACTACCCAAAGCTCATGTGCATGGGTGAGGGTAGGAACGTAAATCGACCTGTAAATTGAGAGCTTTGCCTTCCGGGCTCAGCCCTCTCTTCACCACGACTGACCGGTGCAGAGTCCACATCACTGCAGACGCTGCACCAATCCGCCTGTCCATCTCGCGTTCCATCCTTCCCTCATTTGTGAACAAGACCCAGAGGTACTTAAACTCTTCCACTTGAGGCAGGACCTCATCCCTGACCCGGAGACGGCACTCCACCCTTTCCCGGGCGAGAACCAAGGACTCGGACTTGGAGGTGCTGATTCTCATCCTAGCCGCTTCACAATCAGCTGCAAACCGATCCAGGGAGAGTTGAAGGTCACGGCTTGATGAAGCCAACAGGACCACATCATCTGCAAAAAGCAGAGACCCAAGCGTGCGGCCACCAAACCGAAACCCCTCAACGCCCTGGCTGCGCCTAGAAATTCTCACCATGAAAGTAATAAACAGAATCGGTGACAAAGGGCAGCCCTGGCGGAGTCCAACCCTCACTGGGAATGGGTCCGACTTATTGCCGGCAATGCAAACCAAACTCTGACTGTAACAATATGGAAGGGGCAGTATCCAAGGCATTATTGGAAGCGCACAGTAAGTTGTTCAGGCACACCTGGCAATCCATCCTACCTCTGTGTTTTTTTCCCCCCATCGGAGCTGGAAGCTGATTGCCACTTGTTGATGTCCAAGCAGAAACTGTAGTCATTCTACATTTGATCAAATTTAGTTAAAGATTTGTCAGATAAACCCATATAGCTGTTCAGACTGTCTGCACCCTTAATCGCCAAGCACTTCTACTGACGCTCACTGCATTTGGCTTAGCACCAACCTTGAAGCCTTCTCCATCACCATTTCCATTTCATAACACACATTTATTCTGTAATTAAATACAAGCCATCAACAAAAATGAAGCATCCGCCCAGCAGGAGTAAGGTCCACCTTCGTGAACACTGTGCAATACATGACTGAAAGCTGTAAAAAAAAAAAAAAAACTCCACAATCTCCTGACCAACATCCCTAAGAAGGCAGAGCTTCGACACACGTGCCTTCCGTGTGGTGCATGGCCATCTGTGGAACTTGGCTCATTGCAGAAATAAAAAACTAAAACTGTTGATACTAATAACTAAATATAATGTATAATATACCTGTATGTACAATGTTTTTTTTATTACAAATTGTTTTAATTACAGAGTATCTATAATCTTTAATTATATTTATTTCTATGAATTACAACTTGCATTTATAAATTGTATCTATATACTATCAAAAGAAAGCTGGATATAAAGCCCTCATAAAAATAGACAACACAAGTAAACTAGAGAAAAAATGGTGAGCTGTATTATTAGAATTCAGTACAATACAGTATTACAACAGTGGTCTATTTGGTCTAAATGTTGACAATAATATCTTTGAGCATCAATTTGTGAGACAAACATTTCAAAACGCACCTGTATTGATTTTTTACTTGGTTAAAAAAAAAAAGTTTGTCCAGTCATTTTTTTTATTGTAGGTTTCTTAAAATTAATGTTAAAATCTCGTCATCTCGTTCTCGTGGACCCAAACAACTCAATTGTTTTGTCTTGTGAGTTAGGTGTCCTTTGACCCCCCTATTAAATAAACAAAAAACTAAAAAAAAGTATAGAAAATTAAATAAGTGATTTTTTTATATTGACTATTATATTATATATTATATTGACAATAAAATTGTAAAATATAATTCAAAATTAAATAATATTGAACCTACTATTATTTATTTTATGCCTGGTTTAAACATTTCAGGACATTTCCAATTATCATTTCCAATTACAAAACAACATTTTTAATTATCTACGCCATGGGATGCAACAAGAACAACACCAAAAAAAAGATACATTTTTTTTACCAGGAAGCAAAAAAAAAAAGCTGCTGCCCAAAAATGGCTCCTGGGGCACACAATGGACACCTCTGGCTGAAAAGGGTTGGAAACCACTGACCTACAGGATCAGGATTTGGGTGAATTTTTCATATTTTGCTATATAACTGTTACTTGTATTTCCTGTGACTTCCGTTGAGACTTGAGGTCAAAAACGTTCTCATAGTGGCATAGTTTCTCACTGCCGCTTTTTATGAGTTCCACGGTCTCTGAGCATATCAGACAAACTGCTTTTCTTTTCTTTCTGAGGTTTAAAAGCACTCTTTTCGTTGCCCACTTTTCTCTTCTTTTGGATTTGTATATCCTCTTTCTCTGCATCTCTCACTCCATACCTTTATTTCCCAATTTGTCACTCATTTCTGTCCTCTCTCTGTATCGTTTCTTTCCTTTTCCCATATCTCAGCCGTTTATCGTGTCACTTGCTTCGCTACTTTCTTCTTTCATCTCTCTCTGTAAATAAATGTTTAGAGTCTATTTGATTGGTTGGGTATTGGGATGGCTTAGCTTGCAATTGCAATGCAATTGGTTTGTGCATTCCCTAATTTGATAAACTAATTGCATACAAAAAGAAAAGATGCACCAGTCAAAAGAGAAGCATCCCGTAAAAAACTTAAAATACCAATTATATTATAAACTTAAAATACTAAATATAGTCAAAATTTCATGACTATAAATTAAAGGTCCAAATAAGACCGTGTCTAGGTCCGGACCGGCACCCAGTTCGGCCGTTAGTGACCTGCGCTTCAGGGGTAACACTATACTACATATTTTCAACTAAAAATGTAAGATAAGTATTGGGTGCACCAATTACAATTTTCAATCTTTAAAAGGCCTGACCTGCGCACACCTCCAATGTTCCAGTTTTATTTTATTGAAAAACACAGCTTACACTGCTGGCCCGATATCAGAATCAGCTTTATTGGCCAAGTATACGTACCAAACAAGAAATTTGACTTGGTTAGAATAGCTTTGACTGCACATATACACAGACACTAATGCGTACTTAAAAGATGTGCAAAGTGACAAAGTGACGTAGTGCAATTAATAATGAATAATACCGAGGGCATAATCTGCATTTGTAACACAACACAGTATTTACATTTAAGTGAAGCAGGATTTACATTCAAAGTGTTTTTTTTGTCAACACTGACTGTTGAACAGTTTTTTAGCTTTAGGCTTAACTGGATTGTTCGCTGTTAATTTGGCAGAGCAAAAGGGGACAGGGTTGCCTTTTATACGTTTGCGGAGATACTGCAGACAAGATCGGTCCAATAACATACCCGGTAAGTGAATAGGATCGGTTTCATACGCAGGGTTTGGCAATCCCCCAGATTTTAGGAATCGGCAACACAACATGCTGTAATTAATTAAAATTGTTCCCCCAGCCAATCCTGCCATCACTCAAACCCCAAAGTCTGGACTCATGCAGACTTTCTGTCTCAACCAGGGCCCCCCGCCCCCATTTCTCCTCCAATCTCTTTATTGTGCGCTAAAAAGCTATTGTGCGCATCATTTGAAACTTCGCTCTCTGTTATGAAGCAGCAGTAAAAAACATTAGAGTATCCAGGTTTGGAGCGTTGAATAGAAAATTGTACTTAAGTGGTCTTCTCTTGCCCATCACCTCTAGCCTCTACCCTCCTCCACATGAGCAGGGCTGCAGGGGTGGGCTAAGAGAGGACGCCAGCAGGGCAATAGCAAACTTGAAAGCAGCCAACATTTGCAGCACTCTTGAAAAACAAGCATTTCGCACCTGAAGCCTTTCATGCAGGGCCCCGAGGCATCCCCTTCAAGGCTTTTAATTGGCTATTGCCTCAGAGCTTGTTCTGAGCGCCCATTATGGTGAGGCAACGAGCGGCCAAGTATGCCGAATGAAAAGGGTCCTACTCTCAGATGGGCCCTGGTGGCATTAGAAAGTGCCCGATCACTTCTTGCTGTTGAGTGGTGGAGGTATTTCAGAGGCGTGCTCATCCATAAGTGTGTACACAAAGCATTCTGAAAAAGACGGTCTTCCAGAACTCTGGCTTTAAAGATGTTGTTCTGTGTACTAATCACATCAAGGAAGACCCACGCAGCAGAACGAGCTTCACTCTGATATCCTCAACTTCAACTGCCCTGTTTATAAATGGCGGCATGTGAACAAGCAGGGATGGATTTGCTTATTAAAACATTAAACCAAACCCTGCAGCATGCCTCCACCCATCCAGTCTTTGAAACGGAGACATTTGTGGTTTCTTCCTACATATATTTCATGCTTTAATCTTGGCCGAGGCAGGCGAGCCTCCAGGACATGATGTTCCACTTTTTGCTTGGCAATTCTACCTTAAAAGATTGAGTAGTTCTTCCTTCCCCCTGCCATCTGCTATCTGAAGTTTCAACCCATTGCAGCCCGAGGCGGGGAAGCCTGTACTGGCAGCGTGTTTGAGGGCACCCGTGGATGGACAGCCATGGGGGAATCAGATAAAGTAGGTGTTTAGTCTCTGGGCTGCTGATGAGGAAGGCTTAGAGCTAGGTTGGGACTCATGGGAAAACTGCCGTGCAACCTAATTATGCCGTGTTGCCAAACGGCCTGTGATTGCAAAATAGAAAGGTGGAGTTTAGATTTTAACGATTGCCCTACTACCTATTTCTAAAGGGGAACAACTGGAGCTAATGAGATTTTTGTGAGGGAATGCAACAAATGAAAAAGTAAGCAACTGAAATACATTTAAACACAAATACAGTATACACTACTAATTATTGTTTTGGAATTCAAAAGAATGTCCCACACCTAATTACCTCATCAATGTCTCCCCACCTGCTTGTCACACTTTTGCTCAACGCCACTTAAAAACAGGTTAGACCACAAACGATCTGCTATATTTGCATTAACACCTCAGCTGGTGGCACAGACGGTCCAGGAAGATACACACCAGCCAAATCATTAAAAAGGTACAAAAGGCCCTTCGCTCACTTGTCTCTCGCTTTTGACCAGTGTAATAATCCATCTACTTAATAATTTTGTGTAGACAATAACCAGCCATCCACAGCATTAAGTATGTCATATGAAATATGAATCACTAGTGTCTACATTTTTTTATGTGTACTTGCAAAATAAAAATAAAAACAACAACCTGCATAAAAGACCTTGTGCCAGGTCGGTTTGCATTTTTAACACACAAGAAAATTGTATTTTTATGTGGTATTAAATGTATAAAAGCAAATAACTTGTGGGTTGTGACCTATAAGCGGGCTGTGGACCCAATCCTTAAATGGCTCTCTGTCAAGTCTCTAAAGAGGCTATAAAAAATAAAAACTCATATGAGAAACTATGTTGCACACAAAAGAGAAAACTCCTGGTACAGATGTGAGGAGTTGTTGATCCATGACACCACCATTAAGAGCAACCAAAACTCTGCTGTCGAGGTTTTTTATATTTAGGTAGTAGCTATGCACATGGAAATAAGTTCTGTATATTTTGTGAAACACTGCTGACCAACCGCCAGTTACAGTACTAGGGATGAAAGCCTCTTCTGCATTTGAGGAAGGAAACTGCCAAGCACCGGACAACTGAATTACTGTAAATACAAATCTGCAATAAGAAAAGATTTCTTGCCGCCAGGAGCTAAATATGCCATTGTTTTTTTCTAAGATTACATTCATGATTCATAACATATGAATGTGCTTAGCAGAAGTCTCAAGGCATTGTGACGGCCACAACTTACACTTACAGCTCATAAGCCCTTTATACAGAGGAGCACGTCAACCACTCAGATGAGTCACATTTGTCAACGATAAGATTGACAGTGTATGATGAAGCAAGAGATTGCTTCGGAATAACTTTCTTGCTCTTTTTCCCCTCCTGATGGAGCGCCATGAGCATCCTGCAGGGTTAAAAGAAAAGGAAGTGATCTTCATAAAGTGAGCTCTAGGCACCGCGTGGATCTAATCATCAGCATGGGGGCTGGTGGTGGGGGGGTTGCAGGTAGCATCAGTCAGTGCCATAGAGCAACACGATATGAGACACGGAATAGATCACTGTCGGCATGCTGTGCGTAAAGCCACTCTGGCTGAGACCTCATCCTTCACGGGGGCCAAACTGGTTGCGGTTAGGGAACTGAACTTGGGACAAGGAGGGCTGTAGGTTCAATATCTCCGCCAGACACCGAGCTGAGATACTTAACCTGAGCTGCCTCGATGAACATCCCAGCTAATAAATAGATGGCATATAAAATGTCAGCGCAGTGCCTGCAGATAGCCGCACAGCAATAATAGACCTGAGTATTCCCGGACTGTGGATATCACAATAAATCCGGCACATATCACCAAGAGACACTGGGGCATGTTTTTGATGTGCCTGTCATATAATACACTCCAATTGGTATTGGAATCAGTGCCGACTGGAGGACGGCATTTATTTATTTATTTATTTATTTATTTATTTACTTTAAATTCCTTGGCTGTTTTTCTTGATGTCTTTTTTTGGCTCTAAAAATAAATAACATTTGAATTCATTGTTAATTTTCTGTGGTCTCCTGCTCTGTTTCAGCTGAGCAGCAGGTACCAAAATCTAATTGGAAGATCAGAAGGGAAAATAACATGAGACATTCTTTAATATATTGACTTCGTATGTTACTTGCCATTTACTTCTGTTTTTAAAATACATTTGAATGTTTTTGTGGAATGTTTTCTATATTTTACATTTCTCACTGTGGTTGCTTTCTAAATACAGTAAAATTGGTATGGTACAGTATGGTTGAAGAACTTGTCTAATGCTTAAACCCCTAGGTAAAGGTATAGTCTCTTTCCTATACCTGGACTTAAGTTTCACTCCAGTGTTCACGGAGTAAGAAAAGAAAAAAAAAATCAATAAAGCAACACAACAGGTAGTCTCAAGAGGTTTTCACTTTAGATTAAGAACAGGAGGAGGGGGAAAAAAAGCAAGAGAATGCATTATCGGGACAGTATTATGAAAAAATCAAAATCTTTACTGATAACTGAGGTGTAAAAATAAATAAAATAGTAATCTTACAGGTAGTAATTGAGTGGGAATGATCGGCAATGACATGACATTAACCAACGCCAGACAAGGGGCAGTGGTTTAAGTGATCTGGCAGCCTTCCTGTCAGGATCGATCAGTCCTGCTCAAATTTAGAACAACACTCTAAATTGGTCTTAATGGTGTGTTTCATGCTACCAGTCTCCTCCATGCGTTGACAAAGATCCAGTGCCCTTCATCGCACTGGGTTCCTGCCCTCCCCCTTTCAATTCGGGCACACCACTGATCTCTGCTCTGTGAGGAGCGGGAGCACATCGGGCAAAGGGGGCGCCCACAGCATCAAGTGGCTTACAACCCACCTCTGATAGTCGGAGGATCCCCCACCTCCCCTTCTTCTAAAGTGCTGGAAAATAAGCACCAAAGCCCTTGCTGTGCGCCAAGCAATTTTCTGATCAAAATCCTCTTTTAGAATTTTTTTTGGGTGTTTCTTTCCTAATGGGAGCAGGGAGCATCCATAGAGGCAGGCTACGGAGCTAACTGTGTGGTAGCGGTCTCATTCTTTAATGGGGCACACCCAGAAAGGACACACATAAAAAAAAGAAGAAGAAAGAAGAAAAGAAACCTGACTGTCCCTCTCCCGGTCTGTTGGAAAGTAATCTGCTTACATCATTAGGCTAAGCATGCTGAAACAAATTACCAGATGTTGGGTTCCTTTTTGTCACGTCCTTTTTGTTAGCGTTTTGAAATACGCCCCACCATTTTTGCCTCACTAGATCCACTCCCCCCGCCACCTTGGCACAATAAGGCCACTTGCAAATAATTGAAAGGTGGGAAAATGAAAGGTGGGAAAAACCTACTATTTACTCTTACTATACAGCTCTGCTAAGATGCGGTCCTTATATTCTCCACAAAGAAGAAGAAGAAAATACCTAAAACAAAGAAAGGAAATTGAGGTCTCCCACCCACGTTTGCATGTGGCAGGGTTTTATTTTTTGGGGGAGGGTCTACTTTTGTTTAACCCATTTAAAATCATTCAGAGAGCAAAGTATGTCCCGGTATTCATTATAACGCTGAAGCCTGCTAAAAACGCACACACATATTTCAATTGGCGACCCGTTTTGATTTTCTATTGTGCAGATAAAAATTATAAAATATTAACTCCAATGTTAATTTAAAAAAATGAATAATGTCCTCAATTTGTGTTCCCAATTTATGTTCATCCTTATTTGTCCGTGCGATTTATATTTAAATACAATGTTGGCAAATTTGAAATGCAAATATAATTATTTGGTAAAAATATGTATTTAATGGCAAGTTTTTAAATATTATAAATATTTAAATGAATGTGCATACTTATTACAATGAAATAATAAATTTTATTGCTTAAAGTGCTCATTTCTATTTAAATATGAGTAAAAAGCACATGTGTCATTACAATTATTAAACTAATATGGATAAGCGGTATAGAAAATGAATGAATGAATGTTCACATTTATTTACTTTTAAAAAATGTTATTCAATATGTTTTTTGCCTCAAATGTAGCTGTATTATTGTAAATAATTCCACACCTTGATTCTGCTTCCAGAGTATACACACACACACACACACACACACACCATGCACATTGTTCAGAATTGTTGCAAATACTGCCAATAAACAGCATAGATTTATATTTATCCTAATGAGGATAAGCGGTATAGAAAATGAATGAATGAATGAATATATGTATTTAGTGTGCACTATAGCAAAAAAAAAAAAAAAAACACCAAAAAAACTACTGCTAGCCTGGCCACGACCTTCTCTTTCTTGACACACACAATAATACAGACACAGATTTTTTTTCTTTCAAACCAAATTGCTCACATATTTACCTCTTATCAACATCCTGGCAGCGATTGTGATTCATAGCAGTCATTTAGGTGATAATGCATTCATTCACTACATGGTCATAAACACACATACACACACCTTCCAGCATATCTGCAGGTTGTGCTGCAATGATAGTTGCTAAACAGCAGGCAGAAAACTCAAGATGGTGTTGATTGATACATTGACAGGTTAATTTTGAGATGGATAATGAGAGTAAGACCCTGAAAGATGCTGGAGAGAAGCCTCTGGACCCCTTATGCTCTACCTTGGAAGCAGTGCCATCTGTCTATTACTGCTAGAACCGCATGCAAGAGCAGACGCACTCAGGCGCATTTCTACCTCGTTCAACATGCTTTTTTCACCTTTGTTCATTATTTTCCATCATTCTAGGTCTATGTGATCTATCTAAATTTTGCAAAAGACCTATTATTATTTTTGCATACTGCATATGAAATTACATACAACAGATTCTACCTTAGAGAATAATGTACATTTGTGACTTCAATCTTTGGTGTATAAGTAAAAATAAACAAACAAAAAAAAACCCCTAAAACTTAAGGGGATTATAAATTAAGGGCAAAATCATGCCAAATTCTTGAGAAGATTTAACTTCAGGTGGACAAGGTTTCCATCTCTCTTCCAGACAAATCTGCCGCTTGGCACTGCAATGTGCCAAGTCTGCAAGCACTGTTACTGTACATCTCCCTCAATGAATCAGCACAGTCTTAATGATAACCAGACCGCACTAGCTTCGCGCATCATGCCCATTTTTTTCCATCCAGTCTAGCGTAGTATATGAATGCATCTTTTACCCAGTAAGATGTGTAAAAGATCAACAATCACTAAAACAAAAGTGCCTGCATATATTACACCCTCCCACACACACACACACACACTACATGCTACTTTAAAATAACCCAATTTATTTTATATCATTTGAACTGCGGCTTTATAAATATCTTTTTTTTTACCTGTTTGGTTATTTTCTTAGTTGTGAAGAAAGTTTTCAAAAATGACCTGGCTACATAAAATAAGTCAGATATTATATATTTATTGTGGGATTAAATCAGTTTTTTCAATTCTGTTTCTTAATGTATTTATTTGTGTGTAAAAACATGTGGTTTCCCAATTAAATAAGGTTTTGCAATCAGTCCGGCATTGAAATTTCTATGAGCATAATAAAAAAGCTTCAAAGTCTTTTTGCGGAGCAGGGACAGTTCAGTTTGTGTGCTACAAGAATAGACGTTGATGAATATGACCATGGCAGATGACAACGCTCTCTGTTGCCATGGACGCAAAACGAGAGAAAAATATATATAGAAGAAAGTGTAATAATATTCTGTTAATATGACTTGATGTCATAATATAATGACAGTATAAATCTTGAGGTATAAGCTTAAGTCCGCTGCATTGTAAAACATGTAATATATTCACAGCCTAAGCCAGAGTGATTATATGTGTCATAAAAACAAAAGGACATTTTTTATTAAGAAGTTGCTGTGAAATACTTGATGTGCATTGATCTGCTTTATAATGAATAGACTCTATGCACATCAAATCAAACCGCATTAAATGCCAAATTGACTATGGAAAGGCTCAAGCACACCGCAGAGCCGTTTAAAAAATTTGGCATGTATGGAAATAATGGCGTTCCACAAGCATTTTCTTTTAGCGCATTTTGTCCCATATTGTTGGAACGGCACACGATTGTGTTGGAGAATAAGCACGGCTTAGGGTGTTATTGTATTGCTGTAAATGCTGCTGATTACCAATAAGCGCATGGTCACACCTAGGGGTGCCGCACTCCTCCCATTCATTTCAACAGCGTTCTGAACTCTGACAGACAGCAGCAGGACCAAAAGAAGGGTGCAACGGATAAATCTTTGGGGGATCCACCCTCTCCGTCTAAGGCTGCAAAGCACCCAGCAGCTTGATCCTGTGTCACTCGGAGGGCAAGGCTTGGCTCTGCCTTGATTTGCCTTTGAGATCTAAACATTTAATTGTGGTCAATGAAAAGAGTTCAATCGAATGCATGGTTGAAGGATACAAGGGGAGGGTGGGGCTACTTGGGAAAAGTGAGTACACATAAAAAAAAAAAAAAATCAAGAGAGAATAATGAAATTAGAGATGGAGCGAGGGGAGAAAAAGGCAGCATGGCTGGAGAACTTGAAGCGCTGACCCCTATCGTCCACGGTGAAAAGCAAGAGATTAGAAAGCGTTTCATGCTAATTTCCATGGAGATTTCTGTAATTTCGTAAAAATTACTTCTTCCCGCTTTGATTTGTCTATACTTGCCACCCCCCATGCTGGCATTGTCGGGGTGGTCCACTCTATCATGCCTCCACTCTCATGGGCCCCTGACGGCCCCTTGCGGCGGCCTGCCGTCGTGAGATTACTGAAGCGATGCTGATGTCTCTATCAGCTCGCGCCACCGGCATGCCCTCTCTCAACCCCCCCCTTCCGCCATCAGCCCAATCATTTACTTTAGCCTGGCTTCTTTTCTGCCCACCCACCGCAAACTCTAACAGATCCATCAGATGATGGCTTCATTGGTCGGCGACACGGCACCATGCAAACTTGTACCGGCCTTTTTAGCATTCCAAAGCAACCTGTATGGCCAGAATCCTGCCTCCCACTACTATCTCACCCCCCAACCATTGTAGACTGCTTCACCTTTCGCTACTCTCAGCCTACTCTCCCTCGGCATCATCCTGGTTTGTGCTTCTGTCTGCCACATCAAAGGAGAACTGGGGGTCATGGAGCCACAGGCATGGAATATAAATGTAGCCAACTGTGTGGCAGTATGGGAAATCAATCCTCTAAAGATAGCCCCCATACTCTTCATGAACCCATCAGCCGTCACTGATACATATAGAAACATACAGTCCTTTGTGCATTGTACAGCGACGCTGTTCTTACCTTTTATGGACACGCGTTGTTTGCAGAAACACCCTGGTCAACTCCAAGGAATACAGTTTAGAATGCTGAAAAATACAGTGAAATATTTTTTAATACAGGTTTATAGTCATTCTAAGATAGAAATAAGAATTTTTATTATTCATTCATTCATTCATTCATTTTCTATACCGCTTATCCTCATTAGGGTCGCGGGTTTTTATTAATTTGGAAATAATACTTTCCATTTTTCTCTACCTAGAACACCCCTGGAAACTACAAAAATTAGATACAATTCAGTGATCCACCATATTTTTAGCACAATGCTACTAACAATTAGAATAATTAACTGTCTGACATCTTCTATCAGGAAATTTGGTCGTCCATAATTATTCAATAAGTAATAGCTTAGCCTATATCCTGCATTTATTCATATACAATGTATATGTATATGAATTTCTCTTGGAGAATAATAAAGTATCTATCCAAATTTTTACCGCTGTATTTTGTATCTATCCTTAATTTCTGTATCTACTTTACTGTATTTTATGTACAATATGTATTTATCCATTGGTGTTATTATTTATTCAGACATCGGTATTTTTATTTTGAACACTTATTGTTTTCGGATTTTTTTCCCTTTTGTTTTATGACTGCACAAGCTATCTATTGTTACACATCGTCTATTCATTTCTCTCCCAATTATTTGAAAATAGGAAGTGTAAATGTAACAAACTTGCAAATTTTTAAGCATGTTCAAAATAAACTAAACTATTACTACCATTACAATGAAAGCTCCAAACATGTTATCTTTGCAAATGTACTAATGTTTTGTTCTGACTGACAGTTGTTGATGAGGTATTCACTGGTGATAGATGCAGTGCAGTCATGCAAACAACAATAAGAAATTTTGATAAATGAACACATAATTTCTTTTTTGTCAATCAAAAAAACTTCTTGGTGTAGCTGATTTAGTTTTCATTTGAGTTTTCAGGTCTATGCAGTGTTTCGCAAACTTAGGATCAGGGTTCAAAATTTTATCCGAGAGTTGCCATTTATTACCAGCAGTAACTCTCCAGTTTCAAACCCCAATCTTAGAGATGGAACTGCTTCTATATCCTTTTACTGATAATCATGCAGAACAACGTATGGGGAGTTTTTTCCATTTTATATTTTTTTAATTTGAGCTGAAAATTTGGAAACCCTGACCTGAAGTGTGTCTGATGTGAATAAATGTGTCCATGCAAGGAAAGTAGGAATGCCCCTGCCCAAAAAATGGGTCAGGAAATAAGTCAAACGCAAGAGAATGTACATTTTTTTGTACATCTTTCATTGGACAACCTTTTAACGCCAGCATAAAATGGAGACACTTTCTGAAATTTGTCATATAAATTTGACGTTGACACCTGACAAGCAGATGGTGGTAGACAAAAAAATGAATGGGGAAAATGCTGCGCAATGTACTTGGATTGGCGACTGAGATAATCATTCTGTCAGGGGATGTCATTGTCTACATTAATGACAAGAGATGCCACGCAGGCTGCTGCACTTCACTGACACTGTGTTTTGTGCAGTGTGACAAGGCTTGTAAATGCTAACTCCCTTTGGCTGCATCTCCCAGCCCGCTGGAGCAAATGGTAGGCAACATCTCACGGTGCTGAGGCGTTACACTTTGACACTCTCTGCGGTGATGGTACATGTCACCCTTGTCTCAGGTCACAACGGTTACTGGACTATATTAACCTTGATGGAGTAGGTTGACCCATCACCACTAACTTTAACAATTAAAATTCAATACAAACTAACACATTGTATTTCTCAACAGACATGTATCAGGAAGAGGAAGGGAGCTTTTAAAATCACTTTGTGCAAACCACAAGCAGACAAGCATCATCTTAAAGTGTCTCTACCACAAAAGGCTGCACAGACCACAATATGGAAGTTGTGTGTTCAGCACTAGGCTAATGCACTTACAGCCTGCCACAATGCATACACTATAGCCACACAATGGGCACCATATGGGTTTTTCCATGCTTTCAGAAAACAGTTTCCCGGTTGATTGGAGTCTTCCCAAAACCCCATTTCGTTTTCCCCCACCAGTGTATTGCTTGCTAATTGCTAAGGAGTATTTTGGCCACACTGAAAACATTAAACAGTAATATTTGGCAATATATGGTTTTATTTGGACATGCTTAACAAGTGCCGCACGGTGGCTGAGTGGTTAGCACATTGGCCACACAGTCAGGAGATCTGGAAGACCTGGGTTAAAATCTCCGTTGGGCTTCTCTGTGTGGAGTTTGCATGTTCTCCCCGTGCGTGCGTGGGTTTTCTCCGGGTACTACGGTTTCCTCCCACATTCCAAAAACATGCATGTTAGGTTAATTGGCGATTCTAAATTGTCCATAGGTATGAATGTGAGTGTGAATGTTTGTTTGTCTATATGTGCCCTGCGATTGACTGGCGACCAGTCCAGGGTGTACCCCGCCTCTCGCCCAAAGTCTGCTGGGATAGGCTTCAGCATCCCCGCGACCCTAATGAGGATAAGCGGTATAGAAAATGGATGGATGGATGGATGGATGCTTAACAAGTTATATTGAGAATTACCATGTTTACACTTGCACAATTCAACATGTCCCAAAAGGAGTCGGAAGAAACAGAGTTTATTTAATCCTATCCCATCTCCGTGTCTTAGCAATTAAATTACTCAGTTAGTTCACTTCCTGTGTCTAAATGTTAAAAAATATGTATAAAATATTACAAGAAAGATAAGGCTATTCAACAAAATGAATCGGGAGCCACATTTTTTGCGGTAGTATTATTTGTATATGTTTCATATTTTATACATAATGTCAATGCACGCTTTGCTGTACAGCTAGACACTGTTGTTTGAGGGATCTGTGGTAAAAATGTTTGGAACTAAAGTCAGTGGCAGGTCTGATTTACAGGTTGGCCCAAGGGCGGCTGCCATTGGAATAAGCTTGTGTTATAAGAACAACTTGCAATCATATGGAGGAAAAATGTTAGAATTTTAAAAAGTGCATTTAACAATTTCCACAGAAACCTAAACGCCACAGTCTTTCTGTAAGTATCTGTCATATAATATATGACAGCTAAGGTAGTAATATTGAATGTGTGTTTAAAGGGGGCCTATTCTTCTTTTCTGGCAAATAAATGTTCTTCTACTGTTGTTTTCTCATGTTAAACAATGCGAACGAGTCAGATAATGAAGTTTGCGCATTTGGAAGTGAGCCCTGAAAGCAGTTTTGGACGGCTCTGCACGCAGAGTTTTTTCAACATCGAGTTCCACTGTCGTCAGAAAACCCTGACGCCCTTATATGGGCAAGCCCAGTTACATGCTGTTGACCTGCCCTCCCCGCGCTTTGCTTCATCCTGTTGTCGAGAATTTCACCGTGTTAAGGCAGAGTTGTTGAAGGTAACTGGTGCTGAAGTCCGATGCCTTTCCAATGTTACTTGGTCGTGTTGAAGAGTCAGAAGAGCAAGCTGTAAGTAATAATTTATCAGTGTCCTAACTGTTGTTTGTGTAAGTAATTGGACAACAGCGGTTGTCTGTGTAGCATTACGTGCAAACAGGGAGCGGAGGGAGTGTTACCTGCATGCATGCAAATCACAAGCTCACCGATGTCTGAAGCTGCTAATAGCTGGTAAAAGCGGTCATTTTAAAAACATGAATTGCCGTTTTCTATCAACTCCTCATTCTGTACCACCAGAATGAGGAATTAGGTCATCGAGTCATGAGCATCATTGGGAACCTCGACTCATGTTACAATTCTACCGAGATTGTTCAAATTTTAAAATGTAAATTCCTAGTTTCGATGCCCAGTCCAAAGACCAGAAGAAATAGCCAGCTTCCCAGCTGCATGAGGCCCAGTTCTCCGCTAGACTTCCCTGGAGCCTCGCTGGGCATGCTCCAGGCAGAACACTTTGCCGCTCTGTCCGGCCTCCAGGTATCTTTCCCGAACAGCCGGAGGCTCCTTTCCCCATCTCCACATTTCCCCACCTTCCATGAAACCTCTCTTTTGTGGTCAGCCTGCCTTTGCTGCCCAACCCCAAGCAGCATTTACACATCATCTGCGATAATTCTGTGAAAACAACATAACTTTTATATTGATTTTATATTGAATTGACCTATTATACTAATTTTCGAACCTTTGTATTGAGTTCTGGACTCCTATATAGCAGCTACACAAACACTAACTTGCACAAAAAGCTTCTTAGATTTTAGGACTTTGCTCCTTTTCTAAACGTGTTTCCTTGAATTTTCTGCCTGGCATTCATACGTTCATTTATTCCACCCCAGGCCTCCTCCATGTACCCCTCCCGCCGAGTCCACTCCGTTGTGATCGGTTGTTCCCGAGGACTTCAGGACAGCTGCCAAACCCCACTTCCTCATTCTGGTGGTACAGGAGTTGATAGTAAAGGAAGATTTATTTTAGTATAAATTGTTACTTACAGCTTGCTCTTCTGACTAACATGACCAAGTGACGTTTGAAAGGCGTCTTCAGCAACAGTTACGTTAACCCACTACAACCCACCACTACAAAGACACCTCCAAAAACGTTTTATGGTGTTATACACATGCTGTGACAGGTACATTCGCGATAACATGCAATACTTACACAGTATTGTGCTGTATTTTGGTCCTTTAAAGTACTACTGGAACTTCCTTCCTTGGTGCATTGGTTTCACAGAAACAAATGCCACACTTAGCATTAATTTTCCAAACTCAAAAATTAAAAAAAAGCAGCAGTGGCGGCAGGTCCAATATGTAGCATTCCCTTTTTGGTTGTGGTCTTAGGCATTGCGAGTACGCTCATGTCGCATAAGGATTGTGGATGATGATCAAAATTCCTAAAAAAGTGTTCACCTTTAGATAGATAGTTAATTAACCTCCAAAAGAAATGTAAGCCATTTAATCCAAACAGAACTCTGGTTAGCGCCCTCATTTAAACCATGCAAACTTTTATGACGCTACCTCCTAAATATTCAGAATTAAGGGAGACTGGAATGGAAGCGAGTCATTGGAATCGAGATTGGAATGGGTCAAATTCAAACCATGTCCAACTCTAATCTCTGTGCATTCAAAATGGCAGTAATAAAATGCACCTACACTATGTTCATTGTCCATAACACATGCCTGCTCACTCCATAACTCCACCTCCACTATGGGCCACTCCATTCACAGCACAGGATAGGAAATTCAAACGACATGTTATCCAGTGAGCATGTTTGGGATGCTAGAGGCAAATGGTAGTAACAGAACCTCCTGACTGTGAGGCCAACATGCTACCCATTCAGCCACCGTGCGGCCTCTATGCAATAATCATGCTGTGTAATTCGCATTTTCACACTTGTGATGTGGATGAATTACGAATGCTCACTAACACATTCATGTTTATAAAATGACTATGCTAGAATTGTATTTTTTCTTATTGTCATATTTGGAGTTTTAGAATATTTGTTTGTGTGTATGGCCTGATTGCACTTTTTAAAACATGTGTAACAATACTGTACTATATGTGGATGTCTATGAAGTGGAAAAACGACAGCAGGTTGAGATTAGTAGTATTAAAGGTTCGTAAGAGTAATCTTTCTTTTTTCCACAATACATTTTGCAGCTCAGAATGAAAGTGCCTGCAGCCCCACAAGAACACACTGTGGCCTTGCAAGAGCTGCGAAGAGGTTCTGTAGGCTGGAGGGCTGGACAGTGCGGTGTATTCTTCTCCCCGACTAATGCCCTACCCATTGATCTTTCCCGTAACTACAGCTCCCCACAGAAACCCACACAATCTGTGCGGAGGAGCGCTCCTAGGCACCCCCCACTTCAAAGGTGCATATTTACTCTTAGAAATTTAGAGAAAGTGCAGCTGTGGATGCATCCTCCAACCTCAATCAATGACCCTCCTGACCCTCCCCCCTGCTGGCTAATAAAGTGCTTTTTAGGCTTGGTGGTTTCTTTCTGCAAATCTTATGGGGTTGGTTCCAACTAGCACTTAGATTTATTTCCATTGTCTCCCTTCTATAAATTGATTTAGACAAATACTTTCTTGTGGCTCAACAAAGTTACATTGTGATTGGCAAAATGGACTCATGTAGGGTGGGGCTGTCTTTTAAACGTTGCATGCAATGTAAACATTCTTATTCATCAGGATATTTGTGGCATAAAAAAATGCCTTGAAAATATTTTGGGGGTAATTATTAACATTTCTAAATTTCTAAATACATACAGTATGAAAAATGGCATTTTCCACTTATAGTGGAAAATCAGTTATAGTGAATTTCACATTAACAAATAATACGCAGACCAATGTTTTATACCGTGATGGTGATAATTATCATGCTATAAAAAAAATGCCAGGTGCGAACAAAAAGGTTTCTTTGAAAATACTTCTAATTAAGCACAATACTTTAATTTGTGATGATTCAAGCTACTCTTCCCCGTTGCAGGCCCCTCTCTCTGCAGCAGTTAGAAAAATAAATGTCAGATGTGATTTTTTCCCCTTCTTAAATTCACTTAAATGCGAATCTTTAAAGCTTTGCAGTGGGAGATGTTTTTAAATGACATTTTAAACTGTACTGTATTTATTCTGTATTTAGCAAGGAAGTCCGTTTTAAGTGATTGGTCTTCAAAGATTTGCAGAAAAATATTCAAGTTTTGGAAAATTGTAAGAATAAAAAAAAGGTAACTTGCACACATTACTAGTGAGTGTTGTGACATCAATCCAAGTAAATCCTTCAAGTGTGCCACGAGACTTATAAAAACAGTCGGGGAGAAATGCCATTAATCCTAACTTGTTTGGACACTCCAAGACACATCCTCTTTTCTCCCTTGCACAAGGTCTCAGTCTCACTCGGTGGCTCTCTAACATGCTCACAGCGCTTAGTTAGTACGTATCAGCTTGCAGTGAGCAGACCAAGAGGGAGAGGGATGTGGTAATCATCTCTATCTCCGGCCCCTTGGCAGCTCCTCCCACCCCCTGGCATGCGGGCAGACACTAGCCATTGAGCGGCTGTCAGGCTGAAAGGGTGTGGGGATGTGGGCTCAGGCTATACGCAGTTCACGGTTGTTTCTTTCCAAAAGCCACTGAAGCTAAAAAGCTTAAGTGGCATCTGATCTACCTGCACTGGCAGTTCTGACACACAGTGACGCTAACAAGAAGACCACCGGTTAAGAGTCAAAGTCGATTATGCCTCCCTGGTGGTTTTAGTTTAGCTACCGTCATGCTTGTTGTTCTAACCCCCTCTAACAGGAAAGCTGTTCAGCAGGTGGGCAGTAAAATCACGCAGATTTTATTAGGAATTTAAACTGTCAAATAGTCTCGATTATTGTCAGAAGTTTAGAGAAAAACTATAACTGCAACATTTTCGAGGAACACAGCCATAACTTCCTTGTCTATAGTCAGTATACTCGGTCGCCGACAAATCAGCTCAAAGAGCCGACTTCAGTAAAGACATAACTGGTACCTGGTTGCTGCTTTTTCTTATTGTTTTTCACGTTTCAATTTCTGTTTTGTTGTGTGTTATTTGATTGTAAATACAAATCTGCAAGCAGATATCTGCATGCACCACCTCCTATGCGTAGAGGAAGAGAATGCCACATGCCAATAGATGTCACTCGCAGAACTTGTTAGTCGAAGAGATACTTTTGTGTTGTGAAGTTTTAATGTGTGTGTAAATCTTCTTTGGTTCTTGAGGTGATAATGCTCCTCAAATGCATAGAAAAAAATACACATTGTGGTGGTATGCTTTATATTTGTAAATACAACCTAAAATATAATTAAAAATTATAATTAATTAGTTTAATATAAAAACCATCAAATTAGTTTCATGTTAAATTACATCTAAATTGCTGAACATGGACAGTCAAGTTTTACTTTTCTAAACTAAATAAAGTATGATTACTTGATTTACTACCCCTTATTGTTGTTGGTAATGGTTTAATTTTATTTGAGCATGCATGTCAATTACATTGGAACACATCACTTAATACAATCGACAGTTCCACATGTCCAAAAGGAGTAGGAAGAAGCAAAGCGTGTATAATCCTACCCCCTTAGTTTTTTCCCTTATTTCAATACATTTGTTGACTTCCTGCATTTAGTATGTTTGAATGCATAAGTAAGGTAATGTGACAATGTGTTGAATAGTAGTCAATGTCCTTATCATAGTGCATACATTATATCGCAGTCCTGATGAATGATAATCATAATAAATAAACATTCCATTCCATTCTACTTATCCGGGTCCGGGTCGCGGGGGCCAGCAGTCTCAATAGGGAAGTCCAGACTTCCCGGTTTCCGGCAACCTCTTCCAGCTCCACCGGGAGACACCAAGGCGTTCCCAGGCCAGCTTTGAGACATAGTCCCTCCAGCGTGTCCTAGGTCTTCCCCGGGGCCTTCTCCCAGCTGGGCATGCAGAAACACCTCACCAGGGAGGCGCCCGGGAGGCATCCGGACTAAACGCCTGAGAGACCTCAACGGGCTCCTCTCGATGTGAAGGCGCAGCGGCTCTACTCAGAGCTCCTCCCGGGTGGCTGAGCTTCTAACCCTATCTCTTAGCCACTCTACGGAAGAAACTCATTACCGCCTCTTGTATACGCAATTTAGTTCTTTCGGTCATTACCCATAACTCATGACCATAGGTGAGGGTGGTATCGTAGATCGATCTGTAAACAGAGAGCTTTGCCTTCCGGCTCAGCTCTCTCTTCACCACGACGGTCCGGTACAGTCACCGCATTACTGCTGACGCTGCACCGATCACCGTCTGTCGAATTTGCGCTCTAACCGTCCCTCACTCGTGAACAAGAACCCGAGATATTTGAACTCCTCCACCTGAGGCAAGACCTCACTCCCAACCCGGAGGGTACAGTCTAACGGTTTCTGACTGAGAACCATGGCCTTGGATTTGGAGGTGCTGAGTCTCATCCCAGAAGCTTCACACTCAGCTGCAAACTGCTCCAGTAAACACTGAAGGTCACAGCCTGATGAGACCATAAGGACCGCATTGTCTGTAAATAGCAGAGACGAGATCGTAAGGTCACCAAGCTGGACTCCCTCAACGCCTTGACTGTGCCAAGAAATTCTGTCCCATAAAGACTATGAACATAATTGGTGACTAAAGGCAGCCTCGGCGGGGGCAACGTTCACCGGAACAAGCTCGACTTACTGCTGGCAATGCGAACCAGGCTCCTGCTTTGATTGTACAAGTGGCACGTAGTAGCGGACCACCAATCCTGTACTTCTGGTAGCACCCCCCACAGGACACCACGAGTGACACGATCGAATGCCTTTTCCAAGTCTACAAAGCACATGTAAACCAGTTGGGGAAACGCCCCCGGAGCCTTGCCATTGAGGAGTGTTTTAACTGCCCCAAATACCTCAGCCACGATGATAGAACTGTCCACGTACGTGTCCTCAGACTCTGCTTCCTCTACGGAAGGTATGTCAGTGGCATTGAGAAGGGCCTCAGAATATTCCTTCCACCCACCAACTTTATCCTCAGTCGAGGTCAGCAAACACCCGTCTACCCTGTAAACGGTGTGAACTGGGGACCGCTTTTCTTCCTGAGGTGTCGGGCGGTTTGCTGGACGGTTTGCCTGGCCACCAGGCGCTCGCCTGCGAGCCCCTCCCCCAGATTAGCGTCGGGGTGAGGCCCCGGTGTCCCACGTCCGGGCGAGGTGTGGTCACTCCTCTTGGTTTTAATCATAAAGGTCCTCTGAATCATTTTTAGTCTGGCCCGTCACCTAGAACCTGTTTGCCTTGAGAGACCCTACCAGGGGCATAAAGCCCTCAACATAGCTCCTGGGATCACTAGGGCACTCAAACCCCTCCACCACAATAAGGTGGTGATTCACGGAGGAGAAATGATCATTGTAATGAGTAGAATATAAACAAGTAGAACAGAACATCGTTGTTGTTGTTGTTGTGTCTTCATGACTAACAAAATACACAAGTATGATTTTGATCTACTCAAATTCAATTGTGAATACAAAAAATAAATTTATTGGGTTAAAATATGGTCACAATGTACAGTGTACCTCAAGATACAAAATTAATTCATTCCGGAGGGACTTTCGTGTCTTGGAATTTTCGTACCCCTCCGTGAATCACCATGTTACCAAGAGGAGTGACCGCACCTCGCCCGGACGTGGGATACCGGGGCCTCACCCTAGAGCCAGGGCTGGGGGAGGGGCTCGCAGGCGAGCGCCTGGTGGCCAGGTCACCCGTGGGACCCGGCCGGGCCTAGCCCGAAGAAGCCACACGGGAACTCCCCCCGCAGACCCACCACCCGCAGGGGCAAGCATAAGTGTTCAGTGCTTTGTGATTTGGGCAGTGGTCGATGGCGGGTGTCCGGGCGACCTGGTCTTCGGCGGCCAAATCTGGTTCTTGGGACATGGAATGTCACTTCTCTGGTGGGGAAGGAGCCCGAGCTTGTGGAAGAGGCGGAAAGATTCCGACTAGATAAAGTCGGACTCACCTCAACCCACAGTTTGGGCTCTGGAACCAAATTCCTTGAGAAGGGCGGTACCTTCTTCTTCTCTGGAGTTGCCGCAGGGGAGAGGCGGTGAGCTGGTGTGCGTTCATTGTTAGCCCCCAGGCTTGGTGCCTTTGTGTTGGAATCATCCCCAGTAAACGAGAGGGTTATTTCCCTACGCCTTAGGGCTGGGGAAAGGGTCCTGACTGTGGTTTGTGCGTACGCGCCGAATGGCAGTTTAGAGTACCCAGCCTTCTTGGAGTCTATCAGAGGGTTTCTGGAGAGCACCCCAGCTGGTGACTCCATAGTTCTGCTGGGAGACTTCAACGCCCATGTGGGCAATGACGGTGTGACTTGGAGGGGCGTGGTTGGGAGGAACGGCCTCCCTGACCTAAACCCGTGTGGTGTGTTGTTGCTGGACTTCTGTGCGAATCACAGTTTGTCCATAACAAACACCATATGTTCGAACATAAGGATGTCCATAAGTGCACTTGGCACCAGGACACCCTAGGTCGCAGGTCTATGATCGACTTTGTGGTCGTATCATCAGAACTGCATCCGCATGTTCTGGACACGCGGGTGAAGCTGAGCTGTCAACTAACCCCCACCTGGAGGTGAGTTGGATTAGATGGCGGGAAAGGATGCCAGACAGACCTGGCAGACCCAAACACGTAGTGAAGGTGTGCTGAAAACGTCTGGCAGAGTCTCCCGTTCGTCGAGTCTTCAAATCTCATCTCTGGCAGAGCTTCGCCTGCATCTCGAGGGAGGACCGGGATATTGAGTTCAAATGGGCCGTATTCCATGCCTCTATTGCTGAGGCAGCCAGTTGTAGTTCCGGCTGCAAGGTGGTCGGTGCCAGTCGTGGTAGCAAGCCCCGAACCCGATGGTGGACACCGGGGGTTAGGGCTGCTGTCAAGCTGAATAAGGAGTCCTATCAAACATGGATGGCTTGCGGGACTCCCGAAGCAGTTGACAGGTACCGGCAGGCCAAGCGGCTTGCAGCTTCAGCGGTGGTCGAGGCAAAAATTCGGGTGTGGGAGGAGTTCGGTGAGGCTATGGAGCACGACTTTCGGTCGGCCTCGAAGAGGTTCTGGCAAACCGTCCGACACCTCAGAAAGAGGAAGCAGCTCCCAGTTCACACTGTTTACAATGCGGACGGGAGCTTGCTGACCTCGACTGTGGATATAGTTGGTCGGTGGAAGGAATACTTCGAGGCCCTTCTCAATCCCACTGACATGCCTTCCGTAGAGGAAGCAGAGTCTGAGGATACGTACGTGGACAGTTCTATCACCGTGGCTGAGGTAATTGGGGTAGTTAAATAGCTCCCCAGTGGCAAGGCTTCCGGGGATAGACGAGTTCCACTCTGAATTCCTCAAGGCTCTGGATGTTGGAGGACTGTGTTGGTTGACACGCCTCTACAACATCGCAAGGAAGTCAGGAACAGTACCTCTGGACTGGCAGACCGGGGGGGTGGTCCCCATTTTCAAAAAGGGTGACCGGAGGGTGTGTTCCAACTATAGGAGGATCACACTCCTCAGCCTCCCTGGGTAAGTCTACTCCAGGGTGCTGGAGAGAAGGGCACGACCGTTAGTCGAACCTCGGTTACAGGAGCTGCAATGTGGTTTTCGTCACGGTCGCGGAACACAGGACCAGCTCTACACCCTTGCAAGGGTACTGGAGGGTATGTGGGAGTTTGCCCAACCGGTCTACATGTGCGTTGTAGACCTGGAAAAGGCATTCGACCGTGTCCCTCGTGATGTCCTGTGGGGGGTGCTCCGGGAGTACAGGATTGGTGGCCCGCTACTACGTGCCATTCGGTCCTTGTACAATCGAAGCAGGAGCCTGGTTCGCATTGCCAGCAGTAAGTCAAGCTTGTTTCCGGTGAACGTTGGCCTCGGCCAAGGCTGCCCTTTGTCACCGATTCTGTTCATAATCTTCATGGACAAAATTTCTAGGCGCAGTCAAGGTGTTGAGGGAGTCCAGCTTGGTGACCCCACCCTCACCTATGGTCATGAGTCATGGGTCACGACCGAAAGAACTAAATTGTGTATACAAGAGGCGGTAGTGAGTTTCTTTCGTAGAGTGGCTAAGAGATAGGGTGAAGAGCTCGGCCATCCGGGAGGAGCCTAGAGTAGTGCCGCTCCTCCTTCACATCGAGAGGAGCCAGTTGAGGTGGCTCGGGCATCTAGTCCAGATGCCTCCCGGGCGCCTCCCTGGTGAGGTGTTTCGGGTATGCCCAGTCGGGAGAAGGCCCCGGGGAAGACCTAGGACACACTGGAGGGACTATGTCTCACAGCTGGCCTGGGAAAGCCTTGGTGTCCTCCCGATGGAGCTGGAAGAGGTCGCTGGGGACCGGGAACTCTGGACTTCCCTACTGAAGCTGCTGCCTCCGCGACCCGGACCCGCATAAGCGGAGGAAAATGGATGGATGGATGGATGGATGCATGGATGGATGGAATTTTCGTATTATGAGAAAAGATTTGCCATATAAATGGCGTAATTCCTTCCAGCACCTTTGAAAACAGTCGTTTAAAGTGTAAATACTGTACACACCCGAAATAAATATGTACATTAATGACATCATTTACATGTGCATGAATGTTAAAAACAATGAAAAACAATAAATGTTTACCTTTCAGGTCGAGCAAGGCGAGCTTCATGGTGGAGAAGGATGCAGAGAACGTAGTTTTGACAGATCACTTAATTTAAGTGAATACAGTATATTACACACTAAACTTAACGTTTGTTTTTTTCATTTTAATTTTTAACAATGGAGGGGAGCTTTGCGGTACGCTTAGCAAAGGGATGACGTGATTGACCATCGTTAGGAGAAAGAGGATTATGGGAGATAACCGAGATAACCAATGGGAGGGCAGCTTCTTCTTCATCGGTTTTACAGCGGTTGGCATCAATTACTTCACCGCCCCAGAGAAGGGCAACTTGCAGTGCAGCTTGCAGTACATTCAAAATCCTGGGAGGTACTTTCCATTTTCATATTTTGAATATTATTTGTTAAATGGGACAGAAATATCTTCAAAGCCCAATTTGTATTATAAATTTTTCATATAATAAAAGGTTTTTGTAAGTCCACTGTGCTCTAAAAATACTGACTTATTGCCGTTTCTGTAGCTTAAAATCAGTGGTGCCCAGTCAGGTCCACCAAAGCTTCCTCTGTTGACCTAACCATTACCAGAAGCATGGACCTACATATCAAACTTAAATTGTAGCGTTTGGTCCATAAAATTATATTAATTTATTCCCAACAATCTATTATCTTCAGTTTGAAGGTATTTCTTGCCTGCAGTGCATCCTGTAATGTAGGAGTATGTTAGATTTGTTTTGTCCAATCAGATTTCAGCATCTATGTGATACCACATGAATGTAATCTGTTTTTGTTGGTGTAAAACAGCTCCGTCCCTCTGGCTTTGTCTTTATTTTTGAATGTACCATTGTTAAGAGTGGCACCAAGAGCCTCCGAGGAGACTAATCCATCTGTAGAAAACTCACCCCAATGATCGATCGAAGTGCATAAGTGCCAGAGGGAACATGTTAATCTACTCCTTAAAAAGTCGAAGGCCATGTTATTTTGTTTACATGCGTTTTAACTCTTTAGTGCCAAAATCGCAAAATTGCGACACGCAACATTGCTGAATTCATCTGGTCTATGCAAATTAGAACAGTCAATTTACTCCCACCACAAACTTTGGGTCATACTGATTTTTCTCATTGACAGTATTTCTTTATTGCTAAGTATTTTCAAACTACAGCATTTTGAAATATGTGGAATAATTCAAAACTGAGTATAAAGCGTCTAAAGGGTTAAAAAGTTGGTTTAAACCAAATCCATACAATAATTCCTATTCTTAGTGCATGTAAACAGTCTGAGTAATCATTCACCTGTTGTTTAGACATTTTTAAGAATCCCTCCACTTTAAAATAACAAAAAAATAAAAAGCCTGTCAATTTCTAAGATGACTTTACTTTAAACACGCCAAAATGTTTATGCTGAATTATTTCAAAACACATCTAAGCAGATACAAAGATAAAAAAAACCTCAAGAGTTGAACAGAAAAGTTACAAGACTTTATGCAAAAAAAATAAAAAAAACACTATAAAAAAGTAGTCCGACTTCAATGACTGAAAACAGCAGCGTGTTTGCTAAGCTGCAGTTTCTTACAACCTGGACTTGTGATCTTTAGAGTGATACCCTGCAGTTCATAGCAACAAATACACTCAATCACTCTGGGAGATCCGCAGCCTCTCTGTTGGCCAATTACTGCTTCTTAAAAGCCCGGGGCATAGAGGAAACTTTGACTCCTGGAAATAAAGAGCAATGTGAGAGAGAAACAGTGTAGCTATTAAAATCTGTATAATTCTGTAAATCACCAGTGATTTGGTTTGCCTCGTGGCTTGTTCCGATATATTCTTGCTGCTATTGCAAAGGGCATGAGGTGATTGCGACTGAGAAGAGCAACCTTATTTTTACAACTCAGCTCAGGAAAAAAACAAAACAAAATGGGATGCCTTTTTTTCTTGTTGTTGTTGTTGAGAGCAGGTGGCAAAGATCTCTTCTGTGTCATAATTGCCTGGAGTTAGAGAGTAAAGGCTCCGGACTGCTGATGTTAGTGTAGGCCTTACATCAGGGGGCTGGAGTCAGAATTGCTTTAAAAGATCAGGGACTCAGGAGGATCACAATGTATTAATTTATGGGATGAAAGCATTTTAAAAGAGAGAAAAGTTATCATTTATCTATTGCTGAATTAGACCTTTCCTTGACTGCTGCCACCATTGTCGGCTTTGCTGTTATTGTTGATGATCAAGCAACCCATTATCCGTGGCCGATTCTTGGTTATTTCCCTTTTCAATACCAATCATGCGATGCTGATAAATTTTGAAGCCAGATTCTGGAATTAGCATGCTTATCCAAACAGAGTGGGAGCCAAAAAGAGCTGTGTGAGAGGATCACACAATTATGGAGTAAAATCACTCCAATTAAACAGCGCCATGTTAACTTTTAGAGCGTGGCGAACACTTAATCAAATGTAATTAAAAACCTACGATGGGAAAAATGGAAAATGAAACCGCAACATTTGGAATGGGGCATTTACAGCTGATGATAGGCTCCAGCATATCCACAACCTTAATGAGGATAAGCAGCATAGAAAATGGACGGATGGATGGATGGATTTTCAAAAAGCCCTCCTTCGGTTGGCCTGGTGCTCGGGTGTTAAGAACGGCTCTCACGCTGCTGCCGCACTCTCCCTCCCAAACACAGTATCCCCCTCCATTCAAGGCCCTCTGGTACTACACAAGGGCCCCGACTGAGGACGCTTTGATACTTCAGCCTCTAATCACCAGAGTATCCTTACAGCAGTGAGCTGATGGACGAAAGGGGTCATAAGAAGGATGTCCTGACCATAAATCAGACTACGGGGGTGACAGCACACAAAATAGGTGAATTGTCCTTGGGTCTGAAATGCAGGCGGCATCCCTTGTGTCCCTAAGTCGCACCACCCTTTTCATTATTTGGGAGTGAGTCAAACGGATGCCCTACCAGCCATTCTGCCATCCCCCTTCTGTTTTTTTTCTCCCCTCCCTCACTCTCTCAGGCTGGACCTCACTATGAACTGTTTCCAGAGTCAGTTACTGGTGTAATTGAAAGTGCTTTGTCATCGCTTTCAGCCAAACACTGATGGATGTGAAGTTGAATGAGGTTTGGGTTTTAGTTATACGAGTGAGCCTGTGTGAGATTTATCACCAGAGGCTTAAGAGGCTACAAGGGACCATTAAAGTACCACCACAGCCTATATCACTGCAAACTGTTCATTATTATTCATTAAAATAGAATGCCTTTAATATAGCTACTTTTCCCATGTGAAAAAAAAGCATGTACACACATTTTTGATTAGGGCAAAAATATGCATTGTAAGGAAACGCATAGCAAGCTACTGGGTTGAGGGAAAAAACAGTTTATTTCTGAAGCTTTAGCTACCTCCTGAAATCCTCCCGTTAGCCATGAATATTGGTATTATCTTTGTCCTGTACATTTGCCAAAAATGGGACTTTGAAGGTTACTTTATTTCTATTAATTTACAGTTTCACCCAATATTATTTATACCTTGGACACACTTTGAATTAAAGTTAACAGCGATATTCTGTCTGGAAAAAAAAAAAAGTTTTTGGTTGTAAAAATATTCCAAAATATTGTATAAGAGACGAAAATACAAAACAAAACAAAAATACTATTTTCACAAGTTTCTCATCCTGGTTGAAATTATTATTAAATATTATACACACACAACTGTAAAATATTAGCATAAATATATACAATAACTATGTTTTTTTGTGTTATGCTGTGCATTTTTGCGATTTGTGTGCATGTTCAAATTGTCCATCCATCCATCCATTTTCTTCCGCTTAGCCGAGGTCAGGTCACGGGGGCAGCAACCTAAGCAGGGAAGCCCAGAGGTCCCTCTCCCCGGCCACTTCATCTAGCTCTTCACAGCGGATGCCGAGGCGTTCCCAGGCCAGCTGAGAGACATAGTCTCTCCAACGTGTCCTGGGTCTTTCCCGAGGCCTCCTACCGGTTCGACGTGCCCTGAACACCTCCCCAGGAAGGCGTTCGGGAGGCATCCTAACCAGATGCTCGAGCCACCTCATCTGACTCCTCTCAATGCGGAGGAGCAGCGGTTCTACTCCGAGTCTTTCCCAGATGACAGTGCTTCTCATCTCTAAGGGAGAGCCCAACCACCCTGCGGAGAAAACTCATTTTGGCCGCTTGTACCTGTGATCGTGTCCTTTCGGTCACTACCCAAAGCTCATGACCATAGGTGAGGGTAGGAACGTAGATTGACCGGTAAATCAAGAGCTTTGCCTTTTGGCTCAACTCACCACGACAGATCGGTGCAGAGTCCGCATCACTGCAGATGCTGCACCAATCCCCCTGTCCATCTTGCGTTCTATCCTTCAATCACTCGTGAACAATACCCTGAGGTACTTAAACTCTTCCACTTGAGGCAGGACCTCATCCCTGATCCGGAGATGGCACTCTCCCTTTTCCCGTGCGAGAACCATGGACTCCGACTTGGAGGTGCTGATTCTCATTCGAGCCGCTTCACACTCAGCTGCGAACAGATCCAGTGAGAGTTAAAGGTCACTGCTCGATGAAGCCAACAAACCAAACTGAAACCCTTCAACGCCCTGGCTGCGCCTAGAAATTCTGTCCATGAAAGTAGTGAACAGAATCGGTGACAAAGGGCAGCCCTGGCGCAGTCCAACCCTCACTGGAAACGGGTCCGACTTATTGCCGGCAATGCGAACCAAACTCTGACACCGGTCATACAGGGAACGAACCGCCTGGATTAGGTGGTCCGATACCCCATATTACCGGAGTACACCCCACAGTATTCCCCGAGAAACACGGTCGTATGCATTCCCCAAGTCCACAAAACACATGTAGACTGGTTGGGCAAACTCCCATGCACCCTCAAGGACCCTGCTGAGAGTATAGAGTTGGTCCACAGTTCCACGACCAGGACGAAAACCACACTGCTCCTCCTGAATCCGAGATTCGACTATCCGGCGGATCCTCCTCTCCAGAATCCCTGAATAGACCTTACCGGGAAGGCTGAGGAATGTGATCCCACGATAGTTAGAACACACCCTCCGGTCCCCCTTCTTGAAAAGCGGTACCACCACCCCGGTCTGCCAGTCCAGGGGCACCGACCCCGACGTCCACGCAATGCTGCAGAGTCGTGTCAACCAAGACACGCCCAGAGCATCCAGGGTCTTAAGGAACTCCGGGCGGATCTCATCCACCCCCGGGGCCCTGCCACCAAGGAGCTTCCACCTCGGTGACCTCAGCTCCAGAGATAGGCGAACCCGACTCAAAGTCCCGAGGCACTGCTTTCTTGTTGGAAGGCATGTCGGTGGGATTGAGGAGGTCTTCAAAGTATTCCCTCCACTGGTCCACAACATCTTGAGTCGAATTCAGCAGCACACCGTCCCCACCATACACGGTGTTGACTATGCACTGCTTCCCCCGCCGGAGACGGCGGATGGTGGTCCATAATCTCTTTGAAGCCATCTGGAAGTCGTTTTCCATGGCCTCTCCGAACTCCTCCCATGTCCGGGTTTTTGCCTCAGCGACCGCCAGAGCTGCAGACTGCTTGGCTTTACGGGTACCTGTCAGCTGCCTCCAGAGTCCCATTGGCCAAGACGGCCTGATAGGACTCTTTCTTCAGCTTGACGGCATTCCTCACCACTGGTGTCCACCAACGGGTTCTGGGATTACCGCCACCACAGGGACCGACCACCTTACGGCCACAGCTCCGATCGGCCGCATCGACAATGGAGGGACGAAACATGGCCCACTCAGATTCAATGTCCGCTGCCTCCCTCGGAACAGGGTCAAAGCTCTCCCGTAGGTGGGAGTTGAAACTCCTTCTGACAGGGGATTCTGCCAGGCGTTCTCCCAGCAGACCCTCACAATGCGTTTGGGTCTGCCAGGTCTGACCGGCATCCTCCCCCACCATCGTAACTAACTCACCACCAGGTGGTGATCAGTTGACAGCTCCGCCCCTCTCCTCACCCAGTGTCCAAAACATGTGGTCGCAAGTTCGACGACACAACCACAAAGTCAATCATCGAACTGCGGCCGAGGGTGTCCTGGTGCCAAGTGCACATGTGGACACCCTTATGCTTGAACATGGTGTTCGTTATAGACAATCCGTGGCGAGCACAGAAGTCCAATAACAAGACACCGCTCGGGTTAAGATCAGGGGGGCCGTTCCTCCCAATCACACCTCTTCAGGTCTCACTGTCTTTGCCAACATGAGCGTTGAAGTCACCCAGCAGAACAAGGTAATCCCCCGAGGGAGCACTCTCTAGTACTTCCAAGGACTCCAAAAAGGGCGGGTATTCTGAACTTCCGTTTGGGGCATAAGCGCAAACAACAGTCAGGACCCGCTCCCCCACCCGAAGGTGTAGGGAAACTACCCTCTCGTTTACTGGGTTAAACTCCAACGTGCAGGCTTGGAGCCAGGGGGCTACAAGAATTGCCACCCCTGCTCGTCGCCTCTCATTGCCGGCAACACCAGAGTGGAATGAAGTCCAGCCCCTCTCGAGAGGACTGGTTCCAGAGCCCTTACCGTGCGTTGAGGTGAGTCCTACTATATCTAGCCGGAATTTCTCCACCTTACGCACCAGCTCAGGCTCCTTCCCCGCCAGAGAGTTGACATCCCACGTACCGACAACTAGCTTCTGTTGTCGAGGATCGGACCGCCTAGGCCCCTGCCTCCTGCTGCCACCCAGCTCTCTATGCACCCGACCCCTTTTGCCCCTCCTACGTGTGGTGTGCTCATGGGAGGGGGGACCCATGTTACCCTTACGGGCTGTGCCCGCCCGGCCCCATGGGTGCAGGCCCGGCCACCAGACGCTCACCGTCGTGCCCCGCCTCTGAGCCTGGCTCCAGAGGGGGGCCCTGGTGACCTGCGTCCGGGCGAAGGAAAACGAAGTCCAATTGTATTATTCATCATTAGGGTCTTTTGGCCCACTCTTTGTCTGGTCCCTCCCCTAGGACCTGTTTGTCATGGGTGACCCCACCAGGGGCATGACAGCCCCCGACAACTTAGCTCCTAGGATCATTGGGACACGCAAACTCCTCCACCACGATAAGGTGGTGACTCAGGGAGGAGTGGTCTAATTGTACCAAACCAAACTGTTATACAGTGTTTTTTGGTAAAAAAAAAAAAATTCCCAGAAATTAAGCATTTTCCCCACAGACAACATATCTCATTCCCCCATAGTCAATAATTTATAAATATGTAAGAATAGGCTAAAGGTAAAACATGAAAAAATGTACAGCAGGTATTCCTTAAAAAAAGCCCAAAACATTTGTTTATGCCTTCATGCTTCACTGATTTTTCGCACTTTGTATGGCAGTTTATAAATGAAATGCATCATAGTTGCTATGAGACCCACTAGCCAGTGATGCCAACCTATCTGTTGTATCGATCATCGTTATTTGAGGGTGTTTAATTTAAGTGTGTGAACCACAGTTTGAGCTTGAACCTTGATTGTTCATTTACTGCAGCATTTAGCTTGAGTTGCTCGTGAACAATAGCAACTGAAGAGACAGGGCTCCGGAAATGAATCAAATCAAATTCCAACAATCACTTTTTTGGCAAATGTTTATCAAACCAACATCAACCCAGCTGGAGGGTTTGGAGGGGTGGGAGACATTTTTATGAATGTATCAATTATCCACAGATTCTCGACACTTGCTGGTAGATGTGAAAAAGCCAAAACCTACTGTATTTGAACAAAAAAGCTCAATGTCCAAGATTAGTCCCACTCTCTCAATACATGAATGTCAAATGTTTTACATTAGAATGTGGTAGATACTGCTAGAAGTTACCAGAATCCTCTTGGGAATAGGTCAAAAGATTGTTTTCACGCAAAATTGCCAGGGAAAGAAATATGTTTTTCTGCATTTTGTTTGAGCAATGATCAAGTTGAACTATAATTTTATTTTATTTAAACTAATCTAATTTTCAACTGTACTATCAAATATTTGACTTTCATTATCACCTAACAGAACTTCTTTTGGTATTAGGACATTTCGTGTCATTCCGAGGCTGAAAATATGCATTTAACATAAATAATTACCATAACTCAATATCTGGCCACATTATGAATAATCAAGCCCTTATTTTTATTGCATTTTTCCCCCAATGTGTGGTCCAAAGAATGAAACCATTTTATTTTAATTGTACATCAACATCCTCGTGCAAAGTGTGGGAGGTGCACTACTTCTCATTGTTTCCCACTTATTATAGCCTGCTTCCAGCTGCCCAAGCTGTGAGGGCCTGGATCACGTCCAGCTACAGGCTCTGATCCGGGGTCCTCTTTTGTGATTTTTGACGAGCTGCTGTCCTAGAGCCATGTTGGAATGCAAGAGGAGCAGTTGGAGGTGCACAAGAAAGTGACCTTACCGTGTGATGCGAGTGGTAGTACTGGGCAAGAGTAACACACTGAGGTTCGTAGGATTATAAAAAAGTAGTAGTGGGGGTTTTGTGTTGAAGACTAGGCAAGCAGAGGAGGTGAGTAGTGGTGCCCGCAGCATTGTAATAAATGGTGCCCTTTTCCAACTATGGCCCAAAGCTACCAACACATGATGGACAAATAAAGTTCGGATTTTCCAGATTTCTCTTTCTTCTTCCCAAATAGTTATTGTGTTCCATTCAATTTTGGTCATTGTGAGGTGCTGGTTTAATATCACATTTACATTTGCACAATTAAATAAGTTCCAAAAGGAGTAGGAAGTTTACATTTGATAATTTTTTACAGTGAGAAAAAATATGAGAATGTATAACAAAAGATAGCTCAGGTAGTTATGAAATAAAAAGGGGAAAGACAAAAGAAAAAGGGGGAAAAAAAAGCTTTAAAAAATGTAAATTAAGAAATGAGATGAATATGATATTCATCCATTCATCTTCTATGCTGCTTATCCTCACTATGGTCGCAGTATGCTGGAGCCTATCCCAGCTGAATTAGGGCGAGAGGCTGAGTACACCTTGGACTGGTCGGCAGCCAATCGCAGGGCACATGTAGACAAACAAACAGTCACACTTATATTCAAACCTATGGACAATTTAGAGTCGGCAATTAACCCTAACATGCATGGGTGGGGGCATGCAAACACTACACAGAGATGATCAAAGGAGATTCAAACCAGATCGTACAGATCTCTTGACTTTGTGGCCAACATGCTAATCACTAGGCCAACGAGCAGTTAATCATATAAATCTAAATAGCTCTGTAATAAATAAAGGCTATGTGAAGAAATAAATAGATAAATACAAAAGAAAATCAACTGACAAACATTGTATAATGTATACATAAGTGCAGGATAGATTAGGCAATTAATAATAAATTAAATAGTGGTAAATTAATTTTGACTGAAAACGTGTAGCCTTTATTTGTTTTTTTGTGGTTTGGGAATGGGATGCTTCCAACTCAAAAGGGCTTATAGTGTGTGGTGTGTCTGAACCTTTGAACATGGTCAAAACTGTTAGAAAAAACAGTATTGAAGACAAGAGCCAAAGAGGGAAATTATCATAGAAGTATCAACAAATATTGATAATCGCGAAACTCAGAAGGTCAAGATTGCTAATTAATAAAGTAGCTTTAATGATACGAAAAAATTTTGGTACACACAGTTTGGTGGCCAAAGTTACAAAAAAGTATATTTAAATTATTTCTAATGGGTAAACTCAATCCATTCATCAATTTTCTACACCTCTTGTTCTCCCTAGGGTCATGGGTGAGCTAAAACCTATCCTAGCTGAGGCGGGGTACACCCTGGACTGTGTGCCAGTCAATTACAGGGGTATAAATGTAAAAAACAATCAAATCAAATGTTGTGGAAAAGAAGGTTTGATTTCTGAGGTTCCAATGTATTTTTCACTGAAAGTGTCAATCTATTGAGCTGTCGGCTGTGCACATGTTGAAAAATATTCATGACTGACATGTTTGAGGGCTGCCATAGACACGTATACCCGACAGGATGGACAAGGCAATTCCATTTAAACAGGAAGCAAAGGGTATCCAGTACAAACACTGCTGAGTCACATTGTGAAACTAAATTTAATTTGAATGGGGTCATACGGGCTCTTCTTTGGAAGCCTGAGGTCCAAAAACTCTCACTACTTTCCCTTTAAATAAAACTGAGCATACACTGTGACAAGCATGCCAGTGTAGTAAACAAAGTTGTACATGATAACCTGGAGATTGTGGATGTGAATAATCTTACAAATCAATAGGTACTGTTTGCTGTTGTTGGTGGGATAATTAGCATGGTAAATGAACGTTAGCTCGCAGATGGTTTGTGATGGGGCATCGCCGTGGCTGCTACCAAACAATTGATTAACTTGTAAATTCCTATTGCCCAGCTGTTATTTAGGCTGTTTACCATAAACAGGGGGGGGGGGGGGGGATCCAGATGCTTGGTGGCTGCTGAAAAGCAATCTGTCATTGTTCTCAACTAACACTGATGGATGCTGCTTTGAATGGGGATTGGTTCTAGTTAAACATGACAAAGTGAGGGATGACACGCCACTGGTCACAAAGGTCTGGAGGTCCGGCAACGCCTCAGTGGTTGCTTTTTTCCGCCAAGGCAATATAATGTTCACGTATCAGCTGCCAATAAAGGAGGCATGTTGTTGAGCCATTGAGGCTTTGCTGTGCATTGTGAAGTTGACAAATGGAAGATCCACAACCTACACTTTGATGGTGGTTCATTATGTTTCGTAGAAAATTCACTGCTTGCATAAACGTGACTTGGAATATTGCAACATATTGGGGTGACTACTGTGGGGTCAAAATTCTTCACATTCGGTTAATGAAAAAGTTGCTTAAAATGTAATGCCTGAGGCATACTATTAAAATGAGACAAAAACTCATTTTGGCAGAGATGGACCAGTTACCAAACTTGAGTAAAATCACTCAAAAGTGAATCTTTATAATGTGGAGCATGAAATGATTGCTTTAAGACAGTTATGGGTACGAGCCATTCTGAGTTTTTTGATGTAACTTTTAACACTACATACAGTACTAGCACAGAGTCACTGCAGGGGGTTGTATGCATTTCACTAAACCATTAATTACGCACATGCATGGGGTATGTTTCAGTGTTGTACAAAGTGTGTTTCATTCAACACGAAAGACGGTAGCAAAAAATCTCGTCTTCACAGTGTCCTTAAGTCCCTTTTTACTGAACGACAGCTGCAGAAGACCACATACATGTTCTTATTAAAAGATGAACTCTGAGAACCGGAAAAGCCTCTTTATGGACAAAACATTTCAAAAGTGATAATTTCCCAGAATCAAGGGTACAAAGTTACAGAGCACCGATTTACAGAATGAACGATGCGTTCATTGTCAAAATGTGTCAAACTTATTTCACTGTACAACATGCACTCTGTCTCTGCTTTATTCATATGACATGTATCCCTCAAAAAAAAACAATGAATAAAAAGTTATTAACACAAAAACTCATTACATAAATCAATACTTCTCGTACGTAATTTTTTCAAACTTATAAAATAAGATATTAAATGCTGCATTTCTGATTTATCATCCATCTTTAACTCTGAGGGTTCTCACAAGAATGCCAATTCGATATCAATGTACAAAATATGCACCAATACCTGCTTTCCTTTTTTTAAAAAGGTATCATCGGTCCCCACTATATGAAACTTTCCACGGTGAGATATTTCTACTTTGGCTCGCTATACTATTCGTCAGGGCTGTACAAATTTTAGAATTGAGAATGAGCTCAAAATTGCAGGACGTAGAATTGAAATTCTATGAAATTAAAAGGAATTAATGGTGCATACTTAAGGTGTATGTAACAATGAAGCATTACAGTATACAATATATTTAAAACATGGATTTTATAAAAAATATTATTGCATGGACTTTGTGCACAATACTTTATCATAGTAGATAGTTAAGTATAGTCATTGTATTTTTAAATTACAAATTTACATTGAAAACTTACTCAGATAAAAACTTCCAAATTGTTGGATGGAAGAATAGAACAACGATTCATCTCCCAGATTACCTTGCTTTATCAAAGTCTTTAAAATGGATGTCCAAAAACTCTGGACATCTTGTTTGGAGTACACTAGTGAAATAAAGTAATTGTAACTTTTGGAATAACAACAACATTCAAAATGACAATACTTGTAAAAGGGCATCTGTCCTTGTCCATTTTGGTAACCCAATTCCGACAAAAAATGGAAACCACGCAATATGGAATTACTGTAGTTTCTCTAGTCTGCAGTTCCAAAATAGATACTTTAAATTTCAAACGGCACCTCCAGTTAAGTTTTTATGTTATGTAAATCCTAGGAACGCCTCACTGTGCGAGGAGAAAAGTAGCGGAAAGGAGACAGAATGTGAACTTTTCACTGCTGTGTGTGCGCAACATAAAAACAAACAAGTTTAATAATTATTTTGTATATTTAGAGTTTTTAACTTGAAGATTTAATTTATATTGGTGTTCCAAATCCCCGCACAACTGGGAAAACCTGTCACCATACGTGGGAAAGCAGAAATTGACATATTGTGAATGAAATGCCAATGAGAAGGAACGTTTGTGTAGTAATTCAGCTCAATCGTGGCGGAATCTCACTAGAAACACAAACCGCCCTTCCCCAATTATACATGTTGAAATGACAAACACTGGCGAAAGTTGATGGAACCTCCTCGTAGCTGAATGGAGGCCAACGCGGCTGTGTGTGGGTGACCCAGCTAGTCTCAGCCGTAAAGAGATATTCTCACACATAGAACATCTTCAAAATAAGAATGCCATTTGCACAAGCCGTCTGACTGTAAACGAAACAAACATGTCATGAAAATTATCTCACATATGCAGAATTGCATGGGTGACGGCATCTTCCTAAAGCACAAGCTTTACAGTTTGTTGAAGGTTTTCTAGCAATGTGTGCCTTACAAAAGTTAGCAAAGCTACACCCATTGCTCAATTACTGGGCTAAATAGTCTGTTGATTATTTCATCAGTAAATGTAAGATTTTTTGCATTTAATTAACAGACCTTTTATTCATTAATATATAAAATACGGAATTTGGGGGAAAAAAAACAGATTTCACAGGGCCCCACTGAAATAAAATATATTACTTATCCATTTATCTATTTATTAGTGCTCATGTGAAACTTTATCAAAATGTGACCTTGCAAAATTCACATATTTGACCAGTAAGTACCATAAAATTGAAGAACCAATTAATTATGTTCAATATTTCTAGTTAGTTAAGACAAAAAAAGGTTATGCCACGTTTTATGTTAAGTTTATGTTTTTTGCGGCTTCAGGTCAAATGTCTGAAGAGTACGTGACTGTAAAAAGTTTGGGAACCACTGATGTAAATAATACTTTGATATTCAGATCACAACAATGCTGCCTCAATGACAAAACATTTTAGCAACTGTTGACCATTGGATGCAACAACTTTATCTTGTAAAGTACTTAAATGATTACAGCATTTACCAAAACATTGCTTCATTTGATCACTGACGTTAAGATAAATTGACAAACTTCCCAACATTAAGTAGTATGCTTAATGTTATTTCTGTACTTCCATTTGGAAGAAAAATGTATGGTATAAGTATCTAACTCTTATTGATATGCGATGAGAATTAATTTCTCTGAATTGCATTGAGTTCAATTCCACTTCCTGAAAATCCAATTCAGTTCAACATCTTGTGGGTTGGACTCAATTCAAATTCTGAATTTTGCACAGGCCTGTTATATGCGAATGACAGGCAGTGTTTCCAAGTCCACATATTATAGGCTTGTTTTTTGTTAAGTAGCTTGCAAATTCCCAAGTTCCCTGCTGTTTTGGAGTTGTTTTCAGAGCACAAGTCGCTTGTTTCTCTCAGCGCAGAAGAACGCCTGATTTCTTAACTCAACAAGACAAGTACCAGGAAAGCATATCAACTCAGCTTGTCAATAAGCCAGGTAGTCGGAGTTGTGCACAGAGACATTTCACATTTGAGTCGAATGTCCATCCATTTTCAATGCCACCCATCCTCACTAGGGTTGTGGGGGCATGTTGGAGCCCATCGCAGCTGACCCTGGGCGAGAGGCGGGGCACACCTTCAACTGGTCGCCAGTCCAATCGCAGGGCAGACAAACAACCATTCACACTCACATTCATACTTATGGTCAATTTAGTTGCCAATTACAGGAGGATGTGGAAGAAAACCCAAAAGCAAACACCACACAGAGATGCCAAAGGAGATTCAAACCCAGATCTTCTGACCGTGTGGCCAACATGCTAACCACTCAACACCATGCTGCCTTGGAGATGGAGTTATGACTTATTATAAATTCACAAAACTGAAGTTTTCAAACCAAAAGACAAACCAAAATACAAAACACTGAACATGGCAAAACACCTGAAAGACAGCCACGCTGACTAATTGAAAGAAAAATTTAAGGTAAGTTTCAGTTTATTATCATTGGTGTCACATTATACTGCACATGACCTGTATATCTGTTGTTGCTCACTTTATTTCAAACACACAGTGTTTACTTGAAGTGCCACAAATCACAATTCTACATGTTCGAAAAGGAGCAGGAAGAAGCAGAGCTTATTCAGTCCTACCCCCTCTACATCTCACATCAATTGCCAGTACACATATTCACTTCCTGTATTCAACATGTACCAGTTCAATGTTAACTTATTCTTTTCAGTCAAAACAATTAAATTATTATTATTACCATTAGAAAAAAAGTAATAAAAATAACGGAAACAGAAAACCAAGTACTATATAATAGTACCCATCCATCAACATGAACGTAAGTAAGCCTCCACGTCTCGGAACAACAAGACGTTTTGTTTATATAAACATTTAAAACAACAAATGCTCTGAGATTGCTTTTGTTCGGGTCTTAGACTATTCCACAGCTTAACCCCAAAAACAGACAAAAAAAACAACTCTTAGTAGTATTTGCCAGCGGGGTATTAAATTTCCCTAGTCCTCTCAAATCATACAGCTGATCTCTGTGAGAAACAATGTTCTGAATATTAATCGGTAATAGGTTATGAAATGCTTTAAACATAAACATTGCTGTATACAGTTTTACAAGATCATGTAATTTTAGAATTTTTGATTCTAATACTCGCTCATGCCCTTATGTGAACAGAGGTTAGGTAATGTAACAATATCATCATAATAGGTGACATAATGAGATGCTCACAGTCTCTGAGCCTATTTTATTTGAAATAAAACCTAATTTTTCTTTTACACTGTAAAGCAGGAGTTTCAAACCCATGGCCTGCAGGCCATTTGCGGCCGTCTGCAATCACGGTGCCAACAACAAATGGAAAAGGAAAAATAAAGAAAAACGGTGTTGTTGAGCCTTCCAATATATAAAATTATACACAATTATGTATGAAAGAACTACAATTTAATTTCTGTGCAAAAAAACAAAAAATGGATAGTAGAAACATTCAGTAACGCACAGCGGCACTGAGTGTATAACAAGAAGTGTAATTGCCTCACCATACTGTATAGAGACAGGTCTACTCAGCCTCAGCAGGAGTTATGGCTAACAATAGTGCCACAGAGAAGCCAAAGCTCAAAAACTCAGGTCTTTTGTTTTGCATTTCCGGTGAAAAACAATGACAAGTTTCAACATCATTCAGTAGAGATGGAGAAAAAAAAAGCTACAAAATGGAACTATTAATGTTGCACTTAATCTCTATCAATATATTTATTATTGAGCAAAATTAAGTTAATATAACATTTTTCTTGTGTTGTAGTGTTAATGTTTAGCATTCCGGTGTTTATAAATGCACTTTACCGTCACGGTAATTGGTTGGGGAAGTATTGTCTTGGGGGTTTAGACAGTCATTGATAAAAGTGTGCACTACTTTGGAACTGAGCATTGCTGTTAGTGTGTTAAGATCAGCAAACATTTTGTTTCAAACGGGCATTAGACTTTGTGTGCCTTTGTGTGTCATGTTGCTACATCACTGGCAATAATTTATTTGTGTAACATAATGTTCAAGAAGTTGTTGCTTGAAAGATGCCCCTTGTTGCTTGAAGGGAGTTGCTTGAATACATTCATTCATTCATTCATTTTCTATACCGCTTATCCTCATTCGGGTTGCAGGTATGCTGGAGCCTATTCCAGCTGACTTTGGGCGAGAGGCGGGGTACACCCTGGATTGGTCGCCAGTCAATCGCAGGGCAGACAAACAAACATTCACACTCACATTCATACTCTAATGGACGATTTAGAATCACCAATTAACCTAACATGCATGTTTTTGGAATGTGGGAGGAAACCGGAGTACCAGGAGAAAACCCACACACGCACGGGAAAACATGCAAACTCCACTAAGAAATGCAGAATGGAGATTCGAACCCTGAACCTGACTGTGAGGCCACCGTGCTACCCATTCAGCCACCATGCGACCAATCTGCAATACATTAGCACCAAAATGAGGAATTGATCTTTTTTTAACATTACTTTTAATTTTACTTGAGAATTGCATTTATTGGATGATTGCCTGATAGACATGTACAATTTTTTATGTTTCATTTATAATCATTTAAGATTTTTACACAAAAGCTAAAAGTTAGTTTTACATTTTGTTCATGTGTGCTACCAAAAATTAACTGACAAATGAACTGTGACCTAAAAGCTGAGGTATGTACAATTATGACGTACCATTACATATAGTAGTAGTAGTAATAATATACAGTGGTGTGAAAAACTATTTGCCCCCTTCCTGACTTTTTATTCTTTTGCATGTTTGTCACACTTAAATGTTTCTGCTCATAAAAACTTGTTAACTATTAGTTAAAGATAACATAATTGAACACAAAATGCAGTTTTTAAATTAAGGTTTACGTTATTAAGGGAGGGAAAAAACTCCAAATCTACATGGCCCTGTGTAAAAAAGTGATTTCCCCCCTTGTTAAAAAATAACTTAACAGTGGTTTATCACACTTGAGTTCAATTTCTGTAGCCACCCCCAGGCCTGATTACCACAGTGAGAGCCATTATCCACAAATGGCAAAAACATGGAACAGTGGTGAACCTTCCCAGGAGTGGCCGTCCGTCCAAAATTACCCCAAGAGCGCAGAGACAACTCATCCAAGAGGTCACAAAAGATCCCAGGGCAACATCTAAAGAACTGCAGGCCTCACTTACCTCAATTAAGCTCAGTGTTCACGACTCCACCATAAGAAAGAGACTGGGCAAAAATGGCCTGCGTGGCAGAGTTCCAAGACGCAAACCACTATTAAGCAAAAAGAACATTAAGGCTCGGCTTAATTTTGCTAAAAAACATCAATGACTGCCGAGACTTTTGGGAAAATATCTTGTGGACTGACGAGACAAAAGTTGAACTTTTTGGAAGAAGGGTGCGTGTCCCGTTACATCTGGCGTAAAAGTAACACAGCATTTCATAAAAAGATTATACCAACAGTACAATATGGTGGTGGTAGTGTGATGGTCTGGGGTTGTTTTGCTGCTTCAGGACCTGGAAGGCTTGCTGTAAAAAAAGGAAGCATGAATTATACTGTCTACCAAAAAATCCTGAAGGAGAATGTCCGGCCATCTTTTCGTCAACTCAAGCTAAAGCGATCTTGGGTGCTGCTGAAGGACAATGACCCAAACCACACCAGCAAATCCACCTCTGAATGGCTGAAGAAAAAACAAAATGAAGACTTTGGAGTGGCCTAGTCAAAGTCCTGACCTGAATCCCATTGAGATGCTCTGGCATGACCTTAGGAAGGCGGCTCATGTTAGAAAACCCTCAAAGCGAAGTTACAACAATTCTGCAAAGATGAGTGGACCAAAATTCCTCCAGAGCGCTGTAAAAGACTTGTTGCAAGTTATCGCAACTGTTTGGTTGCAGTTATTGCTGCTAAGGGTGGCCCAACCAATTATTAGGTGCAGGGGCAATTACTTTTTCACACAGGGCTATGTGGGTTTGGATTTTTTTCTCCCTAAATAATAAAAACATTCATTTCAAAACTGCATTTTGTGTTTACTTGTGTTATCTTTGACTTATATTAAAATGTGTTTGATGATCAGAAACATTTTGTGTGACAAAGATGCAAAAGAATAAAAAGTCAGGAAGGGGGCAAATAGTTTTTCACACCACTGTACATACAAATGTTACTTCAACTCAATAAATAGAACTAAAAATCTTGCTGCAGTACCACATCGGTCTTTTTAGAGACAGAATGTCAGATCGACTTGTTTTTATTTTTATTTTTATGAGGGTCCATGTGGCGAGACTGCTCACAGTCTTGGCTGCAGCAAATAAAGCAAATTATCGATACTAGACATCATAATATGACTCCCTTCTTGGAAAAGAGAGAGGGGGGTAAACTTGTGGAGGTTTTAGCAGTCAGCTTATAGACAGGAAGACTCAAGAGGAAACACCAGAAAGCCATTAACTAACCACAGTATTATGGTGATCTATTAGCTGGGAAGGGACACAGACAGCTAATGAACTTGAGAACATCTGAAACCTCCCTGCTAAACCCCTATCAAACACACAAATGCCTGCTGGTACATTTATATAAAGCAAACATACAAAACATTCAGAAGCAATGCTGAAAGCCGTCAAGCTTGGTACAAAACATAATGACAGATCAATGCCTGATTCCAAATTTTTGACTCTCAATGCTACTGTATTTCCTTTACTATGACCTTATCACTAACTTTTCATTACTAGTGAGCACATTGTCTGTATTACAACAATGTTCTGTTCTATTTGTTTATATCCCACTCATTACAATGATTATATATTTATGATTATCATTCATCAAGACTGCAATATAATGTATGCACTATGATAAGGACAACAATTTAAACACATTGTCACATTACCTTACTTATGCAATTTAAACTTAGTAACTGCAGGAAGTCTACAAATGTATTGAAATAGGGGAAATCCTAAGGAGGTAGGATGAAATAATCTTTGCTTCTTCCTACTCCTGGAACTGTCAATTGCATTAAGTGAAGTATTCCAATGTCATTTATTATGCACATTCAAATAAAAATAAACCATTACCATTACCAAACTGAAGGACAAGGTTATTCACTCGCTCTGGGATTACACGCACATCATCTCACACCCATTTATGCCAAACTAGTCAACTCACCCAATCAACAAAAAAAACCCCAACACATATCACCAAATTTAAGATTGAGACAGAAGGGTTTTTTTTGTTTGTTTCTGTGGTTATGCTTGCAACGTTAGTGTCTGGAGTGTGAAAGCAGATCTGATGGACTGGTGTCCCTCAGCTCCCCCTGATCAGGCTACAGCAAGTATCCCCCAATGATTGACAGCTCACAGGTCAGCTGTCCATCTCTCAGTATGTTAGAGGGTGGGCGGTAAAGAGATTTGGAATTCCTGGGACCCTGATTGCTTTATTGCTCGCCTGTCAGAACCATTGTATAGCTCTGTATTATTAGGGCTTGCCATCTCTCTCTGTCTGGAAGGTGTCGCGTCTCGGCTCTGCATAAAGAATCACCCACTGCATTCAAAATTCCCTTTCTTTTTGGCTGAAAAGGAAGAAACCACAGATTTTGCCACATAAGCTTTTGTATTGGTTCGTCAGATAAAGCTACACGCGTATCTCCAGGGAATAGTTGGATGGTGCACGCATGCAGAAGATTTGCCATACCAAAATATTATCATGTGATACCAACAATAGCCTTTATTACATTGGGATTACCATGATGTCTCTGATGATGTATCTAATAATTTCAGCAGTTTTTTATACTGTAGTCAAAGGCATTCTACTAAAAATGTCAGCCAATATTTTTCCTGTATATTGTGTTCAGTGTTGATGTTGTTCTTCACTTGTCATTCCTTCTATGTTTAATGTACGTTCACACTTCCCATTTTTGGTTCAGTTAAAATGACTCTCGTGCGTTTGGTCAACTGTGAATGCGATGCCTTGTAACTGTAGACTGGCGACCAGTCTAGGGTGTACGCTACTTCTCACCCAAAGTCAGCCGGAATCGGCTCCAGCTCACTTGTGACAATAATGCGGGTAAGCGGTATAGAACACAAGATAGATGGATACAATTCAGCATTAAAAAAAGAGTAACCCACAAGTGGTTGAATACAAACACAAATCAGAAAACACAGATGCTAAAAAGGGCGTTTTACATTCATTCGTTGTACTGAAACAAAAAGCATAGTAAAAAGGTCCAGCAAACAAGTCCTCACCACAAATCCCAAGCTGAATTGCTCCTCCCCCCGACACCCTCATGCTATTCTCTTGGCTGAAATGACAGACAAAGTTGTCAAAAGTCATCAGACCAGTGCCTTCGTCAGTCCCTCTGAGCCCAGGTGATGGTCGGGTCGCATCCCCAAGTGCTTGTGGTGCTCCGGGCCATGACAGATACAAGCCCACTGGGGTGTTATGTTGCTGTCTCCTTGGAAATGAGGAAACATGCACAAACCTGCACCTTTACGGTCAGAGACATATCTCAAAGGACGGTCCCCTTTCGCCACACATGGGCTGTGATCATTCCCACCCAAAAATCCATGACCATGTCTTGTTGTTGACTTTTTTTTTAATGCCACAGTCAGCATGCCTCACCCTCCGTGTCCTGACAGCGCTACCCATTGTGAAGCCTGCTGGGAGATGTGGTGAGATGTTAGATTAGACCTGCAAGTCTGGACTGGGCCTCCAATGGGGATACAGTCCACAGAAACTGGCCAGTCTGTGTCTGGGTCGTGCTCCACTATGGTGTTATCTATCTCAAATGTATGTTAAATGATTCACAATTTTGGAGCTTTTTTTTTTTTTAAACATTAAAGTAGTAAAACTGTTGCCATTATAAACCCTTTGCTGGCTCAAAAGGCATTTTTTAAGTAAAAGTAAGTTACTGACTTAATATAAAGACATACAAATAATAACACTCTGTCTTAAATAGACATGTCTGATAACATCTTCCCACCGACATTATTGGCCCAATATTGACATGAAAATGTAATATCACTAGATATTGGTTTTTCCCAACAACAAAAAATGATTTTAAAATATGCTGCATAAATGGACATTTTAACGTTGACGTGCCCAGGATGACACCTCCGTTTGTTCACACACAGTGCAAGAGCACCTTCTTTGCGCTTTCCAGAGGCTCTTGTGTCCCGGTCTGCTTTCTCCTGAAGTCCGCTAGCTCCACTTTAGCATCGGGGACGCTAGCTGTTAGCCATATTTTAGTGAAGCAACATAAGCTGCACTCCTGGAAGGTCTTGTCGCTCTTTGTCAGCGCAGGCGGTTCGTTATCTTGTTCGGCAGTGAAATCCTGTTTCTCATGATAATAGAAGGTATCTAAGTATTGAATCTCCACTTCCTTGATAGCCGTTTGGTTTTCATCGTAGTCCCGACTCTGCCGCCTGAATATGGCTTTTTCCTCACTGGGTAAACGGAATCATACTGATGTGAACCCTTGCTCTCATGACACGTACAAATGTGTTTTAACAAGTCTCGACCTGAACATTACTTAAATATCATAAAACAAAAGTTTTCTTCCACGTTTTTCCCTATCATCCACACGTGTCCGCAGATATACGGCACTAAAAACGAAGGTTTTCAAAACCTTCGGCCAAAGTGTGGATCTGGAGAAAACTCCGGTTATACGTTTGCGTATGGACGCAAATAATATTTCCAAACGACACTTCCTGCGGAACATATACGGTGATGTCACAAACCCGTATTTACATGAGAAACAACATGGATGCCCTCAGAACTGACAATGTTTTCTTGCGTCTAGTTGAGTAAGCTAAATCAATGTTTATAAATAATCCTACCTCCTTGTCAGTCCACAACAATGAGCCTGGCCCTGGAAGTGACGAGATGACCGAGGATGATTCTGCTTGGATAGAATTTTAACTGTTGCCGCCTAGTTTGGCCTGCTTTCCCATTGCATTTATCCGGTTACGTGTGGATGCATTATTTTATTTTTTTTTTAAATACAAGGTTGTGTGGACACTATTTTTTTCATAAACAGACAGGGAGAAACATGCGTTTTTAAAAATACCCTGCTATGTGTGGACAAGGCAAAAGCCGTAATGCAGAGGTGATGTAATTGAAACCGCCATTAATGAAGAGTAATCAGATTTGCAACAACATGACCTGCTGCAGTTTAAAATGTATACATCTCATCTCAGTAAACATAATGATTTTTTAATTAGCAATAATTGCTTCTGATAGTATTTCAGTGTTAATGTGAGAAAGCAACGATAACCCCATCATCCTGCTCACTCACAGCCTTCTTACTGGAAGCCATATTGATTTTGTTAGTCTGAGAGTCTTTGCTGTGTCTGGCCTTTACCTCAGGGACAAATTTAATTGTTTATCTCTGGACAGACTTCTGCTTTTACTCCCTTCTGTCTCATTATGTGCCAAGATTTGTCAAGTCAACTCTCTCCACACTCTCAAATCTCACTTTACAGCATGTCATTCGCCAGCCCCGCTACAGATGGCTTACTTGTCAGCAGACTCTTCCACATTGAATGTTATGAACATGACTGCACAAAAAGGACTTTGGGAAACTTTTTTTTTTTTTTTAAACGGACAGAGATTCAAGTAGTATTTACAAAACATTATTAAATACAGTAGTGTTGAAAATAATAGTCCATTGTGACTAACCAGATTAATCACTGTTATTAGTATATTTTTATTGCTACACAGAAAACAAATGACCAGTAGGCGCAGCAGATTCTCAGAAAACACACGAGACCCAGCATTCATGATATGTACGCTGTGCAATTGGGCAATTACTTGAAAGGGGTGTGTTAAAAAAATAGTGTGGCATTCAATCAGTGATCAGTAATCAATTTTGTGAAAAAACAGCTGTGAATCGGATGGCCCCTATGGAAGGATGAAACCAGCGCATGTTGATGCCTTAAAATGTAGCGCAAAACCAGATACACATGGCAGAAAATGGAAGACTATCAAAAGAAGAATAAACAGAACGGCAAAGGCTCAGCCAATGTTCAGCTTCAGGATGATCAAAGACAGTCTGGAGTTACCTGTAGGTACTATGACAGAAGACATCTGTGTGAAGCTAATCTATTTACAAGATTCCCCCGCAAAGTCCCTCAGTTTTAAAAAAAGGCATGTGCAGAGGAGGTTACAATTTGCCAAAGAACACATCAACTGGCCTAAAGAAAAACGGAGGAATATTTTGTGGACTGATGGGAGTAAAATTGTTCTTTTTGGGTCTAAGGGCCCCAGACAGTTTGTGAGACGACCCCCAAACTCTGAATTCAAGCCAGAGTACACAGTGAAGACAGTGCAAAATGGTGGCGCAAGCATCATGATATAGGCATGTTTCTCCTACTTTGGTGTTGGGCCTATTTATTGCATAGCAGGAATCATGGATCAATTTGCATATGTCAGTTTAGTGATTCATAAGATTGTCAAATCCAAGAAACAAAAAAAGTTAGCACAAAACAGTTTTCAGTTTGTAAAGTCAACGGCTGAAACTCCATTTAACTGATTGCCCAATTGCACAGCCTTGAGAGTGTGCATATCATGAATGCTGGGTCTAGTTTGTTTTCTGAGAATCTACTGCACCTACTGGTAACTTGTTTGCCATGTAGTAATAAAAATATAGGAATAACAGTGATTCATCTGTTTGGTCACATTGCACTGCTATTATTTTGTACTGTACATTGTTCAACAATACCTTTAGTATAATTATGATTCTTCATTAACTTAATTAAGGTAGCTTCAATCATTCATTCAAAGATTTCAAAGATCAAAGATCTAACTAATATTCAAGCCAATCAGTTTGTGGATTTAAAAAACAATTCTACTTGATATTGAAAACTATGTAGTAGTAGAACAAAAAAAAAAGTATTTAAATGTCAAGCTCTCGCTAATACAGACTGCACTACAGTAATTGTACTCCAAAAGACAACGCTACGCCTTAGGCATGGGCATGACTCATTATTATGGAATTGATTGGTGTTGACTGAAGAAATTGAGATTAACTTGAGTGCACCAGTCTACAAGAAGCAGAGTCACTGTTGATACAACATGTTTAACATCTAAAGGCGACACGAGGCCAACTAAAACGGACATTAAAAGCAGTTTTGTTGAGAACATTCAGATGTTATCCTATCCATCAACAAAACTCATTTTAATTTTATTATAATCGTCAAATCACATAAATTTAGTGTAAATGTTCAAATTTAGCCGTACTAAACTGGTGAATGGGTTTTCAGTTAACTTCATCTAAAGGAAAACTACACTTATGGGAATTTTGCCCATCAACCAATTCGTATGTGAACACATACAGTAGGTCTCTCTTTTCTAAAACCATAAAGAAAATGAGAAACACTTATTAAGCATTCTGTAAATAACAACGCTCCATTTACATATAATATGACATGGATACAAGCAGGCTGCCTCTACTGCTGCTGTGTTCTGTGTTTTCTGTTGGTACTTTGGAAAGGTTAACGCTAGGTGTGGGCGTTTGTTTCTAAGTTGCTATGTAAAAGAAGTTCCAGTGATGCTTAAAATGACCAAAACACTGTAAGTATGACCTGTCATCGTGAATGTACCTGTTACTACACGGTTACAGCATGTGTATAAAACCATAAAACCTTGTTGGAGGTTTTTGGAGGTGTTTTGTTGGAGGCATAGGTGTGTTCCATTGCATGCAGTAATGAGCCGTCTCTTTTTCTGTTTTTATATCTTTAGAATGTACAACAACAAAAAAGAGAAATACATGTGTGTTCATGTCTCACAAGGATTGTGAAGATTTTTTTTCAGTGCAGTTTTTGTTTAAGAAGTTTAACAAACAAAAAAATCATCAAAATCCTGCATATCATTCAGTTTTCTTTTTCAACTACTTCTACAAAAAAAAAAAAGATGTTAAAAAAAAAGTTTTAAGTTAAGAAACTGTTTTGCGTAAATTCGTCATATCACAAAGCAAGGAATCACCACGAATCAAGCAGAACCGACCGGAATAAAAACACTTTCAAATTTGCACCAGATTTGAGACATGATTTTAATACAAGAGCTAGCGCTTCAGGGGCTTCCTAGATTTGAGAACCTCTGTATTGGCAGATTTTTTTCTTGTGGGCATGCCGGAAGTGGTGGGAGACACTTGAACCACCTTGTTGGATTTCAACCTATTTTCAGCATCTCTGTGCTGTCCACGCTGGTGGGGCTAACTTGGCTTCTTTTTTCTTGGCGGTGACGTGATTGTGAAGTGAATAAGGCAATGCTTAAGACTGACAGCTGGCTGTGGTTTTTCCCCAAATGTGATCAGAATGTTTGGTGTGCTGATGTAGAATATTAAGAATACTATATACTATATATATATTCATACATATATATACACATACATACATATATATATACACATACATACATATACGCACACACACACACGCAGCACACACACGTATGTATGTATGTATGTGTGTGTGCGTGTGTGTGTGCGCGCGTGTCTTCAGGAGTGGATCGATGCACTGACAGGAGCTCTGCTTTGTTCTCGCACAGTGCTTAGATGTTAGACGTGCTTAACATGATTGATTTAAGGTTTTTGTTGGGCTACTTGTGGTTTTGTTTGTCACTTTGCACCACAAAGTATGTCCCGCTGTCACTTTTTGTTTACAAGTTAGATAGGTTGGCGCTTTCATTATTAGTACTTGCACATTTTCTTTAATCAGCGGGGGGCTCTAAGTGCCATTTCAGTCATCAGGTTTTGACAGATTTCTGAGCGCGGAAGAATGCCAAGGCCAATTCCTAAGGGCGACACAAAAATATGTTGTGAATGAACAACATCTGAAAGAGAAATCATCAACAAGCATCTGCATGCTTGTGAACCTAAAAAAATTAAGCATTAGGAGAGACGTCGGCGCCCCTGCCTTCTTTTGACACAAAGTAATGTTTGCTTTTGTCGGGAGGGTTCTTTGACACTGCTTGTCATTTCTGTAGCTCCAAAGAGTTTTTCATCTTTACAAAAGTGCATTATTCCTCCTCACGCAGCATGGCCACCCCAAGCAAGTTAAGCACTTTGCCTGGCTAAATACTCTACCAAGAATTACTTCTAATAGAAGTGAGGGTGCGCCTGCATGCTCTCTGAAAGGTGTTGACCGCAAATGACAAGTAGGTGTCAATAGACCTGCTCTCAGTGCCTATGGGACGTTGAGACGCATGAGCTCTTTTCCAAGGCTTAATAAGATGGCACAGATGCGCTCTTGTCTGAGCACAGCGCTACGTTTCATTGTACTTTGGCCTCGCAACCTTGTCATTGCAAGACCTCTATTGCTGGGGACGCATGAGAGGGTCTCATTAGGACAGACAAACGAAAAACGGGGTCAAGGTATACAAAGGTAGTGACCACTAAAAAGCTTGCATCCAAGAAGAGCTGGGAGCGCCGCCGTGGCGTCCTAGAGGCAACCCCTGCAGACCTCTGGCCCTCCCCATCATGACCTCCCATATCTACAATTATTTGATGAAGCAGAGCTTGATAATTATTTAGTGTGGATGAAGAAGGGGGCACTGTCTGAAAGGAGAGTCTCACTCTAAGGGAGAGGATCGTAGGGTTGATAGAAAAAGAAAAAAACTAACAAAAAAAGATCAAAAGCAGGCCTTTCGCTTTTCATGCCTCTGTGGCTCCAAAGAGGATAAGAACAATTGGGCCCTGGGTATTCTGTCCTCTCTGGCAATTAGACTCAGCTGATGAAGTGAAAGGGATGAATGGCAGGGTTCAAGGCCTTCTCTAGGACTCAGACAACAGGGTGTGTTTTTAGCCTCTCCTCCTCCTTTATCCCCATCTCGCCAAATACAGCTGAAATATTTCCAGATGAAGACAATGTGATTGGAGGTGCCAAATCACAATCACAGGGGCTGACAAGATTGAGAAGATTTAAGAGGAGCCAAAGGGGGGCAAATGCACTGCAAATGCACCACAGTGCAATCAGAAACGCATTTTCTGAAGATCCAAAAGATGGGAGCCTACACTGCCAAAAGAACTATTCCATGCTTACTCCTTTTTTTTTCCATATTATAAAATTGGTAACCCGGTACATGTTAATCACTGGGAGTGATCTAACTATCAGTAATTGTTAATTGCAAATTTCCACTACTTTTCAGACATGCTGAATTGTGCAAGTGTAACCATGTGATGTACTTCTAAATAAACCATCACTTACCATCAACATTTCATTTACATGTTAAGATGTTTCTGACGTCTGTACCCTCATACCAATGTATCACTGATATTAATACTGAAAAGCTAATTATGATGTATTTGATTGGGGCCGTGCAATAAAGATGAGACATTTGACCAAATATCCTTTACTGACAAAGGGGGGAAAATACCAATCACTGAATTGTTATTCTGATGAACATGCTCCCATTTGCAGTGACCAACAACAAGCAACTTTTATATTTAGCCAAAGTTAAAATTCTGTTAAAATTTTAAAATGCTCATAAAAATTGGAAATGCAGAAAGAATTGCCTCACAAAAGAAAACTACAGAGTCATAATTTTTTCATAATGCTTCATCTAAATCAGTGCTTCTCAAATAGTGGGGCTATGTGCACGGTAAGCTGTCAAGGGGGGCGTGAGAAGCGGGGTACCTAAATGTTAGTGTAAACCTGCCAACATGTCCAAATTTATCATACTCAACATGCAATTCGACTCTTCATAGCTCTCTAGTTTGTTACATTTTCCTGGTTTCAGTTTCAAGTTCAGTTTGTACAGTAAAGATAAATAAATACAGATTATCAATTGTCAAAAGTATTTCAAATGGGCAGGGAGGGCATTTCTGTCCCTCAGGGGGGCATGACAGAAAAAAACTGAAAACCACTGATCTAAATGCTCCAACTGTATAATTGTCCAATTATTCAATACAATACAATAAACATATCACCAAGATTTCAAAGCATGCGCTGTTGCAAAACAATAAAATGATGAATACAGTGATATTATTCAGAATAACAACAATCAGCAACACTAGGTACCAGAAAAACAGATCGATTTACTCGTTTCTTTTGACGATATCGGTCCAATATCCAACACTAATATTGGATCGGCACACCTTTAAAAGTGTTATTTTCATCTGCTACAGTCATTAGGTCTGATGCAGAAGATATGCTTTCACTGGTGTTTGACCACCTCGTTTTAGACTATTTCATGTCTTTGTGAAACACACCATGCACATTCACAAATGGAGCAAATCATTTCAGCGACATACACCATTATTCATAGTCACCTGTCAAACATTGTACAACAATGGAACAACATTGTACAACAATGGAGTTTGTATGTGGCCATATTAAATTGTCGCTCTTTCCAACATCACACCAGAAGTGCCACGGACTTCCTCTAGGTCATGTGGTTGCATCCGAGCTGTTACTTGAATTTGCTAATGATTAAATGATCAATTTGTTCTATGTCCAGCTACTGTTGATTGTACGAAAAAATACTGCTACTAAATCAAATCTCAGCTTTGTTTTATAGGTGCTTGTATTACTAGATATACTGTGAATTCTAAGAAATCTGCAAAAATGTTAGCTTTGACAATCATCAAGAATAATTGGAGTTAATAGTTGATACTTCATACTCCTACCACACTGTACCAAGCATGTTGCTTGCCTTTAAAAACAAGATGACGATTTATTCAGTCAGACATTCATTATTCATTAAAGACTCACATGATGCCAAGTTATGATGCCGCTGTGTAGGCGGAACTCTTAACCTGACACATAAATCAATCTTAATGGATGTTGTGTGTCAAGATTTGCAAATATATTTCTGTGAATCTATTTGCACTGGATTTACATGTTTGATGAACGCAATAGATAAAAAGCCAAAATGGGGCCTCAATTGAAGGCAAAGGTGCTCCCCTGTATACCGAATGTTGGTGCTTTTATTTATATACTTCAAAAAACACTTAAGAAGTTTCCAGTAACATTCAAACTTTGCGCTGCAGTTGATTAAAGTTGTTGATGGTGATTGAAGTTCATTCTTTCTGCATTGCATGCAAACAAATGAGCAACATTTCACTGTTCTGGTGTATGGCAGAGATGGCTGAGGGACCTAGGGGTATTCGTCCTTAATAATTTGTTCGCTTATTCATGCTTCCGCTCGCAAAAAAAAAAAAAACTGTTACTAACTGCACTTCTTGTTTTTTCTTGCCCTTCTAGTTCCCAACGCCTGGAACTCAAAGAACTATGGAAATCAAAAGGAAATACATGTGAAAATCAGAAAGAGAATCAATAACAAAAATAGACAAACTATATTTTATAAACTATTTTATTTCTTTCATATTATTTTTTCCATTTTGTCCTTGTTTTATCTGGATTGTCTGCGTTTTTTTCATTTTGGCATTGATTTTCCCATTTTGTCTTTGTTTTTTCCATTTGCGTTTTCTCATTGCATTTACGGGTGGTTCAAGATAGAGAGTAAATGCAATGACAATACAATGGCCCGCCCACAGCCTTCTGCCAGGGTAACTAGCCCCATCCAGGCGTGTTAGCCGCTTCTCTCAGCAACTTCAATATGGACTCCATCATGTAAAACGTTCTCACAAAGTATGTGCATGGTGGCGTGATAGTTTGTGTCCGTGACCCACTTCCGGTAACCCGCGCTAAAAGCTACATTCAAACATAGCTTCCATATGTGATCAGGTATGGACTAGCCCACAGTATTTCCTTTTACTTTTGACACTCCTGTAATTCCATAAAGATCATGGGTACTTGCCAACACCAAGCACTCAAAACTTGACTAGTAATAATGGCTTTGCGGTAACTCAAGAGAATGGAGAACCTGACGGGAGCTTACTGGTTCAGAGAGTTGAGCGTGTGGGCAGTTTTTCGGGTTGTCGACGTCACCGCCATATTGGATGCAGCAAGATAGAACGAGAAAGATGCCTTGCACACGTTCTACATGAAATTGTGCCAACCAGTTGGTTTACAGTCCAAACAAGATCTTTCTCAGGTAAGGTTGAAGAACATACTTTTGATTTGACTTGGCCATTATATCACAATTTCATGAACGACATTTCTTTACTTTGTGGCATTATACTATGGTGAAACCTGCCACCAAAATCAGACATCATTAAGTTTGGTCTATTTTCTGTGATTTGATTGACTCGTTTTGGAATTTTGCTCATCATCCACAATCCTGTGAAAAATGAACACATATTTCCTCCCCTTTTCTGTGTGTTCTCTAGCGAGAGAGCGAGTTAGCATGAGGGATCTAACAGTGCACGTCAAGAGACTTGTCATGAGACGCGGCGTTTCTTTCCAATGTAGCCCTCTTACAGTTTTATATACTGTATGTCATGCATTAACAGGTACATGCATGACAACATGTAATACTTACAATATTTTGCCTCATTTTGATCATTTTAAACATTACTGGGACTTCTTTGTTTAGCGCCGTGATTTCACCAACTCTACTTGCGTCTACAAAGGCAGCATACAAACCTATTACTAATCATGGCAGACTTTGTGAGAGCTGGCGCCGCCGCCGGCAACTGATTTTGGCCAATTGAGGCGCCAGGACCGTATCTGTGTAGCCTGAATACACGGAGGATGAGCTACAGTTTATCAGGTAAGACCCCCCTTTCTCCCCTTAGCAATAGTCCCAAATGCTTTATGGACAACAGTTTCACGAAAACAGTCACAATGTCTGTTTTGGTTGGGATGCCTACTGACGGGATGGCTGTATCTTTTAGCACAAGACATAATGGTAAAAAACGCTGACAGCAAACAAGCATCATGCTGGGTCTTAATTTGTCGTAGTAACGTCGTCGGGTCCAAGTTGAGAGCTGGGACCCACGGCTTCAATTCTGTCCCCCGGTTTAGTTGGTGGCGGGTTGATTTTCAAAGTTGGCCAACTTTTCGGCTTACTGACACAACTCTCTACACGGGCAAGGCATGATTTATAACCTAGTGTTAACTTTTCAAAACAGCCAGTTGCCTTAGGCAGTGTAGTGCTCGGCAGTGGCTTGAGGCGTTGTGAAACATTCTAAAACTAGCAAGGCGTTGTGTTCCTCCGCCAAAGAAATACTTTAAATACTTCTCCATGTTAGCTGCTATAGTAACAATATTGCTGTAGCTCGGTCACTTATGTTAAGGAACATTGTTGGCTTTTTGAGTTTATTTTGATTTTTTTTAGGGCTAGTTGGGTCCCATGAAGTGCAATGTTAGCTCTGTCATGCTAACTTGTTTTCTCTCCTTAGAAGGCACAGAAAAGGCAAAAAAATATATGTTCATGTTTCACATAAGGACTGTGGATGGGCAAAATTCCAAGAAAGTGCCATTTTTTTATACGGGGCAGATCTGGCACATCCAAACATGTCGCTCTTCGCGTCGCGTGTACATGTCTATGGGGGTCTTCGTGTGAGGTTGTTTTTTTCTGCGCCTAACTCAATTTAATTTGCTCCTGTGAGTGACTCAGTTGCTCATAAAAACTTGAGTCAGCAAAAGGAATTGAGTTTACCATTACCAGTGAATGGGCCACACAGGCTTTGACGGCGCTGCCATATTGCACTAAAACCTTAAGATGATTAGTAATATTCTTAAAAACCAAGTCCACTGATAATGTGTTTAAAGAAGCGATACAGCTTTGCCAAAGCTTTGAGTTCAAAGTCTCAGAAGCATGGGGTCAGAATGCCAATGAGCCAAACAAAGAGTGGCCAAAACGGGCTTGGGGGGGGGATTTGAAAAACTCAGAACCCCTTTGATGGAAAAAGAGCTGGAGCCTTAGACATACTATTGTGTATGACATGCCTGGGGTTTTTTTTACCAGTAAAATGCAAAGTGACATCATGTTGTACTTCACTTACAATCCTTAGCAAGTTACGTTCACCAAGTGCATGGCAAGTCTTCAAAGACTGACAATATCTTGCTTATTCCTTTATTATCTTCTACATTATCTTCTAAGTGATTGGAAACACAACACACACAACAAACTTAACGGCTGAGACATGGTGGAGAGATAAGATTAAATGAGATCTTCTTCTTCCTCCCCCCTATCGGACATGTTTATTTGCTCACGTGTAAACATGCAAAATATGAATGCAACTTAACATGTGGTATGTTAATGTAACATGTTTTACTATTAAGCATGTCAAGATAAACTAAGACTTAAGATGTTGTCATTACCATGACTTAACAGTGGTGGCCTTCAGCATAATACTTCCTGCCTTGTGAAAGTTAAACGCCCAATCAACTACCTTTCAACATTACCTGATATCACATGACCAATATCACTAACTAGTATCTGATAATAGAAATGGTGATCGTTACATTTGTTTCTGACATGCTGCATACAAGTTGCATTGAAGAACACAAGAGCATGTTTAATCCCACCCCGTCTCCTTGTCTCAACAATTGTTCATTTGTTAGAGTTTTTAAAAAAGAAGAGTAGATAGATGGTTTATGCACCGATGAAAGAAAAGGAAGAAAGTAGAAAAAAGGTTTGATATAAATAAGTACATGAATCCATCAGTACACCTATTTTAATAATTTTAAGCTGAATTTTAAATACAGTAATATTCATTCATTCATTCATTTTCTGTACCGCTTATCCTCATTAGGGTAAATAAAAAATAAATTAAGTAAAGATAAACTAAAGAAATAGAGTAAAAAACAGCCAGAAGCATTGTATTATTTTGTACAAATAACTGCAGTGCAACAAAACATTGTCCGTGTGAAACTCCTAAGTGGGGAACAAAATGTCCCGGGGGGATAATAAAGTTTACCATGAGCCTTGATTCTTGTTCTCTTCTACTGTCTGTCAAATGAAAAAGCCAAACGTGGAAATTAGTCATACCACTTCCACGCAGTATTTAATATACTGTACATTTCTCGAGCGGGATATCCCCATATATACAGTATTTATAATTAATTTGTCTATTAAAGCTGACAGATCCTCTGGATGACACAGATGTGATGTGTAAACTACAACTAGTGACATTTTTTTAATTGCTTACATTGTATCGCTCTCTTTCTCTTTTTTTTTTTTAAGGTGACAAGGCCATTACTCTGAAGTCACCACTTATCGTCACCATCGCCGAGGATTAATGGTTTCACTTGGGCTGGTGAGAAATGTTTAAGTTGTCCTGATTATCAGTGCAAGAAAAAGAATCATGGTTATTTGTCATTGTGTTAAGCACGGAGAGAGACTAATCAGACAAAACACTGAGTTAAGAACGTGATTAACCCTTTCGGGCGGAGTCTTCCAGGCAGTCACAACTAAATGATCCATCAGAGGCCATAACGCATGGAAAACCTTGAGTATAGGTTGAGATCATAAAGGCATGAAGCTGAATAGGCAGTGTAAAGAAACGGGCATTCCAACATGAGCTGAACAGTCATTCCTCGTGACATCGAGGTCCGAACAGCGCTCCGTCACTCTATCGTGTTTTTTCAAACAATTCATTTATAAATGATTGATTAATGAATGAATTTGTGTTTGACTACAACCTATTATTAGTAAAACATGCATATTTCAGCAGATTTATTATTATTTTATTTTTTGCTCAAATTAATTTTCAAGTATTATTATGGCTAAATGGACTAAAATACAAATACAGTAATACAGTAGTATACTGTAAGCTATTAAGACCACAACTTGTGAATGCAGTATTCTACGTTGGCCACTAGGTGTCAGTAATTGTTCTGTGGGACCACCACCAAAGCGCCGGACTTGAATAACCAGCATTTATTACAAGTACAACAGGCATGATAATACCATAACAACAACAAAAATAATAATAATAATAATAATCCATAACAATACAGGTTACCGTCACAGCCATAGCCCACAACAAGCTAAAACTCAACTACTAACGTCACTTCGCCATCGATTCTGCTCCCCCGTCATGTTCGTTTTCACATATGGGTGTTTTTTCATGTCTACATGGCTCTAATAATGTTTTAAAAAAAACGTACTCAGAAAATCAGAAACAGATTTTCTATGCCATAACTACAAAAATATTTCATTTATAAAGAAAGGAATCCTACTTTGTGGCAATGAGTCTGGAACAAATTAACCGTTATAAAACAGAGATTAGTGTACTGCAAAATTCAAACCATCACATTGAATCTCAGGAAGCATGTATGAAAGGGAATAAAAGGACATCATATAGAACATCTGTTATCAAACTGTGGTGCCACTAGCAAATGGTACGCAGATCCTATTAAATTACAGTAGAAAAGAATTTATGATATACACATGAAGTAATCATAAATACAAATATATTTGCATAAATTGAAATTGATGTTCAAATTAAATGTTCCTTTGCTGAGGTACGTGCAAAACAAAACAATTTGGGGCGGTACTTGGGGAAAACGTTTCAGGAGCACTTATCCAGAACACATTTTCCACTGGTACCGAGTTTCCAAACGTAAATGTAAAACAATTTGTTTTTACTATTTTTGGGGCACTGATAGTGAAATGTTATTTTTATTAATAAATTAGGCGATCACACAATTTATTGGCAAACAATTGTGTCCTGTATAATGTACATGCAGTTTATGCAAAAAGGTATGACAATACATGATGTACTTTTTTATTAAGTTTGGTTTCCTGGAAGGAACCCAATAAAAAATTTGGGTCTTGAGGTGCATTTGAAAAAAAAAAAAAACTGTTATACGGCACAGAAAAGAAATTATCATACAACAAATGTGCAAAATTTTGCTGCGGTTGTCACAAAAGACAGATTTTTTATTATTTTGGCATAAATATTGTAACTTTTATAGCATTTTCAACAGCTTGAAAAGTTATAGGCAATTACATTAATCTAATATAATATTTCAATAATTATACATTTGAATTTTTATTAACTGCCGTTGTTGGTTGGCTAAGAGAAATCACACGGCCGTACCACCTTGATTCATTTTGATTCAAGTTAAATAAGGTTCCTAAACCTACAAACGGCATAAAGTTTTATATGCTACTGCTATTACCACCAGCAAAAGCTGCCATGTGACCCATTTAGCACGTTTGTGTCATGCAGGGGATGTGGGTTTTTTTCCCCCTCAGTAGTCCCTGAGGTGTTTGGACTGGTCAGGTTGCTACATTATTTCCCTTGTCTGTCACCTATATAGTATCTATTAAGCCACTCACCGCCATCTGTTTGTGGGGCTTTTTCCCCTCTTCCTTTTTGCCCATGAATGTTTTATATAGCGGTGGGAGAAAGATTGTTCATCGCAATGAGCCCGGCGTGGCCCACCGGTAAGACAAATTGCTCCAGAATGTCTAAATGGCAGTCAATGATAACTCATTGTAAGGAGAGTAAGTGACTTCCAATAGAGTGGATAGGGGACAGAGAATAATGGCGGAGCACAGGTGAAAAATAGATGTTTGGCTGGGTGTAATTACTCCATTAGGGGTCTCTCTGTTAATCTTGCGAGGTGTGGCGAGTGTTTTTACAGCGATGAGGGGGTGACATGAAAATGAGTGCAGCTGGACAAAGAGGTGCCCAATCACAACACACACTATGAAGAGTTTTCTAATGGCCAAGTGTACCCACACCCTCCAGATCCATCCAGCTACAACCAAGAAATTTGAGACATAGATGTGTTGACCAAGTTCATCACTGACATGTTAATTACCCATAATGTCATCCTGCAGTGTTTCCACCTCCTGTATGAACTTGTTAAACATGGACATCTGGGTTAGTACAAAAAAGCCACATCATTTTGATTTCCAGACATATATTTTTCCAACATTTGGTGTCTGCCGCTTTCGCCTGTGGCCATCTACCATCTACACAAAAGAGGAAAAAAAAATCCTGTTCCAATATGGTCTTACGAATTTTTTCTGACTACACAAGCTGTTTTGTGCAGTTAACTTTTAAAACACTGCTACGAGCGCTTGCCCACAGCTTTATCGCCCGAGCTCAGATTGACCCTGTCTTCACCTTTATGCTATTACCCATCTGCTTGGGTTCCACCCGACAATCTATCCCAGTTGGCTGTAGGCCCACTCGGCGATGGGCTTTCTCAGCGGAACCCTCAAACTCAAAAACCCTGCAGGAGCTGCAAACCATGCGCTCGGAGAAAAATCTCAGCTCACACCTTCCGGATTTCCTTTGACACCCGACAGGCTTGGACGGCGAGAGTGAAAAGAAAGTGTGCAAGTGTTATCTTTGTTACACTGGATTTTATCAGCAGCCTGCCAGAAACGGTCAATACATCCTTAGTAACAATATTCAAGCAAAACAACACTTCTTTCATGTTGCATTACAACTTTCTTAATGACAATTTAGTGTGTTGCAAAAATAATGCTTTACTTGACAGAAAAATAGATTTTCAGCTTATTATTTGTTGGTGTAGATATGCAATTTTAGTGCTTTTATCGATGCATATTATTACAGCTGAATATTGGTCAGAACAATACAAATCCTTCATTTTCCTTCAGGTGGGACGACATTGAAAGCTGCAATTTACAAGGAAACATTTTGACTGCGTGTTAAGTGAAGCCGGGCATTTGATGCATCTGGGCATAAAATTGTACATGTAAACCAAATGTTGTGACCAGTGAGTGTCCAAATGCGTCATGCATGGCCCTCCCTGGTTAAATTGCTGATACAAATCCTCCCAGAAGCTCATTAGAGGCGCAAGCTGACCTTCAACCAGACGAGCTATTAGCAGGCAGGGCCTCAAAACAACTCCACAAAGGCGTCAAATGAGAGGGAAATACAATGCATCCAGCTGGACTATTTTTATCGCTGCAGGTTGAGGTGGGTTTGCACTGTTGGCTGCACTGACAGCTACCCGTTCAAAGCGACGATTTGTGGGTCGCGGGTTTGTTTAATTTCCCATCGATAGAAGCACAGACCGTGGCGTGAACCCTACCTGTGGTATCATACTCCTAAAGTCGTAGTTCACACGTAAGGCCTCGTCACTGACGCCCTTCACAAAGCCTGGCCATTGGGCAGCAACCTTTTATTAGACAGGAAGCCTGCAGGCGGAAGTGGCGGCCTGCAGCGCCCCCAAGTGGCCAGTTCCCTAACTGACACTGGCGCTATATTAAACCATAACCGTTTTTAACACGTAAATTCAATTTAAATCTACTTCAGTTATCAAATTATAAGATGATAGCAAAACAGTTGAAAGTATGACATTTCTGAGGGAAAGTAAGTGTTATTCTGTTCATTAAAACAAAAGTTTTCAAATTTAAAGCCAGTCCTTGTTTGCAACTTTGTACTGCTGCTTGTCCTGGTCTTCCGTAAAAATGGTCTTCTTAACCTCAATGGGACTACGTGGTTAAATGAATGTTAACTAGCATACAAATAAATAATCACTTGATCTATCCATATTTTTACTGTACCGCTTGTCCCCATTAAGGTTACAGGTGAGTCGGAGCCTATCTCAGTGGAGAGGGGTGTACACCCTGGACTGGTCACCAGTTAGACCCAAAACACATAGACACAAACACTCATATGCATAATGTGGCCAATTTATTGTTTTTAATTACAAACTCCACACTGAGATTTGCAACGGTTTTGACCTTACTGTCTAAGCAGACTTGTTTATAGGCCACCCGGCTGCTTAAACAAATTAGTATTATGTTTACAATACTTACACATAATATAAATTTTTTAAATTATTGTAACTGTTTTATTTCATGTTTCAATTTTCCACACATAATTACTCTAATGTTATGTAATGACTCTATTTATTTATGCGTAGGCAGTCAATGAATTGACTGTTTTTACCTGTACAAAAAGTTCCATGCTATACATTATTGCATTTTTTCAATAAAAACATGAAGTACGTTTAGTATAACACAGAGAAGTATTGAAGCACGATTAAAGCACAAAAAAAGTAGTGGACAAACTGCAGTCACTGCACACTGCAATTACTCAGATGAGATAATTAAAGACAATTAATGACTTTACTGAGGTGTGGTCAGTGGTTTTGAAGGGTTTGTGTGTAAAATGTGTCAAGAGTGGGATGTCCTCTTTAAAATACCTACAGAAAAATTTATACGAATTTTGTTTATATACTACACACTATTTATGTATTATTTCACATATACACAGTGTATTGATTGTATAAAAAAATATAAAACAAAAGTACTATTTAATAGTATACTAAACATGCTTTAAAAAGCTACATTTACATAATTCAACATGTCCATCAAAGGACTAGGAAGAAGCAGAGTTTCTTTATTTCCTCCTACCAGGATATGATACACCATACCTGAGCGCAATAGTTTGGCCTCAGTGGCCTTTAGTGAAGAGCAAACAAAAGTTCACAGTGGCACAGACTTCTCAGGGAAGCCTTTGCATCACAAGCGCCACTCTCCCTTCATCTGACGCTAGTATAGAACAAACCACACTAAAAAGACAGAAAAAAAGAGATATCCGGCTTTAAAGTCATGGCCGTCTGCTGCGCTCTGCGTTTGAAGCCGTAAATGTGACATAAGACTTCAAGAAAACCCCAAGACTGCTTGGTTTAAAGATGAGTGAGAGGCAGACAGGCAACACGGTTCGTCTCCATCCAGAGGGATATTCTGCGGCCAAGCTTGATTATTAGAGATGAAGGACAGCCTGAGAGGATGTGGGACTGTTAAACCCTTGAATCCTTTCAACAAAGCCCTCCCTATAACAATCTTCTGTTCACCGTCTCTGCATTTATTGCGCACCCTAAAGGTTTTTTATGCGTACATTTTTATGTGTCACATTCACATATGCACAAAACAGGGGAATAAATACAGGGGGGTGTCATTTGGCAATGAGTCCCAAAATGTACGCTAGATATTTTATTTATTATCAATCAGGCATAGTATTGTTTGTTTTCTAAACCCAATAGACCTTGAATGACTGAAAGGAAAGTGTTGGCTGAATTTCACAGGCTCATCCCAGCATTGACTAATCAGGACACTGTACGAGCGTATGTAGACAACACTTCAACCATCATTAGTATTATATGAAACTCTGGCTGGGGATTCAAAACCTCTGCTCCCCCCTTTTGCTATGAGAGGCTGTGCTTCATTTAATGCCCTGTCCATTACTGCCAGCATATTTGAAAGGTGCTAAGCCTTGAAACGGCTCCCGTATTATTTCAGGCCCAAAGTGAATATTTCACGGCAGGAGACAGAAAATGAGACCTTCCCTCAAGAGACTGCCTGCGGAGCATTCTACATGGTGCGGCGACGGTAAGCTCTCATACTGTGCAAAACACCCTTGAACAAACAATTACATACTTATGCGCCGTTCTTTTGAGGTTTTCCTTTTTTTTAAGTGCATTGCGTGGTGCAGGTAAAACAGGAGGGATATTCAATATCAATAGAGAGTCCTCCACTTTGCTGTATGCTGAACCTAGTGGAAAGCCAAGATCAGTGTGCAGTGAGTAATCAGCGACCCGTAAAATAAGGTGTTTTATCATCACCTCGGCAGTGCAGGGAACACATTCCCGGGAAAGCAGAGATCCCGTCAAATAGCAGCAGCAGCAGCAGGCTAAAAACAAGCATCTAACCACATTGATTCCTGAATCACCTCATAGCGCCTTGAAATCACATCCCACAGTCTTGGGAGATCAGCCAGAAACGGACAGTGTCCTTGGGTGTTGTTATTTGATAAATCTGGAAAAGTGTAGACGATCTTTTCATTTGTTAACAATAGATTTTAGAAACTCCAACATGGCTTACGCCTTTCTTAAATGCACCACGCACAGGATATAATAATGCGAGTATTGTATCAAAAGCGATACACTATAATTTCTCAAGAGTTTTTAACATTGGAATTGGAATATCAAGAGCTTTTAAATAAAATAAATGAAACAAACAACATATTAAATTAAACAGACAAAAAAAACAATGAAACTAAAATGGATTGTCAGTCTCTCGCAAAAATCTCAATCTGTCTCTGTTACGAAAAAACCCCACTCAAAAAAAAAGCACCCAATAAACTGGAAGAAGCTGTAATGCCCCTGCTTGTAATTAAGGAAGATGTAGTCACCGGTGCAATTCCAACTGCTTATGCAAGAAATGTTTTATGACACGCTTATTTTGTTGCACAGTTAGGCACGTGGGAGAAGCGCCGATGTTCCAAAGGCCGATGTGTTCTGTGTGTGTGTTGAGGATGTCTGTTTACAGTTAAGACAAGCTGAGTGCAAGAATCAACTTGCTTCTCATGTTCTGTCACCCAGAAAGTTCTCATTGGGCATTGTAAAACGTTCTTTACATTAAAGCAGTAAAACACAATGCGGTGAAAATATACTCATCCAGCACAAATCGCACATACATAGCGGCACCAACATGCTAAACTAAGCTAACCCCGCTAGCTTCCATTCATGCACCGTAAGAGGAGGTTCCGCCAAGTTTGCCGGTGTTTATCACCATTTTAACATGTTTGTCACAATTGCACTTTTATTGGCGTGACAGTGTGTTTTGGTTTCGATTATTGTGCCTGGGTTCTTGTTCTTTTCTCATTTCGCAGGTATGTCCCAGCCTCTCCTGATTTGTCACTCCAGCTTCGTGTTTGTGCCTTTAGTGTTTAAAAGTTCAGGTGTGCGCACCCTTGGTTTGTGGAATTTTTGCCAATTGTTGCCTGTCGTCATTGGTTGGTACTAGTCTGTTTCTTGCTGCCGCTGCTCAGCAGCATTATTCTTTATTAAAAACCATTTTCCTGACCTGCTTGGCGTCCTGCTCTCCGCATCCTCGGGGTCGATTTCACCATGCCGAGACGAAACCGTGACAATGTTTAGTTTGGGAGGAGGCAGTTTAGTGTTTGTAACAAAATTCCACCATGACTGAGCCGTTTGCCAGATAAATAATTCCCTACAAACATTCCTTCTCCTCACAATGACAGAATATTTTTAATGTTATGTCGATTTCTGTTTAAAAGTGAATTAATTTTCTTGGCCAATTCCACATTTCGGAAATCATAGGGGCCTACACTCATGTGCATTCACTCATTAGTAGTCCCGCCTCCACGTACTGGGACAAACAAGCTGAATGTCTGAGACGATGGGTCACTCTTTCCGCTCATTTGATTAATCAAATAATCGATTTATTGATTATGGTGGCAGACCTGGTTTGTGCTCTGGTTTTCATTGTTTTGCATGTGGCCATTAAAATGACAGGTATTAGGGCATATGCTGCCTATTATGTTATCCCTGAAAGGCTGCCATGTGGTCTGCTTTTTGAATTAGCAGCAGCAAAAAGCCAAAGAAAAAGCAAAACACATCTATCCATTCATTTTCTATGCCGCTGATCCTCATTAGGGTCACAGGGGTGTGCTGGAGCCTATACTAGCTGACTTTGGGCGGGAGGAGGGGTATACCACGGTGGTGGAAATCCTCTGACTCTTGCCGGGTTGCATCATGAAATCTGGGACATCATGCACAATTGCTGTCATGGCGACCTTAGAGGGCATTTTTTCCCAAAAAATACCTAACAAGCATGTGACCTCAGGTCTCTGTGTGATTCTGTTTTGGAATGTTTTCGAACTTTTTGCCGTTGTAAATTTAGCTTTGGTTATGGATAGTATTTTGTACTGTAGTATAATTATAATTAACAAAATATATTATAAATATATTTTTCTATTAATACAGATGATGTATGCTTTGAATGTAATGAAATTCTAAGACTTTTAAAAAACAAATGTAATTTTTTTAAAATAACGCATCTTAGAGTAAACTATCATTTGATTATCTCAATGCCCTGCCAAATGTCCTGGTTTTCAGTAATCCAAATATGGCCACTCTATAGGTATATCTAATGTTGTGGTCAGGGAGTGAGTGTCCTTATGCATCATCCTTTTTTGTCTGGGATTGTTAAACGCTGAAATCTTTCAACAAAAAACTCCCTATAACAACCTTCTGTTCCCCGTCTTCATTTATTGTGCGCCCTTGAGTTTTTTCTCAAATATGAACAAAGCAGGGGAGTAAATACGGGATTGGTATTGTATTTATTGTCAATTAAAATGTTTTGTTTGCATGTTGATGTGCTATAGTTACACACTGATGCTGCTTTATGAATCCACTTGGCAGTAACAATATTTCTATGCATTCAGTCAGATATGCGTCAATGTTTAAAATTGCTTCCATTATGGCTTCTTAAATCTGTCCCCTCGCCCCACTTATTGACATTTTGATTCACCGTTGATAAAAAATTTGTTATCAAAGAAAAACTGACTACCCTGCTCAAGTTGACATATCGAAAATGATTCAATTCTGCCTCATGACGTGGAGTAAACGAGGCCATTTGCACCTAAAAGTAGATGTCGCCACAGTAAAAAAGTCAAACAACAAAGGTACGCTTAATGATTGAAACTTCAGCTGGCGATGACCTTTGGGAGAGGATCCATATCTCCCTTCCTGGAGGAAATGAAATGAAATGTGGATAGCAAACGCTTGTGTCCTTTGTGTTTTGGTGAAGATATTGAGTGTTTGAAGTGTTAACACTGACACTAAGCCTTTGGGGGTGAGCAGGCGAAGGAAACATGTCACACAATAGGACGGGACTTGGATCTTTGCTTCCCCTTTGCTGACCTCTGACCCTTATTGGTTTTCAGGGTTGCTGCAGTAGTGGCTCCTTCAAGCCACTGCCTGACTCTATCATATCTTATCTTGCCAACATGTAGAAAAAAATACAATGAAACCTCCTACAGTTGAACGTGCCAGTTTTTGTAAAATCTGGAAAGTGACCAACATTTTCTGAAAAAACAGTACATGGAACATCAAGCGTTTCATCCAAGATGTCAACACAATTCCTACTGAAGTAGTGAATTTCCGAAGTGGACGTTTTATCGTGTTTTGAAGTCGTTAATATTTAGTTTTTGAGTCTTATACAGCAATCATGTTTTCATCCATCCATGAATTTTCTATACCGCTTGTCCTTCAATCATGTTTTGATCTGACAAATCTTAAGTTTAATCAGCTTCTGCTTGGACTGATTCGGACTTGAAGTGAAAAGAATGATGAAAAATACTGATGAAAAAAACGAGTGACGCTAGAAAAACAAAGTGTAAGTAGGAATAAATGTTTTATAGTGTGTCTTTCTTTTTCATTCATTCATTCATTTTCTATACCGCTTATCCTCATTAGGATATACAAAAAAAAAATATCTTCAAATTTGGTGTGTGTGGCTTATATTCCGGCGCGCTTAATAGAGTATTACAATATTAGAAAATTAGAATAATAGAATTTACCTAATGCTGTACCCAGTGAGTGCATAACGTCCAAACAATATAAAGAAAAGATGAACACAGCTTACATGTTCTTCCCTCTTTTCAAAGCTATGTGCTTTCATTGTCCTGTTGACTTGGACGTCCATTAGGCATTTGCCGTCATGGAAATGACCTTTGTTAATGAAGCTTTGGATTTCAGTTGACAATGTTTTTGTGTGATCTCCCCATGTTAAATGCCTCCAGTAGCTTGGCTGACATAATCCATTGAGGCCACACATAAAACAGTGTGCCATCTGCACCTGGAGCATCGCTATCAGCTCTGCTTTTTCCCCTTCTTTCTCTCTCTCTGTCCCTCTCTGTCCCTCGCTCTCGTTCTCTGTGCCTTTGCTCGGGTTTCTTCCTGCCTGACCTCGCTCTTCCCATTCCAAGCTACACAAGCCCAACCAAAGGCGGCTTTCAAGGGGGACTGTCTGCCTGCATCAAGTCAGAGGCCTTTTTAGAAAGGGGTTCAGAGATCAGAGTGAGTGGAAGTCAGGGAAAAAGATGACCCTTTCCTCCAGGCTTGATCGGATCTTGGCCCAGTCAAAGCCAGCAGGGCCTGGTCTCTGTAGACAGCTCCGTCTCTGTAGGCTTTGACTCTGTGATAGTGCAAATGAAAGAGGGCACGCGGAGAGCAGCAGTTCCGATGTGTCAGGCTCGATGTCCTGGCAGTCTTGCAGAGCCAAGTGGGCAAAGCAAAGGACACAGCCAGCAGGCACCGGGCCAGAACGAGAACCCTATATTGTGTGACATGTCATCTAAAGGCTGTCATTTTGCTTTAAATCTGCGCATCTGATTGGCTGGGACAATGACATAGGTCACAATGTATAAGGAAAACAAACAACTCCAAGTCTAAGAGTTGGGGAAAAAACATAACCTCTGTCTATTAGTATCAGTTAACATGTGTTGATGTATTACAAAGCTCTTTTATCACCATCAGTAATTACATACAGATGTTGTTTGTTTACTCTGCATACTACCGGGTGATAAAAACGTCTTGCACGGAAAACACAAAGTTATTCCTTTTGGAGTGTCACGCCTAGTCAGCAAACCCTCTGAATGGCGCTGACTGTAAACACGCATACATTGAGACGAAGAGAGCGAGTCATGTCTTGTTGACACACAGGATTATTCACCATGTGCGTCTGCCCCTCCTCTACTTGACATGGCCTACCCTCGCTTCCCACATCCACAGATCCTGGCATTCATTAAGATTACGTATTTACTTTAAGTCCAGTGCCTCTTTGCATAATGGCAAGCAGCCCCCCCACTCACCAGGCACTATGTCTTTCAAGTGCTGAGTCTGGGACTGAATTTTAAACGCGACATCTCTTGCCCCTGTGTTGACCTTGCACAGAAAGCTCAGTGATCTCATTCTTCGCCGCTGCTGATTTTCCTCTGTTGCCGTGTTGCTCGTGTAAGGAAAAAAGCCGTGTACGGCCTGCACATCACTGCGAGCTAGGTCCGGTGTCTGCGAAGGGAACACGGCTTAATCCATTGTGCTTTGATATGGAAATCCACATTAATTTCTCTCTCCAAAGGGAGTCATTTGCAGGATTATTATCCATATTTAGCAGGTAGATGAGTATGTCCGTTTTAAAGTAAAGAGCTGAAAAACAGCCCTAGTTATTAATTTGCAGTGCTAAGTATAAACCATGATAAGACTGCACCTGCTGAACCATCTAATCTGTGTTAATATAGTGTGGACTGACATTTCATATTCTCACCAACCACAACACTGGGTACACTTGTACAATCTAATTAGATCCAGTACAAGAGCTATAGCAATAATTTGTTCTTTACAAACTGATAATGCTCGGATTTGATTGACACTCTCTTGTAATTGTGGTTGTAGTTTGCAGTGGTATAAAAGTGTAAAGCAACATACTGGCAGCTGTTTCTATATTTAGCTCACATTGGAAAACAAGATCCACACAACTGAGAACAGATTTTTTTGTCTCTCAAATGAAGAGTATTGAATGTGTGAACAATAACAGCAATCAAACGCTTTCCTATTTGGAAAACTTCTTCAAATGCTGGCCATGGTTCTCTTTCCCAACATTTTTTGCAGGATACACCTGCTAAACGATTAATCACAGTTTATTTACACTAATTTGGAAAACAGGGCTTTAAATGGAAACACATAATAATGTTAATTAATAACAATTGTAATTATGTAATTTTCCTCAGTATCTGCAGCAGGGGTGTCCAAACTTTTTCCACCGAGGGCCGCATATTCAAAATCAAAAGTTGTGCACTGTGATATGTGTATGTTTTTTTATATATATATTTTTAAAAGACTAAAAAAATGTATATACAGTATATTTACAGACTAAGCTTTGTGTTATTGTTCGCTTTTAGTATCAACATCTCTTTTTGCTCTTTTTTTTGCATTTTTGATTTTTTTGGGGGGGGATAAATTTTATTTTTACAATGTGCTTCAGGCCAGTAAAAACAAGTTGCTGTCTGCAAATGGCCACTGGGTCGCACTTTGGACACCTCCGATTCACAGTTTTATATGTTACTTAATCCTGCAATAATGATAATTATAATAGAGAGGTAAAATAACTTCAACTATATGGTTACTTATTACCAAGTATACTACACAACATAGCAGCAACAGAATCAATGAAAAAAACGCTTCATTTTAACCGAATATGGCAAGTGTGATATGAAAGAGTTTTACTCCAACATCAGAGTTGCACAATGCATGCACAGGTAGACAAACCTGCTGGAAGTTGACCACTAATTAGGGGTCACGAGACAAGACGATACACAAGAATTGGTCCACAAGAATGAGACAAGATTACATTTTAACATTCATTTTAAGAAAAGTACAATGAATACATATGACTAAATAAAAAAATGGCTTTATTTAACCAGCAAGGGGCTGCAGAGAGGCAACCTTGACCAGCAACACGGCGCCAGCAGGCCGTAGGACAACCAGCCCCCGACATCGGCAAGAGACCACACCTAACACAGGCAGATGAGCACCAGGCGCCAATTTCCAGAGGGCCCAGAGGTGCCCCTGCAAACAGGAAAGGCACTCAAGGCTGGGAGTGCCAACCCCCCAATGTCAACCATTACCCCAACATATTAGGATCTTTATATAACATGTGTAAGGCTTTGCAGCCTTGTGTTTTTGGTGGAATAATGTTTAGAATACAGTATGTAAACAAGACATGACTTGGGCTCTAATTTTAGCTACAATTTGAGGGATCTAAGAATGTTAAAAAGTGCATTTAGAAGATCGTAAACAGGCTTTCTGTGCCTTAACTATGAAAATAATACAATTGTTAATATTGAAATGTACAAAACATCTTGTCACCTTCCAATGTTAGTTTATCATAATTACACAAAGAGGTTGCTTACAGCCACGGCTGTTAATCCCAATGTTTTTGTCCCCAGGCTAAGAAGATAAAACAGTTAGGGCCACCCTAATTCCTCATTGCAAGTTCTTGCCAAGAATTTGTAAACATCTCACTGCAGATAATGATGATGATAAACAACATGGTGTGAATTTGAAGTATCATTACCACTTTGGCTTATAGAGTTGCAAAAAGTAGTTGAGAGCCCCTCGCATGCCTGTCACTATGCTGGTACCACTTCATCCATGCCTGTATGTGCCTGAAAGCATTTATTCGAGTGACATTCAGCAGTTATCCTGATACTCTGCCTGTCAGTCTCTGGGAGTGCCTGGCTGTCCGATGTAACTCGAAGGGGGTGATGAAGGTTAATATTGCCTTGTGCTCCAAATTCAAATGACGACAAGACGAGTCATTGATGAATGACTGATAGTCGACCCCATATTTCACTTGTCATCGTGCCCAACTAATACTTTCTCAGACAAGCTTTGTCAGAAGAGGTTTGCAGCTTAACCCTCGCTCGTCTTCGCCTTTCCTTACAAATGCAATGCTCCATCACGGGAGATGACTCAACGAGACTCACAGTCAAACGTGATTAGGAATGAGCTGCAGCATTAGGCAGTGCTTGTATAGTAACTCAGAAGTACTTCAGGGGCACTGCAAATGTATATTTGCAATGGAAAAACAAAAACTAACAAAAGTTCAGAATTGGAAACCAACAATACAATCTTACTACCATATTTTTACAAAACAGTGGAGTGGGAGTTACTAGTTTGACTAATGGCATGTAGTCCAATGAACTTTTCATGCTTCACGCATTAGAACATACAGGTCTATGAAGCACAGCTGTAGAGTGGATTCATCTGGTGGAAATAGGCCTGTCTGTTGTTGTTCACTAATTTGTATATAGTATATGTCATCGAAAATGCTTGCTTTTATGCTTTTTTATTGCTTTTATGTCATCAAAAAGCAAGAAGTCAAAAACCTACCACTACCACACAGCATTTTTTTTTTTTTTTTTACTCTATCATGTTGGACATGCCGGCTGACCCCATGGCTGACATACAGTGTGAAAGTAATGTACTACAATATAAGGTTCTCTCAATGTTTCATGTCATTACTGCCGCCTAATGACCATCACTTGTATTTCTCTCTTTTGACTAATAATTAGCCATGGTCTACCATGTAACGGCAATCATTCAGTAATTCATTTCGTAACAAACACGAGGGCGCAATAATCAAACCACGATTACATGCATGCTTTCCATTCCATTTTCCTCCGCTTATTCGGGTCCGGGTCACGGGGACAGCAGTTTCAGTAGGGAATCCAGACTTCCCAGTCCCCGGCGACCTCTTCCAGCTCCACCGGGAGGACACCAAGGCGTCCCCAGGCCAGCTGTGAGACATAGTCCCTCCGGCGTGTCCTAGGTCGTCCCCGGGGCCTTCTCCCGACCGGGCATGCCCGAAACACCTCACCAGGGAGGCGCCCGGGAGGCATCCGGACTAGATGCCCGAGCCACCTCAACTGGCTACTCTCGATGTGAAGGAGCAGCGGTTCTACTTTGAGCTCCTCTCGGATGGCCGAGCTCCTCACCCTATCTCTTAGGGTGAGTCCAGCCACCCTACGGAGGAAACTAATTTCCGCCGCTTGTATCCGCAATCTTGTTCTTTCGGTCATGACCCATAACTCATGACCATAGGTGAGGGTGGGAACGTAGATCGGTAAACAGAGAGCTTTGCCTTCCGGCTCAGCTCTCTCTTCACCACGACGGTCCGGTACAGCGACCGCATTACTGCTGACTCTGCACCGATCCGTCTGTTGATGGGCAAACTCCCACATACCCTTCAGTACCCTTGTAAGGGTGTAGAGCTGGTCCAGTATTCCGCTATCGGGACGAAAACCACATTGCAGCTCCAGTAACCGAGGTTCGACTAACGGTCGTACCCTTCTGTCCAGCACCCTGGAGTAGACTTTCCCAGGGAGGCTGAGGAGTGTGATCCCCCTAAAGTTGGAACACACCCTCCAGTCACTCTTTTTAAAAATGGGGACCACCACCCCAGTCAGCCAGTCCAGAGGTACTGTTCCCGACTTCCATGCAATGTTGTAGAGGCGTGTCAACCAACACAGTCCCCCAACATCCAGAGCCTTGAGGAATTCCGGGCGGAACTTGTCTACCCCCGGAGCCTTGCCACTGGGGAGTGCATGCTTAGCATGCATGCATGCTTCCTGCATGCTTTCCTTCCGCAGGAAAAGTTATGATCCTTTGCGGTACAAGTCTGATCATCGTCTGGTGACTTTGGCCATACAATTGTCCCTCTTGGCAGTCAAAATCATTCATTCATTTATTCAACACAGCATAATGATATATTGCATTTGATTTGTTTAAAAATCTAGCCGTAGCTCTCATTGCTGTTTGCGTATTTCAATACGTTTTTTCAAAATAACAAAAACGTCGGCATTTCCGGGAAGCCGTGGCACGCATCTTCCAGCTCACGCATGCCTAAGCCCTTCAGGATGCATTGGTACTGCAAGCGTACTGGAAATGTCTGTGTATTTTATTGTCTGATTAGCAAGAATACAATTGTCACACTTACTTTAAGTTATTTCCACTGTAGACATTCATGGTATATACAAAATTGTACTGAAACATTATATTATTGGAGATATGCTGACAGAAACTTGTAAACTCAGGCAACTCAGGGTGCATGCTAGGTGGAGCTTTCGCACAAAGCACACTCACTGTGGCCGGTTTCTTCCATGTATTTGATTAGGAAATGTGCAAATGTAAGGAAACATTTGGAATCATACAGAAAATACATTTAGAATACAGCTCAATTGACAAATACGAATATTTATTTTATTTTATTTTTTAAATTATGATCATCCTCCCCTTACCACACGTCACTGTCAAGAACGGAAGTATTGTATAGACGTGATTGTAAAACAAACTTGAAAATAAGGCCATTCCTCTTTTTCAAGAACTGTAAAATATCTATAATGTTTTCACCCATCCATCCATTTTCCTCCGCTCTTCCGAGGTCAAGTTCAAGGTCAGTTTGCGGGGGCAGTAGCCTAGGCAGGGAAGCCCAGACTTCCCTCTCCATGGCCACTTCGTCCAGATCCTCCCAGCGGATCCCGAGGCGTTCCCAGGCCAGTTGAGAAACATAGTCTGTGTCCTGGGTCTTCCCCGAGGCCTCCGATCGGCTAGATGTGCCCTGAAAATGATAATTATGATGAATGAACACAATATTTTCAGTATGAGAGAAATCGGTAGCTGTGGATACAAAATCATTTATTATTTGTATTTGTATTATTTTTAAGCTTTTCTGCAATTGTTTAATAAGTCTGACTAGAAGAGCAGTACAGCAGAATTTCTGGTCGAATGCTTTTTTATGAGTACAATTTGGAATTTGACCAATATTTTTGGGAGGAAAATGGCTCTGTGGTTTCACAAAATGTCGGAGTTCATGAATGACTTCATATTTTGAAAAGACAATTTACTTCTATTTCCACAACGTTGGTGCATACATCAGTTGTAGATACTTGGCTATGGGTTCAATTCCTGGCCAGGGTTATGTCAGGATGGGCATCTGGTTTAAAAAAACAGGCTTAACCATTTATGTGCCTGACTCGCTGTGGCGACATCTGACAAGCCATACATTCCTTTGAGAAACTTTTAAAAAATTATAACAATCAGAGGTTGACAACATCCAGGACCGGATTGTGCTGGGCCTCTTAGGTTCCTCTGGACCCGAAAGAAAAAGCAGCAGCTGTCATACTTAGGGGGTCTATTATGTCTTGCCTGTTAATCATGACCTTTAGAAAGAGACACTTTAAGGTTACGATGCATGGATCACCTCAGTAATGTCAAATGCTGTATTGCTAAGATGACTTTCAGATAGTAACCTCCTTGGGCCAGGTTGGGCTTCTTCATATGCCATTTCTTTTTTCAGGTCTCGATAGCAACATCTTGCCCCTGGGTTTTGCTCTTTTGAGATTTCAGTCCGAAGGAACGATGATGAAACCTTGCAATGATGAGGGCAATATGCCAGATGGGAGCACTTTGAGAAGTGTACACTATGATGAGTTGCATCGTCTGTTCAGGAGCCACAAAGGCAAAGGGCAAAGGATAAGATACACATTGTGGTATAAAAAGGTCAGCTCAGTCAAAAGAATTTGGCTGTGGTGCAAGGTTAGTTATCCATGATTAAATACATGTTGATTATGAAGAAAATGCAGCAAAGTTTGATCTGCTAACTTTCAGCATCAGCCAATTCATTATTGAAGAAAATGATACACAAATCCAGGAAAATCCGCTACATTGTCAGTGTAAAAACCAATTACATACAGTATTTTGCTATGGAAAACAAAAAACATGCAAAGTACAAATTCAACAGTAAATGCTGTTTGACTTAACAATTATAAGGTATAATAATAAGGTTCATACAAATGATAACACAATAGGCTTGTTACTTTTGAATGTTACCGTATCAATGAGAATCTTCATTAACATTGACGGAAAATATGTTTTTGGTACATGTTGAGATCTCAACATGCCAAATTCAAAATCCACATAAAACTGTGACCTACAAAAACTGTGTTTTACCCAAAAAAGAAAAAAGATAAAGAGATAAAAAGATAGAAGTATGAGTCTAATGCATACACACATGATGATCTTCAGGTATGGATTTGCCTTAGGGACACCGAGTCATTCAGTAAAGTAACGTGTGTTAAAAGAGAACATAGCTTTTAAAGGAAAACTGCCCTTTCTGTCATGTTCTGTATGTTTGTGTGCATGACAGTATGTTTAAGTTCTATGTGGTGGCTACTTGTGTTGTGGTTATTTCCTAGATTTCGTATGTTTTTCCCTGATTTGTCATTTTGTAACTACGCACACCTGCTTCTTGTTTCTCTCGTTATTTAAGTTCAGGGGTGCACGCTCTTTGTTGTTGGAGCATTGTTGTGTGAGTCGTCGTTTGGTTATTGCTTGTTGCTCAGAGATGGAGGTGCCGCTGCAGAACCGCACCTCATCATTAAAATTTCATCCTACCTGATCTGTTTGGCGTCCTGCTCTCCGCTTCGTCGGGGTTGTTACACCATGCTGAGATGAACCCGTGACACTTACTTTTGGAATTCTGCCCATCATCCACAAATCTTATGTCAAACATGAACACATATTTCACTTTTCTGTGCGTTCTAACGAGGGGAAATCAGTCTGCATTACATGACAGTTCGCTGTCAGCATATTTTTACCTGATTTCTTGGGTTTAAAGACACATCCCCATGAGAGTGGACATTGGACAGGGTGTTGCAGGGTTAGCTGCTATGTGAAACCAATGCTCCTAGGAAAGAAGTTCCTGGTACCCAGTCCAGTCGACAATTCAGATCTCTACTACTATGGGTAACACCTGGACAACTGACATTAAATTCCTGTAACGTGTTAAACCATTTTGAAATCGTATTATTACATGTTAGCATGAATGTACCTGTTAATGCATGAACACAGCATGTGTAGAAAATGTTGTTTTTTCACAGGGCTTTATAATGAAAACATCCCATGACGTGCAATGTCAGCTGGCTCATGCTAAGTCGTTTTCTCCTTTTAGAATGCCCAAAAAAGGGAAATAAAGTCCAAAAGCAACATTAGAATTGGGGAAAATCAACTCACATAATGGATATGTATAGCCATCATGCCATGTACTTTTGAGTAAAACACAAGCTTTCATGAAGTAACACATGACAGTCTTTCTTACAGTTTTCTCATTGGATCATTCAACAAGTCCGTGCTCGGTCTTCCCAGGCTCGGCACCGCTGCACCACACAGCCATTAAGCACCATTACCAAGCAAGTCATTTTATGGTCAGAGAGCATTTCAGCCTTGGCCCTCCCTGGGGCCACCGAATCAGCCAAGTGACTTCCAGTCCTGCTCAACAACAAATGTTATACATTTTGTTGTTTTTTTCATTTGGCTCTTCCCCTGAACATCTGTCTGCACTTGGACTCATCACGTGTAGCTTAGAAATACATGACTGATGCTAGACGTTTTGCAATTATGTCTGCATTGGCCCTGTTCACTATCTCTCTCTATATATATCTCTATATATTGTATATGTATATATGTACATACAGTGTATATGTACAGTACCTATGTATATACAGTTTGTGTATAGATTAAAGGGTTGGCAATTGCTAAAGTTGTTAACCATAATTAATCACCTTTTGTCCATATCTAACTCATAATTGATCACATTTTTACTGATTTTATCTATAATCTATAATGAGTAGGAATGTGAATCTCTTTGTGGTAGACTAGTCAATATGCAAACAAATTTTATGTAAAAGGATATCAATTTTGGAAATATGGGCCATTATTTCATTCAAAAACAATATACAGTTAGAAATCCCCCAGTTTTTCAATGTTTAATGCGAGCAGCAATTTGTCCCACTGTTTGACGGTCCTTGACCGCACCTTCTTTGTTTTCACACACTGCTCTCACACTTCTTCTTTTCCTTTCGGCTTATCCCGTTAGGGGTCGCCACAGTGAATCAATTGCCTCCATCTAACTCTGTCTTCTGTATCTTCTTCTTTTGCGCCAACTACCTTCATATCCTCTTTCACTACATCCATAAACCTCCTCTTTGGTCTTCCTCTAGGCCTCCTGCCTGGCAATTCAAAACTCAGCATCCTTCTACCAATATATTCACTATCTCTCCTCTGGACATGTCCGAACCATCTCAGTCTGGCCTTTCTGGCTTTATCTCCAAAACCTGTAACATGTGCTGTCCCTCTGATGTGCTCATTCCTGATCCTGTCCATCCTGGTCACACCCAAAGAGAACCTCAGCATCTTCATCTCTGCTACCTCCAGCTCTGCCTCCTGTTTTTTCCTCAGCGGCACTGTCTCTAAACCAAACAACATCGCTGGTCTCACCACAGTTTTGTACACCTTTCCTTTCATTTTAGCTGAAACTATTCTATCACACATCACACCCGACACTTTTCTCCACCCATTCCAGCCTGCCTGCACACGCTTTTTCACCTCTTTTCCACACTCTCCATTGCTCTGGACTGTTGACCCTAAGTACTTAAAATCCTCCACCTTCTTTATCTCTTCTCCCTGTAACCTCACTCTTCCACTTGGGTCCCTCTCATTTACACACATGTACTCCGTCTTGCTGCGGCTGACCTTCATTCCTCTCCTTTCCAGGGCAAACCTCCACCCCTCAAGCTTCTCCTCCACCTGTTCCCTGCTCTCACTACATATCACAATGTCATCTGCAAACATCATAGTCCATGGAGATTCCTGTCTAACCTCGTCCGTCAGCCTGTCCATCACCATAGCAAACAAGAAGGGGCTCAGAGCTGATCCCTGATGTAGTCCCACCTTCACTCGGAACTCCTCTGTCACACCTGCAGCACACCTCACTACTGTCTTACAGTCCTCGTACATGTCCTGCACCGCTCTAACATACTTCTCTGCCACTCCAGACTTCCTCATACAATACCACAGTTCCTCTCTGGGCACCCTGTCATAAGCTTTCTCCAGATCTACAAAAACACAATGCAGCTCCCTCTGACCTTCCCTGTACTTCTCAATCAACATCCTCAAAGCAAATACTGCATCTGTTGTACTCTTTTTTGGCATAAAACCGTACTGCTGCTCACAAATGCTCACGTTTGCCCTTAGTCTAGCTTCAACTACTCTTTCCCATAACTTCATTGTATGGCTCATCAGCTTTATTCCTCTGTAGTTGCCACAACTCTGCACATCTCCCTTGTTCTTAAAAATGGGCACCAGCACACTTCTCCTCCATTCCTCAGGCATCTTCTCATTATCTAAGATCTTGTTAAACAACCCGGTCAGGAACTCTATTGCCACCTCTCCTAGACACTTCCATACCTCCACAGGTATATCATCAGGACCGAGTGCCTTTCCATTCTTCATCCTCTTCAATGCCCTCCTCACTTCTTCCTTACTAATCTTTGCTACTTCCTGGTCCACAACAGTCACCTCTTCTACTCTTTGTTCTCTTTCATTTTCCTCATTCATCAACTCTTCAAAGTACTCTTTCCATCTTCCCATGACACTACTGGCACCTGTCAATACCCTTCCATCCCTATCCTTCATCACCCTAACCTGCTGCACGTCCTTCCCATCTCTGTCCCTCTGCCTTGCCAACCTGTATAGATCTTTCTCTCCCTCCTTGCTGTCCAACCTAGCATACAAGTCATCATAAGCCCCTTGTTTGGCCTTTGCCACCTTTACTTTCACCTTACGCTGCATCTCTCTGTACTCCTGTCTACTCTCTTCAGTCCTCTCAGTGTCCCACTTCTTCTTAGCTAACCTCTTACTCTGTATACACTCCTGCACCTCCTCATTCCACCACCAAGTCTCCTTATCTACTTTCCTTCCAGATGACACACCAAGTACTCTCCTACCTGTCTCCCTGATCACAGTAGCTGTAGTTGTCCAGTCATCTGGAAGGACTTCCTGGCCACCCATAGCCTTTTTCAACTCCTTCCTAAAAGTCACGCAACACTCCTCCTTTTTCAGCTTCCACCATTTTGTCCTCTGCTCTGCCTTTACCCTCTTCATCCTTCTCACCACTAGAGTCAACCTACACACCACCATCCTATGCTGTCTGGCTACACTCTCACCTACCACTGCTTTGCAGTCACTGACCTCCTTCAGGTTACACCTTCTACACAAGATGTAGTCTACCTGTGTGCTCCTACCTCCACTCTTGTAGGTCACCCTATGTTCCTGTCTCTTCTGGAAGAAAGTATTCACTACAGCCATTTCCATCCTTTTTGCAAAGTCGACCACCATCTGTCCTTCAGCGTTCCTCTCCTGGATACCAAACTTGCCCATCACCTCCTCATCATCTCTGTTTCCTGCACCAACATGCCCATTGAAGTCCGCACCAATGACAACTCTCTCACTTCTAGGGATGTTCTGCATCACTTCATCAAGGTCTGACCAGAATTTATCTTTCTCATCCATCTTACATCCTACCTGTGGAGCATACCCACTAACAACATTAAACACCACACCTTTGATTTCTAGCTTCAGGCTCATCACTCTATCTGACACTCTTTTTACCTCCAGGACGTTGCTAGCAAACTCCTCCTTCAAAATCACCCCTACTCCATTTCTCTTCCTATCTACACCATGATAGAACAGCTTGAACCCTGCTCCTAAGCTTCTAGCCTTGCTACCGTTCCACCTGGTCTCCTGGACACACAATATGTCTACCTTCCTTCTCTGCATCATGTTAACTAATTCTCTCTAAATGTCAACTAAATGCTCTCACACTACTGTACTGTATTTTTTACCTTTTTTTTCGTCTCTAATTTGCTCCCAAATGCTGATACTATGTGGGAATGCATAAAGGTAAGATTTGATGACCTTATTGAGTGCTTATGTGCATATTTGTGTGGTGCACCTCTCTGGATGACAAAGTAGTCCTGCAGGCTTGGACTGGTGGATGGTGGCTGTGTATTCATTTTGTCATTTTTATTTGATGTTGTTCCTGTCATAGTTTTAGACAACATTTAATAGATAAGATCAATTAGATCGCTATAATACATGTATGCTTTAATCAGGTGTTAAAATATTTCCCAGTGGCTAGATCAGAGGTGGGGAAACTGTGGCCCGAGGACCAACGTCCCGACCCGCCAGACATTTGAATGCGGCCCGCCAGATGCGTTTAAATTGTTTAATGTAAACCTAACATACAAGCTGGCAAAATGGCTTGAAAGTAGTCAAAAGTCAGTCTCAGACAACGTTTAGATGGTTTAAGTAGCTTTTCACATGCACCAATCCAGTCAACTACCTCTTCCTGTGGTACCAAAATAACATAAGTCAACCCATATGTGACACACAACAACAGAACAACAACAAACCCACCCAACGCACTGTCTGGGAAGTAAAAAAGGAGAGATGTCGACATACTCCTAAATAGTCAATGTTTTATTGTTGATAGTTCATATTGTATATCACATATCATGCATATTCCAGGTGTCTTATTCAATAAAAAAAAACAACAACAAAAAACAGTAAAATTATTTTTTGTTATTTGATGTGGTTTAATGTTTAAAGTGCTCCTGAAAAAAGGTACATAAGAACATATAGAAGATTGTATGATACTTTTATAAATAAAATAAGACAAATAATTACAGGTGGACTGTTATTAGAATCATCAAATGTTTGCTTTGTAGCTAAATTTACCAATGAAAATAGCCTTTCCTTCGTCCATTTTTGCTCAATATTTGTTCCCACTTGTGTCCGTATAGTCTCTCAAACTACGGAAGTCAAACAGGTGTGTCCTCTCCAGTGCCATCCAGTCCAGCTTTTCCAGTCTGCAGCACGCTAAGTAACTCCGCCAGCATTATTTTGTATCTTTGCCATTTTGTGCTCCTACAGCGCGGTGTCTTTTGTTTTGCTCGGCACCTATTAGTTTCTTTCCTTACCTTCTGTCACCTCTGCCTTTTGGGAATCCAGTCGTTCTACATGCTTAGCATCACAGTAAGGGAATCAGTTATATATTAATTATGGATATAAACAAACAGGTAAACAACAATTCATGGCAAATGTGTTCACGTTTTATTTGAAGAAAGTGTGACCAACAATTCAGGCTGAATTTACAAATAATAAATAAATAGCCAGAATTAAATCAAGTCTGTGATTAATTCTATCTGATAAAACATGACTAACTTGAATTGGATACCCCATTCACTTCTCTAACCAAAGTATTCAAAAAGTTATATTGCGCCACCATCATATTTGAATGAAATTCCATGTGCAGATAATATTAAAGTGAATGAATATCCTACATACTGTAACGTTTGCACAGATGCTATTAAAACTACTAGGAGGTGTTTGATCAACACGCTTATCATTGCAAGAAATATTGGCACAATCACCAGCACAACATTGGCTCCTAAAACTGACTCCTAAACGACACGCCCCCCCATTCCCGGTGCATGCCAGCTCAACATGCACATCAGCATAAGTTAAGGGTCGCTAAGTACCTTTTATCTTGTCCATGAGTTTGAAAGACTTCGAGTTGGACTTAACTTTGGATGTGGTTAACACTCAGTATAAATCCCATACCACATTGAAGAGGAAGGAGTCATCTAGCTAACAAGCATGTATACCAATGAAAATATGAATTTGCATTTTTAAGTACCATCACACAGTCTTTCCTACCAGAGCATGCACGCTCAGCTTCACATGACCTCATCCGTGCGCCCCAGTCAACAGGCATGACTAATCGACTTACGACAAATCAAACTGTTGCAAGGGTAACGCCTAACGTCTTCATGATTAAAAAGTTAAAAAACACAGTCCATATAAAGCCTGTTGTGTTTAAATCCAATGCTTTATTTCCTAGTATCGATTGAATCGATTAATTACCTTTCAAACAATGTAGGTCAATGTATGTCGTCTGGAATGGCAATTTGGTAATCACAGATTGATGTAGTTGGATCATAGGAGTATACAGTAAATCGATACATCGATGCAGTGAATGCAGTTACATCCATAATATATATGCATATATACACACACACGGGCAAAAGTTTTAGAATACCCTGGAGGAAGGAGGAAAAACCTACATTATTAAGTGTCAAGATGGTCTGTCGGTCTTCCATTGTCAATTTGTTTATTATTGCCATTTTTGTAGCAACCAATTATTTTCTCTAGTTCAATACTGTTCCGAACTGATCGTCACGAGGGTATAGTACCACAGTGTGTTGTGAACACCATTTCTATCCAGACAGCGGAGGTAGTAAGTACTCCAGAACTTGGAACACCTGAAGGAATTAGCTGCACCAAACAGCCAAGGCTTGATCCACCTCCTTTTCTCCAGAACAGCTTAAAAGTATTGACCCATTTTGTGGTTCCTGAAGCAGGCCTTTTCTATAATTCTGAAATACACATACTTTTTTAGTTGTGGGTAACCCAACACCTTTTTTTTAACCTCTGCTACTTCACCTTTGTACCATTTCATTGACCTAAATGATGTAAGTAGCTACATTTTGTCAGCTACTTACTTTAGCTGCCAACAAATATGCAGGCATGTGATATGTAATGTGCCGCTTACATACTCAAAGCAGGAAGATGGCACTTGCACATTGTGGGCAACTGCCGCCTTGGTTTGGCGATACCACTGTTTTTTTTTCTGATACGATACAGAGTAAAATTCAGGTTGGTATCAGTGATACCGATACTTGTGTAAATACACCTAATATGTTTGGTCGTTTTCAAAAAAGTAATGTATTTTATAGCATAAAGAATAACTGACATTTAAGTAATTTAATAATTGCATGCATGAGCAATTTTATACCTACGTTAAATCAGTGATTTATTTTAAACCCTGAAGCATATTGATGTAGCAAGGGTGCTTTCCAAATTCCAAGCTAATATACAGTACAACAGAAAAAAAAGGACAAAATCACACAAAATATGTTAAACTGGTATTTCAAACAATAATTAAATGATAGTAAAAATTAAACAAAATAAACAATAACTACTATAATAATGCCCTGCGATTGACTAGCGACCAGTGCAGGGTCGCCAGGTACCCCACCTCTCGCTCAAAGCCAGCTGGGATAGGCCCCAGCATACCTGCGACCCTAATGAGGATATGCGGCATAGAAAATCAATGAATGAAAGGATACTATAATATTGAAAACTTTATTCTTAATTCACACATTCAAACATTACATCATTCAACATTACATTTTAGAGCTTGAAGAGCTGTTATGGAAAGTATAGATATATCGGTATCAATCTGCACATCACATTGATTACTGTTTGTATTTAATCTGTCTTATTATAATTTATTCTACTTCAAGGCTGTCTGTGCCTGACTGCCTTTTATTACCCTAATTATTCTGTTCCGCTAATTTTACATCTTGTTAGTCAAACAGTTGCACTAAACTCCATTGGAATGTAACAGTGTTAGTGGAAAAAATAAGTTTGTAGTGTATAATAACTTCATTCATGTTAGCTGCCTGGTAAGTTAGAATTTGTGTATGTAGTTGATATTTCAATTATGTATTGCTCATATTGACCCTTTCCTATTTTGTTCACTGTTTGTCTTAGCCATCCCTGCTAGCCTTCTGGCGACATGGCAAAACAACACAAAAACGTCAAAGAAAATGCAAAGTCACACAACATTTAGTGACATCTCGCAGGGGTTGTGGGATATATTTTTCATATAATTCAGTTTGAAGTCCACATTGAACAACTTTTTCTGACGCTCGACTTTGGAGGTTACATCATTCTCCATAAAGTTACCCCCTTTGCGTATATTTACGCAACATTTTGATTGCTACGTCGCAGCGGTTCCCTTGAGTGAGGACCCGGACATCTGGAATTCTTCCCAAATGAAGTAATCAAAGCTGACGCCAAGCAGCTTTATAGAGTTTGTCCCCAAGAGTGAGCAATCTGGCGTAACATCAGCGCAGAGGGAAGGGAGACATGTTTGTGGGTAAACAGTGGTGACTGGTGGTAAAGTCCAACAGAGCTGCTGCGCTGCAGATAACAAACAGCTGTTACTCACAGAGAACCACTTACAAGCGTCACTGCCACCATACATCAAGAAGGCTTTAAAAGTGTTATTAGAAAATTGTTTCATCATTGGCATTCTTCAGAAATACAATATTTTTAGTTGTAAAAATTGTAGAACATTTTAACTACCCTGTTCAAGATATAGGCTTTTAAATGAACTCCTTCCACAACCTTTGGGTAATATTATTAATACAAAATCCACCACAAGCGAACAGATAACAAGAGCCTCTACCAGACGTGACCGTACAGACACACAACATTTAGTCAACAGGCGGTGTCAGTCAAAGGTACAGGCATTTGGAACGACATCCCAGTGACTCCACTACCTGATATCACTCACTGCAAAGTTATTTTTGGGCTAATTCTAGCATATATACACGTAAATGTGCATGAATATGCACTGTCCTTTTTTAAATAAATAGATACAAATATATGTTTCAGTCTACTGTTTTGCACACAAGTAGAGAGGAACTTGGATGTGCCATATATGTCAGAGAAATACGACTAGGTGGGAGATGGCGAGACCACCCACTGTCAGCATGTACAGCAGCTCAATAGTTGAGCACTGACAGCAACACAGATGCACATTTTACGCTGCCTGAAGCTCAATAATTAGCATTTCCTTTTGGAGCTACAGACTCCAAACAACACTAATAAATCCTAAGCATACAGCCATAGATTTTTTAATTTATGTTTGAGCACAGGATGACATAGACGTGCTGGTTTGTGCCGTCACCCTCTCATCAGCTTGACAAGAGGTATCCAAACATGCTGCTTCTGCCTCATGCTGCCGGCGGATGACACTCAGGGAGACGTCGCTCTAGCTCAGTAGGAAGCTTGCTCTCGGCTCAACCACACAGCTGTTTATCTCTCAAAATTTGACTCCTTGACATATGTTAGAGAAAATCACTCCACTAAGAAATGGAATTTACATGAGGAAAACCGGCCTCATGTAAATACTGTCTTGGATTTTTGAAACGGTGGCTATTACAATTAATAACCATCTATCTATCTCTCCTTATCATACTTCTTCTTTTCCTCTCGGCTTATCCCTGTTTTTCCCTTCAAGAGTGGCCACAGTGAATCAATTTTTTCTGTTTGATTTGCCTGCTTTGATTTGGCAAACGTTTTACCTCAGATGCCCTTCCTGACACAACCCTCTGTATGAGAGACATGATCTTCTCTGATGATCATTGAGAAAGAACGTGTAAAAGACAAAGTGATGCTGACTCTCCATCTTGGTATACGTTAAAATCATTAAGTTATTACTGACCAGTTGGCTCTCTGGTGTGACTTTCTCATCATTGTAACATTACTGATGCAAAGAGGCCAACACAGACTCACGATGCACTTGAATGGCTTCATTAACAATCAGAGAACACATGCAGTGATCATTCACACGGTAGTCTACCACTTTCTACACTCCTAACCTGCTGCTATCACTCAGCTTACAGTCAACTCTAGTCAGCTGACGTCACACATGTCGCTTCTTAAAGGTGCACGCAAGTCACAGACATTGCATTACACATCCTTTGAATGCTTTATATTTGTATTTTCATCATTTAGCCGTTTTACTGCTAAAAAATGCTCCATTTATACTAATGTATCCATATCTAATATATCCATATGGAATGTCTTCTCTTCAACATGCTGCAGTAGAAATTAGAATTAGTTAGAGACTGCAGTTCTCTTTGGAAAAACTATTAAGGCAACACGCTGTAAAAAAATTTGAATATTCCAGGAAAAGTAAAATACATTGTGAAAATAAATTACCAGTAATAAAAAAAGTCTTTACCCTACTCTACCCTAGGATAACAAGAAAACTACCATGGTTAATTCACTTTAAAAGTCACTTTGGATAATAAATGTTTTCAAATTGCTTTTCAAATTGATCAATGGAGAGGCATTATCCACAAATGCAAAAGACGGAACAGTGGTGAGCCTTCCCAGGAGTGGCTGGCCAACCAAAATGACAGCAATAACTCATCCAAGAGGTCACAAAAGACCCCACATAAAGACTTTGTAATGAAAATCCTGTCCTGAATTCTATTGAGATGCTGTGGCATCACCTTAAAAAGGAGATTCATGCCCGAAAACACTCCAATATGTATGAATGGCACCTTATAATACCTGCACTAAAAACACCCTCATGCCTTTACTTATCCGTGATTTCAACTTTTTACTCAGGGTTCTATGTTTAGTTAGTTCTATGTTTATTTAATGCTCTATGTTTACTTAGAATTCTACTTTGCACTGAGTCACCAAAGAAAGTTCCTAGTTCGTGAATTGTTCACTTACAATGGCAATAAAGTTTTTCTGATTCTGATATGACTGAATCACAACAATTCTTCAGAAATAAGTGGGCCAAAATTTCTCAAGAGACTCTTATCACAAATGCTTGATTGCAGTTGTTGCTGCTAAGGGTTATTGGGTTTATGGGGCAATCACCTTTTTATAAAGGGCCACGTAGGCTTGGATTTTGGTTCTCCCTAAGGGCTCTAATTTTGTGGGTTGCGCAGCTTGGCGCAGAATGCGCAGTGGTAATTTCGTCCGGGGTCAACACCATGCGCAGCCACTTTGGTAATTGGGTGTGGAGGCGCACCAGGGAGAGGTGCCGAATGATTCAGGCTGGCGTAGTGAGAATTTCGTGCCAAAAGGCTCTGCTGGAGGTGTGCTGAAAACTCGCCAGCTCCAACCTGGTCTGCTCTTGGCGCAAGACAATTTGCAGTGGGTCTAGTGGTAATTTGGCTGACAAAATGCGCACACGTCACCAAAACCCCACAGGCGGGTTTACACAATGTCAGGCACATTTGAATGCATTCAATAATCACAACAAGCACTGTTTAAAGTACTGTCTGAAGCAGCACATACATTTTAATCTATATCGACTGTCCCGTCTGCCCCTGTCACGCCGTCTCCACCACCTCATCTGTCCCCGAATCACTGCGCGCTTCCTCCGCATCCTCTTCCTCATCCTCCGCATCCTTCATCCTCATCTGATATGGATGCGGTTAATTGTAAATAAAAGGGTAATCAAATGTATTGACATCTTTGATTTTGTAACCGAGAATTGCAAAAATTATCATATTGAAATGGGTAATACAAGTTCATCTCACATGCAAACACAAGTGACAAGGACCAAACTACGAGCTTGGCAATGCGTCTTTTACGCACACTTGCTTTTGATTTCATCCCCATTATGCATTGTTTGTTTATTCATATTACATATACGTATTATACTACATTTTCATACTGCAAATATAGGATACTAAATACGAGTGTGGGCCGCACGGTGGATGAGTGGGTAGCATGTTGGCCTCAGAGTCAGGTTGATCAGGGTTTGAATCTCCTTTGGGCATCTGTGTGGAGTTTGCATGTTCTCCATGTGTGTGCGTGGGTTTTCTCCGGGTACTCCGGTTTCCTCCCACATTCCAAAAACATGCATGTTAAGTTAATTGGCGATCTAAATTGTCCATAGGTATGAATGTGAGTGTGAATGTTTGTTTGTCTGCCCTGCGATTGACTGGCGACCAGTCCAGGGTGTACCCCGCCTCCCGCCCAAAGTCAGCTAGGATAGGCTCCAGCATACCCGCGACCCTAATGAGGATAAGGGGTATAGAAAATGAATGGATGGATGGAAATATGAGTGTCTTTATTAGAGGGGAAAATGCTTACCTCCGTGTGCCTTCGGTGCTCTGATTTTTTGTTTTGCCCTTCTTCTGACATCATTGAACCGTTTTTACCACGGAGCAACAGTTCTCAGTACTTGAGGACAAACCGGATTTACGATACTTGTAATCTCCTCCCAGGCCACTTTTGCATCATCAGCCCGACCATATATTCGGCCACTGTGAGCTTGGACCTCCCGGACCAAAAAAATCACTTTCCGTCTGGGAGAAGTTTGTCTGTCTTCCGCAGTCTTCATCCATATTCAACAAAACTCGCAATGCGCTTCACCAGGAACGCATTTAAAGGTGAGAAGTGGAGCTCATTTGATTGGGTTTAACACAGCCGGGTCAAATCTTCACCAGTCACGCCTTCTCTCCTCCCTCTTTGCCACTTGTGCCAGTAGGAGGGATGGAGGCGTACATACGCCAAGCTGCGCCTGGCACAAAATTGCAAAATGTGCCTAAAACACGCCTCCATCCGGTCTACGAAATTAGAACCCTTAATAATAAAAAGTTTCATTTAAAAACTGCATTTTGTGTTCAATTGTTGTCATTGACTAATCATTTAAGTGTGACATGCAAAAAAAAGAAATCAGAAACACTATTTTTCGCACAACTGTATCTATTTATCTATTGATGAAAACACATAACGTGGAGGTACATGATTTTCACTAAACAGCAGCAGTGCTTTTTAAACAATTACATAGTATTGTCGACACCTCATTGCTGCATTAGGGCTTTGCTCTCTATTTTTACTTGCACGAAAAGTACTACATTTCCCAACTGGTAAGCGTTATGGGCTGCACAAAAAACAAGGACATTCTGTTGATCAGTGGCAGTACTATTATGCATGACGAGCAATAAAAACCAAAATAGATGCTCAAGCTGTTTCTCATTTACACTATAAATATTCTCAACAATGGCATTTTGCTGTTGACGAATGTATTCTTCTGTTTTGTTTTTCTTTTTTCGCTGACCGACCTAGCAGGACGACTCAGCAGGCCTCAGGACAAAGCTCCCTGTCTCCTGAGATGGAGAGGCTGGCCAACTGTGTTGACTGATTGTTAGCATTAGTGGCTGTGAGTGTGATTAATATGCCTGCCCCCTCACATAGCACATGGAAAAAAAGTGGTGTAGAATATGACTGAACTGGCGTGGCCACATTTCACACTTTTGAAGCAGGAAAATGGCACACGGTGAACGCAGCAGCTCAGGTGTTATTGCATTAATACCTCCACCCTCGTTATGAGGGAGGACACGCTGGCCTAATGAGCTGGTTGTGTGGGATGCTGTAACTGCTGCTGAGGCGCTGGCGTCCATTTTACTGGAGTTTTTTTAGGAGTAATTGCTGGCGCGTGAGTTTATTTTCTTCTTTTGCATCCAAAGCTGCTTTATTTTCAGCTGCTTATTTGCACAGGCTTCCAGTCTGGATTGATTTCATTTTATCATAACACTTGGGCAATAATTTGCTCAACTAAACATGACTGATGCTACAGTAAGGGACGTGTTTCTGCATGGAACTGTGACCCTATGTCTTAAAAAAATATATTCACAACACTTAACCGTCAGGCCAATAATATATCCTGCTCACATCTTTATTGTGGTTGTACTTTGTAGCTAATGTAACTTGTTCAGCATGTCTGAAACAAATAAAACAATTACCATTATGTTATTATAGTGATGATGTATCAAATTACTGGAAGTGTGGTAAGTACACGTCCACTCAGTGTCTCATTTATTACAGACGGCATTAAACAGCTCCATAGTTTTCCAGCAGCGTGCACGCGTGAAGGCCATAACATAGCAAAGCGATTAAGTGAGCGGCTCACTCAACATCTGTCAGAGGTTCATCTCTGCTGCAGAGATCCATGACTCGAACACTCCCTCTATGCCCCTATGAAAAAAGAGGGCTGCCAAAATGAGAAATGACGTCTAAAGCCCTTATTATTTGGATTAATTGTCTTTTAGTCATGCGGCTGAAGCGCGACTGCCGGGGTAACACAAGGTGGGAATAATGAGGGCTCTGCAGCAGTCATGTTTTCTTTAAAGGTACCCATCACAAAAAAAGAAGAGTCTTGGCTCCATCAAGGTGTCAGAGTCATACACGCATGTGAAAAGCTTTACGTTTATGAAGGGAAATGCAAAGCTTAATCCTGTCAAAACACACCTGCCAATCTCACCTTCAGTCGGACCTCTCTTATTAGTCATCTGTGGATTTTTGTTAAAATGATATATCACCATATCATCACATGAAGTACAAGTTGAACTCGGGTTCAAACTCGGGTCTCTTATAAATATTTATATACTATTGCACCAAAACATGAGCAGAACTTTTTTGGGTGTTATTCCAATCTCCACTAAGGAGGATCTTTGATTTACTCTCAGCTAGTTAGTGGTCAGGACCTGCGCTAAGGTCTACTTCCATGCAAGTCCGCACTGTGGCACAACTCCAGGCAGCATTACTCCAATTAACACAGAGATCCATTAGGGGGCTAGCCACACCAGTAGTGATTGCTCAAAGACTGCAAGGGAAGCTCAGGTTCCCCTTAAATGTACAAAAAATAAAGTGGTGAAATATGTACTTCACATTTCTGTGCACATTTCACTGACTAAATATGCGTTGAAGCCGTTCCTTGACACGGAAACTGCGTTCGGGATGACCTGAAATGGTATTTTCGAAAAAGGCTTCCAGAGTGGGCAAACGCCAGCTTATTGTTTTCATATAGATGGCCGAACTGCTGTTTTACAGAAACGATAACGTCACAGACCCACTGCCGTTACGTGTACAGAAGGGAGCTGTGATCACAAGCCAACATATCTGAATATTAGTCAACATTCTCTTGATATTTTGTTGTCTTATTCTGCAAAATTACTTGCAATTTTGCAAAATTCCAATTACACTTTGTCGTAAGTCTACATGAGCCTGGGAAACTGGTGAGATGACGGACTTATGCACATGGATTCTTTCTTCTAGTTTTGTCTGAGTGTTCCTTGTATATTCACTCAGTCATCCTTTCCCGTCTGGATGCATCTATTTTTAATTAAAATAAAATATAATAAAAAGAATACAAGTAATAAACAGAATATGAGATAAACAATATTTGCATATTTACAAACAGTGTGTAAGAATGTGGAAACTACAAGTAAAATGCCTGTGATTAATGTGATTAACCAGGCGTTAACTGTGAACAAAGTGTGATTAATCAAGATCACATATTTTAATCGACTGACAGCCCTACCCAAAAACATTCTCGTGTGGACAGGGCCTAAGAGGCTCTCTCAAGCCTCAACTGCAAACCAAGCTAGCCAACCATGCTAGCACACAGGGTAGCAACATTTCCATGCTAGTATTTCTGCATGACCTTAACTGTTTACATTTGTAGAAAATGCAATCCATCCACTTTCTACCACTTATCTATTCTGAGTTGTGGGAGTGCAACCCATCACGGATGACTTCAGGCAAGAAGCTGATATGCCCTAGCCTGATCGGCAGTCAGTCATAGACAACCAGCCACACTCTGAACCACTACACTACATGTACTTGAGGCAGGCCTAGACTAGCAGGCTCCAGAAGACTCAGGAGATGCACAGCAGCTTCAGAAAATAGAGAACACCTTTTTTCCAAAAGCAAAACAAGTAGATTTTTAGTTTTTACAGTGAAAGAGTAAATAGTGGGTAAGCACAGAATATGTTCTCTGGGAGAAGACTCATCATGTCACAATTTTAACTGTCCTTTTAAGGAGCACAATTAGTGTGTCTCACCTGCAGAGGATGAATTTAAAAGATATTTCCTGTAATGCTGACAGTTTACACTGTTTGAAGGCGATGCTAATCTGTGCAAAACCGGCCCAGCCCTTTCACTAACTTTCACAAACTTCAGCAACAGTGATGGAATATCTGTCAGAGTGGCATCATTAACATTGTGCATGATTAAGTGTGTATTAATGAAACTTGTCAAGCGGAAGATTTGCTTGTGCAAAGCCACCATTAAGCCTCCGTGTTGTTTATAAAGAATTATGCTCATTGTAATGAACTTTTAAAAAATGTTCAATGTACATTCTTAAATTGTACCAGTATTATTCTTGTATATGTAAATATTGGTACTTTTTTTTCCCCACGTTTGTTAATGTGTTTATTTTGGGTGGCAGGTAGGTGGGTCTCCACTTGTTGTCTTCTAGAAAATGATGCTGCAGATGATTAAATGTGGAACACCCATTCCAAATCACACCTAGTCTTGCTCTGAGAAACATTTAAGCCTTAGACTTTGAAGCCAATCAGAAGAGAGAAAGAGTTTCCAAGTTTTTCTGTCATCTAAACAAATTTCCTCTGCAGCCTTCCTTCATACTTCCAATAATAGTGACTGGTTCAAATGCCAATTTATGCTTTGCTCTGACATATTGCCCACACCATGTGGTGTATGTGTGTTTATATTTGCTTATGTATGTGTCTTGTTTGTATGTGTCTCACAAAGACTGCGTGTCCGTGCATCAGTGTGTGTTTGTCTGCTGTTACTGTATGTGTTAGCGGCGGAGGTGGCTGGTGGCGCTGTACCAACTAGTCACGGACCTGGAGGATTAGATTTACCATTTCAAAAGACGCCTGTGTTTCTAAACTTTACGCACATAACACACGCACGCACGTACACAATCGTACAATCACCCGCCCACACACATTGCTTCTCCAGCTTGTCAACGTGCAACGTGGGCTGTGGAGGCTTGTGCGAACAGATGGGAGGAACCAGCATAAAATAAAGTTAAACTAGAACAGAATGACTATGCGAGTGGTGTGGCTGCCCTTTGTTTGCTAGGAAGGTGATCCTCAGCAGCTGGGGATGATGGAACGCATGATTAAAATTACCAGAGGGAATGATTAATATCTCCTTAAAGCCCACACTTCCAGCATATCAATCATCTCATTACGGTGGAGAAGTTAATTGTGTGAGGGGAGGGTTGGGGCCCCTAAACCATGAAAAAGTGGCCCACCCCTCGACATGTTTACATACACAACAGAACCCACCCAATAATACTCCTCTGTATTACACAGTGGTGTGAAAAAGTGTTTCCCCCCTTCCCGATTTCTTATTTTTTTGCATGTTTGCATGTCACACGTCAACATTTCAGATCATCAAGCAAATGTAAATATTAGTCAATGACAACACATGAAACTTTATTATAAAGATAAAAAAAATAAAACCTATATGGCCCTGTGCGAAAAAGTGATCTCCCCCGTTAAAACATAACTTAACTGAGATTAATTGAGATCTATCAGTTTGGAAAATGTAATTTCTGAAACTTTGGGAACCACAGTGAAAGCCATTAACCACAAATACCGAAAACACGCAACAGTAGCCAACCAAAATTACCCCAAAAGCACAGCGACGACTCCAAGAGCTCATAAAAACATCCAAAGAACTCCAGGCCTCACTTGCCTCATCAGGTCAGTGTCTCATGACTACACTGTAAGAAATATACTGGGCAACAACGGCCGGCATGGCAGAGTTCCAAGACAAAAAACACTCCTAAACAAAAACAACATTAAGGCTTGTCTCAATTTTGCCGAAACCTTTGGGAAAATAGTGTGGTCTGACGAGACAAACTTTTTGGAAGGTCTGTGTCCCATTACATCTGACGTAAAAGTAACGCCACATTTCAGAAAAAGAACATCATACCAACAGTAAAATGTGGTGGTGGCAGTGTGATGCTCTGGAGCTTTTTTGCTGCTTCAGTACCTTGAAGACTTGTTGAGATAAATGGAACCATGAATTCTGTAGTGTAACAAACATTCCTGAGGGAGAATGTCCGGCCATCTGTATGTGACCTCAAGCTGAAACAAACTTGAGATCTGCAGCAGGACAGTGATCCAAAACACACCAGCAAGTCCACTTCTGAATGGCTGGAGACAAACAAAATTAAGACTTTGGAGTCGTTTATTCAAAGTCCTGACCTGAATCCTATTGAGATGCTGTGGTATGACCTTAACTCATTCAATACCAAAGATGTAATCATACCTTTTTAGAAGTGCATGTTAGAAAAAACAAAACGCATGCACATGCGCACACACAGTTTAGTTCCAGATGTGAAAATTGCAAACAATCCACGGTGTTATATTTGTAAATAAATTGTTATTTTGATGTAAAACAACCCCTTTTGTGTTGGTTATGTTGTGGTACAGTCGTTTAGATATTTGAGTTGTCATAAAAGCAAACCTTTGTGTCAAAGGGAAAGTTGTGCTTGAAGTCATGCTCTTTCTCAAAAAGCTGTTTTTTCTGAAACTTACGTATGATCTACTGCTCATTATTAAAGAATGGAAAAAGGTAGAAATAAACTTTTTTTCCCCTGAAGCCGGGAGTCTAATCTATCTTTTGGTACGTTCCGTTTTTATAAAGCCAAAGAACCCAATATTCTGTGTGCTTTGAAAAATGGCATACAAAATGATACAGGAGGGGATATGTTTTGAAAAATGTCTGGGAGTAAATGAGTTAAAAAGAGTTTTTGGTCAGAAACCTCACCAATGTGCCTGAATTACAACAATTCTACAAAGATGAGTGGCCCAAATTTCTTTGACAGCACTGTAAGAGACTCATCGCATGTTATCGCAAATACTTGATTGCAGTTGATGCTGCTACGGACGGCCCAACTAGTTACCTGGGGCAAAAGTGACATTTTGTTTTCTACACTTTTGACCAATTTTATTCAACATTTTCTTAAAGTTGACAGTGGGCAGAGGGTCAAACAGGACATGCACACCTTAATCCCGTGTCAAAAAATAAGAGCACCATTACTAACAAGTTAACTTTGGCCCTAATAAAAATGTAAAGTCTAAGTTCTAAAGAAATCAAGTTCCACTTTTTTAGGTCCAGTATATTGTATATTCAGTGGTATTCAAAAGTGCCCTTTCCTGATTTCTTAATTTTACGCAAATTTGTTACACTTAAATGTTTCAGATTAGCAACAAATTTGAATATTAGTCAATGACAAATAAACACAAAATTTTTAATTGAAATTTGTATTATTAAGGGAGAAAAAATCCAAACCTACAAGGTCAAGGTCAAATTTATTTATCTAGCACATTTCCAACAGTTCAACTGCCTAAAGTGCTGTACAGCAGCCAATAAAACACAAGACTACACAAACATAACCAACAATAAGTAAAATTAACACTAATAAAACAGTAAAAACAATAAAAGCAATGCCCAGGGTAAACTGTGGTAAAAGCCAGTTTATGCAAATAAAATTTCAATGAAGATTTAAAATGCCCCGGTGTTTGTGCAGATCTAATGCTCAAGGGCAGACTATTCCAAAATCTTGGACCTGCTAGAGAAGGCCCTATCGAGATTTTAGTTTAGATCTTGGGACGGTTAAAAGCAACTGAGAGCTGGACTTATTTGTTCTAGCAGGAACATAAACAGACAGTAAGTCCGATAAATATAAATGAGCCAGACCATACAGTGATTTAAAAACAAAAAGGAGAATTTTCAATTGGATCCTGTAAATAACAGATGTTACCAGTGTAGTAACCAGTAGTAACCAGTGTAAAGAGCCCACAACTGGGGTTATATGTTCCGGTTTCTTGGTGCCAGTTAACAGGCGGGCAGCTGCATTTTGAACCAGCTGGAGACGATGTATAGAGAACATGTCCAGAACAGAATACAAACCAATGGATACATGGCCCTGTTTGAAAAAGCGATAGCCCCTTAAACCTAATAATTGGTTGGGCCACCTTTAGCAGCAACAACTGCAATCAAGTGTTTAAAATAACTTGCAATGAGTCTCCTACAGCGCTGTGGAGGAATCTTCTAATTTTGTAAATGAACTGTTGTAATTAGCCACATTGGAGGCTTTTCTAGCATGAACAGCCTTTTTAAGACATCTGAATAGGATTCTGGTGTGTTTTGGATTGCTCATTGGATCCCAATTGAGACAAGCCTTGTTTTTTTTGTTCAGCAGTGGTTTTTGTCTTGAAACTCTGCCATGCAGGCAGACACTGACCTTAACTGAGGCAAGTCAGGCATGCAGTTCTTTCACAGTTGCTGTGGGGTCTTTTGTGACCTCTTGGCACGATTTGTCGCTGCTATCATGAGATAATTTTGGTTGGCCACCCACTCCTGGGAAGGTTCACCACCATTTCATGTTTTTGTGTGGTTTGCTGAATTCCCAAAATTGTAGAAATGACTCTATTACCTTTTCAAGCTTTTTTGTTGGAGGGGGGATTACTTTTTCACACAGTTTTTTTTTCTTATTCAATAATAAAAAGTTTCAAAACTGAATTTTGTGTTCCGTAGCATTTCTTTGATGATCTGAAACATTTAAGTGTAACTAACAAAAATCACACTTTTTCACGCCACTGAATGTGCTGTGTGGTAATGTGCCATGTAAGCAAAATGTTGTAAGAACATGAACCAACATTCTCTCCCCTGAGCAAAAAACTCACAGTGAGATATTTAGAAATTACTGTCAATACTGTACCTGCAGATTGTCTTTTCTAAGGCTCAGATCCTCCTGAGCAACAGCAACATAACAGACTGAAGTTGACAAGAGTAAATATGGTATAGTTTCTTAACCACAACTTGCAAATGAGAAAACGTGTCAATGGTGGATTTTTTTGTTGTGTTATTTACACAATGTTCATATAACTGGGACTTCTTATAGTGGTTAGTTATAATGAATGGTTGTATTTTTTTTACATATTTTCCTTTTTTATTTTTTAAAACATTTTCACATATATTTTTAAATGATTTTGTCCAGTTTGTTTTTTCCGTTGTTGTGTACAAACTTGGCTATATTGTAATTCTCATTGCAACATCAGTATACTTAGTTAAAAACTTTAACATACATAAATACATATCGAATGTCTTGATTTCTATGCTATGACCTATGCTATGAAGCATGTTATGATTTTAAATGCACTACCTTTTAAAATTGACCAGACAGACATTAGGTGTATTTGCACATAGTATCGATGAATTTTACTCAATATCGTATCAGAAAGAACATCAGTGGTACCACACATCACTACTTGTTGTAAAGGTTTGTACTCACGCAAATGTAAAAATACTTGTGGCATGTCATGTACAGTTTGAAAGCGGTATACATTTTGAAATTTTATGCAACTTTAGTAGCATTCTTTACTAAGACAGTGGTCATACAACTATCCATCCATTTTCTATGCCGCTTATCCTCATTAGGGTCGCAGGTATGCTGGAGCCTATCCCAGGTGACTTTGGGCGGGAGGAGGGGTACACCCTGGACTGGTCACCAGTCAATCGCAGGGCAGACATATAAACATTCACACTCACACTCTAATGGACAATTTAGAGTCGCCAATTAACCTAACATGCATGTTTTTGGAATGTGGGAGGAAACCAGAGTACCCGGAGAAAACCCACGCATGCACGGGGAGAACATGCAAACTCCACACAGAGATGCCCAACGGAGATTCGAACCCTGAACCTCCTGGCTGACTGTGAGACCAACATGCTACCCACTCAGCCACCGTGCGGCCCCATTGTTTAATAGTGTCTAAAATATTGAATTGTGCTCACCACTTCCTCCACCCCTGTCACTGTTGTTCCACCGTACCTCGAGTGCTACCATATTGGCGTATTAACGCGACTGAATGTTTGGTGGTGTATCCACAGACTGGCAGCCACGTTTCCGTCAGTCAACCCCATGGCAGCTGTGGCTACAATTGTAATTCATTATTTAATTATTAAACGATTTTTTAAATATATAACATAAGGATTCTTTATGTGTACATTCTATAAGTTTAGTGCTTTTCATTACAGATTCCAACACTAATTGATGAATCAATTATCCAATTGACAACTCTTTTGTTGTTTGTTTTTTTATTTAAAATTGTAAATGTCCTCTGATTTCAGCCTCTCATATGTGAATATTTTTTTTTAGTCATCCATGAAAGAAGACCTATTATTATTATATTATTTGGTGTGCAAAACAACATGTTCACACACATCAGCTTTGACTTTGGAAAACAGTGATGGACATTTATGCTTTTTTTCTGATATGTTGCCGCCGAAATCACTGTTTTTGTTTGGTTCATTTTGATCTGGTCCGTCTAGGGCCTAACTGATTATTTGATTCATCTGAACTAGCTTGAAGTTCACTGACTAAGAAAATAATCGTTAGCCGAACCCGTACGTGTCAAATTGTTGGAACGACTGTACAGCATAACTGAGGAGAATTTTTCCCAATTGATCACTTCGGCACGTTCTACAGCCAATCCATAACTTGTGGAGTGTAAAAATGTCCATTATAGATATTAAAGTAAAGCCATTGAAGTAACTTATTATTTGTACCAAAATCAAGATACTATATTCTTTATTGTCAATACACCATATATCAAGGACATGCAAAGCATCAAATTTACATTTTGTGCCCTCTTCAGTGCCATTGAGTTAATGGTATGAGTAGTTTAAGTATGAAAATGTGAAAGAATGTGTATATACAAGGAATTTTAAGGTAAAAATGTAAAGACGGCATATGCAGTATTTACAGTATGTGGTATCTTTGTTTTTTGTGGACAAGGAATTATTTTGGTTTCCCATAAGTGGCTATTTTTAGACCCATCAATCCCCCAAAATGTTATTGCTAGATGATAAGCACTTGTGTATAAAAAAAAAAGAATTTCTCTGAGGTTTTATTTGTTCCAGTTACATGACGGGCCAGATGAAATGCTTTCCCAAGCCAAATAGGGCCTATAGAAGTTCCTATAAAGGTTCCTCACTTTTGTTTTAGTTTTAGTTTACTCATTCACACACCATGTATTGAAAATTGTGCTAAACTCGTCTCCAAAAAGCCAAAACAAATGAAGCAACATACAAGGTTAGGTGAGAGGAGATAAGAGTTCCTGTGCCTATGATGGCCCGCATTGCCCTTGCCTTGCCTTCCTATCCCCTAGCTGCCAGTGTGTCCTACTCTTTTGCCCTCTCTGCTCTGGTGCGCTCGCTCCCGTCCCCCCTCCCAACTCTCCCTGCGTGCCTATGCTGCCTGAGCCAGCTGCTCCCACTTCATCTTCAGCAGCGTCACCAGGCGGGGTATTAATCATGTTTTTCGAGGGGGACACTTCGCTATTTATCTCCCTGACACTTCCAGCATTCAGAGGCCCGTTGCTGGGCACAGCCCATTGAGTAGTAAGATTACACATTACTTCGCTCCATTGCGTCTCCCTGCCCTCTCCATTGACTAGCTGTTCAACGGTGGCATCAAGCTTGCACGATCGGACATAATTTATGCCCTACATGTATAAAACACACCATTTAGTTTCACCGTGTTTGCCATATTCCTTGTTTTTGCCAATGTATACAGCACGTGCATCTATTACCATGTCTTGGTTCTGTTTTTCTGAATTATTCTATGCCTCTGTCGCAAAAATGCTTGCTCATGTGGTGTTCAGTAGAGCTTCTTCAATGTATGCCTGGTCGTGGACCTGATCTATGTGAGATAACTTCTATAGAAATAAAACTCAGTACTAATACGCAGTATTGTGGCAACATAAGAAACATCAAATAATACTGCCTAGAGACACAGATATTTTATTATTCACGCCACGCCACACCTGTCAATTGTGTTTCTTTGTCCTTTGGTTAGTCCTCACGATTACCAAAAGAGAGACATGCTTCTGTGCTGCTTTCTGTACAAAAGTGATACTGTCAGCACATGTAAGGTAAGCCTACATCGGCCAGGAAGTAGCCTGCTGACCAAGGAATGGACCAAAGTGCATCAATCCACTATTTGCTGCCCTATTTTGAAGAGGCCTCCTTGACCTGGGGTCTGTTTTACACTGAACGCCTCTCCAGTTCCCTTAGTTGTTAATGTTACAAAAATGCAGTTTTTGAGGACTCACACTGCCAATCCAAGATGAATTTATTTTGTTAGGTTCTCAAAAGAGATTGTCAGTGGAAATGGTTGCATCCCTGAAAATCCAATTTCACAAGTTAACCCTGTACTTTTTTCACTTAGACTGCTTAGTGAGGCGCTCTCACATCTATTACAGCTTCAAATCTCCGTCCAATCCTCATATTTTGAGGAGCAGATGAAATGCAGCACCATTTTCCGCATATTCGGTTTAGTTTGAGTTTGTAGATAGTGCACAGATTTGTAGCTGGAAGGACTTCCACTACTGCCTCCTGTATGGATAATCTCAAACAACTGAATTAGACTTAGAATGGAAAAAGATGCCTTTAAGACACAGGAAGCAGTTATGTTGGCTGATGGTCAGCCTAATGGGCTGATGGGAATGCTGAATCAATAAGTGAGATTCTCAAAGGACCCCCACAGAATTCTGACTCAAGTGTAAACCAACTGCACTTGAGAACATTGAGGGTGAAATGACTTGAAATCTTTCCAGTCAATCAAATATGTATTCCAAAGAGAAGTGAACATTTTTAGAGTTATAGAGTTATAGAGTTATGTACACTCTGTACATCCTACTCTCCTTTGTCATGACTGCTCCTGTTTTACGGGTTTCACCTTTGTATTTCTTTGTGTAAGACCATGTGTAATGACATACATGTTTAAATGGACCTTACAACTTACAAGCTTGTATATCATACACTGCCTGGCCAAAAAAAAGGTCACCACCGAAAAAAAGGTCATACACGGGAATACTTTGTTGGACCGCCTTTAGCTTTGATTACGCATTCACTGTGGCGTTGTTTCGATAAGCTTCTGCAGTGTCACAAGATTCACTTCCATCCAGTGTTGCATTCATTTTTCACCAAGATCTTGCATTGATGATGGTAGAGTCTGACCGCTGCGCAATGCCTTCTCCAGCACACCCCAAAGATTCTCAATGGGGTTAAGGTCTGGACTCCATGTGTGAAAATGATGTCTCAAAATCCATTGATGGGAAAACCTGCTCATTCAGTATATTCAGGTAGTCAGCTGACCTCATTCTTTGAGCACATAGTGTTGCTGAACCTAGACCTGACCAACTGCAACAACCTCGTACCTATTTGCTTACTTAAATCCAGGTGGCAACTTCTTTTTGGCCAGGCAGTGTATAATCGCTGAACCTGCTGACTAAAAACCTGACAAAGGAGGCCACATTATAAGTTGATGTGCACTCAAAACATGCTTACTTCTTGAGGTGTTATACAGTATCACCGCCCCATCACAGAAACATATGAAAAAAAACTGGACAATGTTAAGTTCATAAAAAAACAATGGCAAATACAACTTTGCACTCACAAAACATTATTTTTGTGATAACAATCATGACTGGCCGCACGGTGGCTGAGTGGTTAGCACATTGGCCACACAGTCAGGAGATCTGGAAGACCTGGGTTCAAATCTCCGTTGGGCATCTCTGTGTGGAGTTTGCATGTTCTCCCCGTGCGTGTGTGGGTTTTCTCCGGGTACTCCGGTTTCCTCCCACATTCCAAAAACATGCATGTTAGGTTAATTGGCGACTCTAAAAAAATTGTCCATCGGTATGAATGTGAGTGTGAATGGTTGTTTGTCTATATGTGCCCTGTGATTGACTGGCGACCAGTCCAGGGTGTACCCCGCCTCTCGCCCAAAGCCAGCTGGGATAGGCTCCAGCATCCCCGTGACCCTAATGAGGATAAGCGGTACAGAAAATGAATGAATGAATGAACAATCATGACTGGACACCACATGCATTTTAGAAATCAAGATACAACATATTTAGATATCAATACATACATCCATGTGGAGTAATTTGTTTCCATAAGTACAGGCTATCTTCTTGCTTTGCAGCTAGTGTGTAAGAAGCAAAGCAGAAGGCCTTCAAGGAGCTCCCCACACTAATTAATGCGAGCGATGGCAGTGGGCACAAAAGGTAAAGATTGTTATTTTATTTTCAAACTTCCTCTACTTTGTCAATATTATCTGTGTGCATATTTTGCAAACAGCACATCAATTATGACTTCCATTGCAAATCATTTTGCATGACTCAATAAAACCATGATATTCCTGTTATTATGTCCTTTTTTCAATTTCCAGGTCTAAATCATCAAGAAATTACCAAACGTTATCCAAGATTCATTTTTTACCATCACTACACCTCAATAATGTAACAATTACATGCAATTTCATTAAATAAAATGTCCATTTCACCTTTGCCTATCATTAAAAAATACATGGAATAAACGATCCTCGAAAGATCTAAAGTTTGAGGTTCATATCCAAGATTACGTCTGCTAAGCAAAAACAACCTTTCACTTCATGTGTATGTCTCATTATGAATGATAGAAGAAATGTTCCAATAAATATTGCTGAATGTTGGGAGAACAAGATATAAAAAGTAAGTTAAAATATTACATTTGTAATGCTTCCATAATATTAATAAATTGAGTATTTTGTGATAACTGAAACTGAACCTCACTTCATCTCTACAAAGAAAGATATAACTACTACAACCATATTACCAAATCAGCATTTTTCCAGCTCAACATACTTTTTGCAAAAACCAGGGGAACCTCTGCTACTTTAAGCCCAGATTGTGCCCAGCTGTGAATCACTTTTTGTTAACAGATCTGTCAGATTTTGAGCCCAATTCCCCTCCTTCTGACCAAAGTCAGCAAACACCTGATTATCTGATGGCTCTAAAGATTATTTTGAGAGATTAAACTGTGGTGTGAAGTGTGATAAGAGTGATTTTACCCTCCCCGGTTTGCTCGTCAACTCTGTGATTGTCATGCGGAACAGAACAATCAAGAAGTAAGATGACTGAAAAAGACAGAGTTGTGTGGAAAAAAACGTATATTTTTTATGCGTTCTGGGTACTGGGTTCATGCTATGCATGTGCCATCTATACATGGTTTGAAAAAAACTTTCTGTGCAAACTAAACAATACCTCTCAACAAGGACATCATAACAATGATAAGCCACAGCAGTTTGGTAGGCCAACATTTATGAAGCATTTAATACCCCACTGTGGAACTAAAAAAGGGCTTATTTTTGTTCTATAATGCAAAGCCTTCTAACCCATAACACCAGTCTCTTCAATGTGTCTGTCCAACCACTACAGCCTGTTTTATACTTACCGCGTCCGTGAGGTCCACGCGGCTCCGTGGGGACAAATGACGTCATTTTCCCACCCATGCCCCCTCGTGCGACACCTTTCACGCGGAAAATTTTGACTCCGCGCACCTCCACATTTTTCTAACTACGTGGACGAAGACGCGCGGAAAAAAATGGTGGACGAGCAGGAGATCGTCAACGGCATTTATATGGCTCGTCGTGGAGAGACCACCAGGACGTGTCCAATATGCTGAGAAAGATCCGAGAGGAATAAAGGGATGATGTGAAATACAAAATGCATCGACTATTGTTTGAGGTACAGTAGTTTAAGCATAAGGAAACACTAAAACAAATGATCCGTATTTGCATATATATTTTTAAAATATTTGATGTGCATTAAAAAGAGAGTTTTATTTCCACATCAAAGCAGTCCCGTGTTGTGTCCCTGTGACGGTAGGAATTCAAGTTATTTAGAGCTGCGAGTTGCTCGTGCTTTGCATCTCGCCTCCTCCTATTCAAAGAGCGAGTGGACCTTCTCTTCTTTTTCTGTCACAGCAGCAAATAAACACAACACAATTCTTCCTCTTCGAGAAGTACGTGCAAGTGTCGCCATGTTGGAAGTCGAGTAAACAATGGCAAACCTTTACCGGGGTAGACCTTTGTTTTTTGATGTACTGCCCCCTGCAGTTTGGGAGCACATTCCGCACGAGTATAAGCTCTCCATTTTGTTGCATTTTCCTGGTTTCAGTGTCAAATTGAGATTGAACAGATAAATAGACAGAAAATAACTGAGAACAACTGACTTAAAGGAAAACTGCACTTTTTTGGGGACTGTCATTCACAGTCTTTACGTGAGAGATGAACACACGTCTTTCTCTTTTCTGTGTGTTTTAAAGACGTAAAAGCAGTTAAAGAGACATCTAATTACTGCACGTATGGGACATACTTATTCCACCTACAAGGTCATCTGAAAAAGTCTCCAAAAGGCAAACAACGCTCCATTTACATTTAATGTGACGTGTATATTAACCAAACTACAGCAACATTGTTTTTTTTAACTATTATTAACATTGTTACACCAACTGAACTACATTACGGCGCATTGACAATTAGCCAGACCACACTGAATAGCTTGTGGCCGGCTAGCGTCTACCAGAAGGTAAGGCTGCATATTGGAGATGCCACCACTGCATGTGTATAAAACCATAAAATGTTGTTGGAGGTTTTTTTGAGGTGTTTTAATAGCGGTCTTTGTAGGTGGAATTGGGGTATCCTATTAGGTCCATACTGAGCTGGGGATTTTTATTAGTTTTTATATTGTTAAAACGCACAAAAAAGAGAAAGACATATGTCTCACATAAGGGTTGTAGATAATGGGCAAAATTCCCAAAAAGGTTTTCCAGTTTTCCTTTGGGTCATTCATAAAGTACTGTACACATAACACATGAAAACAACAACACAAGTGCAGCCAATTTTGGTGTTTCTCCTCTCTCTGAGCTATTTTTGCCGTTCATTTAATTTCTAATTTAGTGCCGGCTTTCCTTTTTGAAGTGCAGAAATGTAACTAATAAGCAATGTTATCCTTCTTCAATGTAGTGAGGCGCACACTGTATTCTTTATTCTTCTGCCTCACACGCTGTAACAAGTTCTTGAGCATAATGTTTTTTTTTTTAAATTCAATTATGGAAATGCCTTGGCAACCTTAAAATGTGGTAACACTGAACATTATAAAATGAAGACCACAGTACAGCCTTTTCAATGACAGCAATGTCAATAGTATTTGAATAGTATTTGAAATATACTATTGCATTGATTATACTAAGATGTTATGTAACATTGAAACCTGACAATGTCATAAAAAATGTGTAAAATAAACACTCCCCCAAGCCTTACTAAAAATAACATTGCCAAAAACACCAGCCCAAGAGGTGGAGCTGCAGCCAGTTTTATTTCAGGGCTATTAATAAAGCCAAAACTTCAACTCAATTAGAACTCTTTCACTCAGAACTCATTCATAGTCTTATGCTTAATCTTTCACACTGGGGCTGAAAAAACAACCATTTTTTTGTGACAACAATGGTTTATTATTAGGGAAGCTCCCATTTGGGTATTTGCTGACGATTCTGATCGGCCGATACCAAGGATAAACTATACACTTTTAAATTTATTTATGAGTCCTATTGACCAGGTGTGCCTTTTAAAGGTGAAAAGTCAGGACAATTACAAAGTCCCCTGACACCCAGAGGGCCCAAAAAATAACTAATAAAATGGGTAATTAATAAGAGGGGCATGATTTATTTTTTCATGGGACCCAGATTTTCTGGCTGCATCCCTTTCATGATATGAAAAAAGGAACCATACAATCAACTTAATTTTGACAAAAGCATATTTTACTTACTTTTTCAAGAGAACATACAGAAGTCTTCAAATCAATAGCAGTCCCATGTGACTACCCAGATTATGTACTGTTATTAGTGTACAGTGGTGTGAAAAACTATTTTCCCCCTTTCTGACTTTTTATTCTTTTGCATGTTTGTCACACAAAATTTTTCTGATCATCAAACACATTTTAATATTAGTCAAAGATAACACAAGTAAACACAAAATGCAGTTTTGAAATGAATGTTTTTATTATTTAGGGAGAAAAAAATCCAAACCCACATAGCCCTGTGTGAAAAAGTAATTGCCCCTGCACCTAATAACTGGTTGGGCCACCCATAGCAGCAATAACTGCAATCAAACGTTTGCGATAACTTGCAACAAGTCTTTTATGGCGCTCTTTTGGCCCACTCATCTTTGCAGAATTGTTGTAATTCAGCTTTATTTGAGGGTTTTCTAGCATGAACCGCCTTCTTAAGGTCATGTCACAGCATCTCAATGGGATTCAGATCAGGACTTTGACTAGGCCACTGCAAAGTCTTCATTTTGTTTTTCTTCAGCCATTCAGAGGTGGATTTGCTGGTGTGTTTTGGGTCATTGTCCTGCTGCAGCACCCAAGATCGCTTTAGCTTGAGTTGACGAAAAGATGGCCGGACATTCTCCTTCAGGATTTTTTGGTAGACAGTAGAATTCATGCTTCCATCTATCACAGCAAGCCATCCAGGTCCTGAAGCAGCAAAACAACCTCAGACCATCACACTACCACCACCTTATTTTACTGTTGGTATGATGCTCTTTTTATGAAATGCTGTGTTACTTTTACGCCAGATGTAACGAGACACGCACCTTCCAAAAAGTTCAACTTTTGTCTCGTCAGTCCACAAGATATTTTCCCAAAAGTCTTGGCAGTCATCATTTTGTGTTAAATTATGTTATCTTTTACTTATAGTTAAAACATTTTTATGAGCAGAAACATTTAAGTGTGACAAAAATTCAGGAAGGGGGCAATAGTTTTTCACACCACTCTATATTTAGTTACCAATAGGTGCAGTAGATTCTCAGAAAACAAACAAGACCCAGCATTCATGATGTGCACGCTCTTAAAGCTGTGCAATTGGGCAGTTAGTTAGTGTGTTAAAAAAATAGTAGTGTGCAGGTATGAATCAGGTGGCCCTTACTTAAGGATGAAACCAGCACTCATTGAACATGCATTTCTCTTTTGGCTGTTCAGCTAAAATGATTTCCAATGCCTTAAAATGGAGACAAAACCAGTGACACGTGACAGAAAATGGAAGACAACTATCAAAATGGATCAAAGAATAACCAGAATGGCAAAGGCACAGCCAATGATCAGGTCCAGGATGATCAAGAACAGTCTGGAGTTACCTTTAAGTAACAATGTCAGTGTGAAGCTAATCTATTTGCAAGAATCCCCCGCAAAGTCCCTCAGGTAAAAAAGGCTTGTGCGGGTTACAATTTGCCAAAGAACACATCAATTGGCCTATAGAGAAATGGAGGAACATTTTGTGGACTGATAAGAGTGAAAATGTTATTTTTTGTTTAAGGGCTGCAAACCGTTTGTGAGATGATTCCCAAACTTTTCAAGCCACAGTACACACTAAAGACAGTGAAGCATTGTGGTGCAAGCATCATGATATGGGCATGTTCCTCCTACTATGGTGTTGGGCCTATTTATCACATACCAGGGATCACGGATCAGTTTGCATATATCAAAATACTTGAAGAGGTCATGTTCCTTATGCTGAAAAAGACATCCCCAAACACACTAGTAAACCAGAAAAATCTTGGTTACGAACTAATAAAATTAATGTTATGGAGTGGCCAGCCCTTATCCAATCAAAAATGTGTGGGGTGACATAAAAAAATTCTGTTTCTGAAGCAAAACCAAGAAATGCTAATGAATTGTAGAATGTTGTAAAGAATCTTGGAGTGGAATAACAGCTGAAAGGTGCCACAAGTTGGTTGACTCCATGCCACACAGATGTGGAGCAATAAAAAACTTTAAAAGTTTATACAAAATAGTTGTGAGTTTGTAAAGTCAACGGCAGACACTGTTTTTTTTTTAAACACTCACTTTCAACTAATTGCCCAATTGCACAGCCTTGAGAGCATACATATCATGAATGCAGGGTCTTGTTTGCTTTCTTTTCGGCTATTGTGACCGGTACTGAAAGCTATGAATCTGCACTTGCAGATCACATCATTTTCATGGAAATCGGCCGATACTGTTGGTGGTCCTTTGATCGCAGTATCCCTATTTAATGAGCATTCTTCATCCATCCATTTTCTATACCACTTATCCTCGTTAGGGTCACAAGTATTCTGCAGCCTAACCCAGCTGACTTTGGGCGGGAGGCCTGGTCGGCAGTCAATCGTGGGGCAGACAGACAACCATTCACACTCACATGCACACTCTATGTACATTCTTACAAGAATCAATTTCGTATTTCGTATGTGCTGCATTTCTCAGGAATCATTTTGAACTTAATTAAGTTTCTCTACATGATTTCAGGTACAGTATGCATTATACTTCTTATAAATTAAGTCAATTTAAAGGCAAGGTTAATCAAAGTCAGTAAATGGAAGTACATTTCTTTCTAACCAGCTGTTGTTTACTGTCTAAGCTTCTGTAAATGTCTAATATTTACTCTGAACATTACCGGAGCTACAAGTGGAGGTTGCAAGATACAATTTTACAAGCCTGCAATACTGAGACTGTGTGTGCCTGGTAGTTTGCTTGTACCTGTCACACTCATATAAGCCATGGGTTTTGATGGTTGAAATGTTAACCATCAGAGAGGAGGGCTACTGATTCTCAGACGATTGGCTTCTACGTAGAGTATGGCTTTCAGATGAAAGTCATGGCCTCTGCTCAATACCTTGAAAATAGAAGTGGGTAGATAGCAGTGATAAGAAGAATGTAGCTTCAAACAGGTACAACATCAAATAGGCAGGAGTGTGTGTGTCCACACTGGAGTGTGAACAATTATTTCTGTGTCACATACATTTCTATCCCTCTGTCATCATGTTATGTTAGTCTGAGTGCATAGGTGTGTGTTTTCTACTAAACCCCCATTCTGGCCCCGTAATGACACACTGTATATTGTCGCTGAGGCCACAGGATTTTGGACACATGTTCGCCTTCCTTTTGATGACCCGAAATGAAGACAGGGATAAAAGGGGACAACATTTGGACCGGGGATTCACCAAAGGGAATAAGATGAAAAGGGAAGAGAGACAAGATGGCAGGAGAAGTCCTGTCATGACCAACAGAGTGGTCCATTCATCTGCTCTAATTCGGGGCATTAGTGCCTCACAGGATCAACAATGTCAAGGCTACAAACATGAGTTGTTGTAGCCTTCGCTGCTGTTTCATGTGTTTCGCTGCATTCCTTTTGTACAGTACATCTGACCAGCGCTCTGTTGCACGGACATTGTGGGAGCATACTAGCTTCAAGCATAATATTACACACAATCAATTGCAGCATTATTTAGCAATGCCACCTAAAGGCAAAGGAATCATAATAAAGTCTTAGCATGACTAATCACCTGTCATAGACTTCTGATATGCCTACAACAAATCTTCTATTGATTTTGATCAGACGGGCTAAAGTGGTATGACCTTTCTATACAGTTCCCTGGGTTTGCTGTTGAGGAGCATCTGTGTCTCTCAGCTGTGGAGTGGCTCATTAATGGTTCTATGCGTACTGTTATTGCTGTGGAGCTATGATTGATTGTTGGCACCCACTGAAATTGTAAGCGCTCTTTGCTGTGATTGTTTGTTTAAACACCTGCACAGTATTTATTACAGAGGTCAGCAAGGCCCGGCAGACTTATCTAAGGGTGCGTTCACACTTAATACAACACCTGCAGACCTGCCAACATGTATGCATTTTTCATACTCAGCATGCATTGAAGCCCAAACTATGCTTGATCCTCTAGCTGTGCTTCAGGTATGCATTTTGTTGCATTCAGTTTGTGTCTTAAAGCCTATTCGACTAGCACGCAGTGTTAAGCCTGAATTACATAGTGCGCGTCCCCTAAAACAGGGGTCTCAAACTCAATTTACCTTGGGGCCGCATGAGGCGGAGTCATCACATGCACCCGCGCACAATTTCAATTATTATCTTTTTTTAAATCCAGTCTTCTCAAACGTTTATTTTTTTAACACAAAATAAGATAGACAAGGACACTGGTGTAAACAAGTTGTGTGTTAAATTACAAATAAATTTCTCAATTAACAAATAAATAAACAAACACAAAAAGGAACAAGGAGCCTGGTGTAAACAAGTGTATAACTTTCCTCGGGGACATCCCTTATTGGTAGTCAGTTTGTATGGAACATACTGTACTGTTCACTGTATAACCGTTTTCTGTACAAAACTGCTAATAAAACAATCAATCAGTCAACAAATACGTAAACAAATTAAGAATTAATAACTATTTAAGTCAGTAATACATTTCAGTTTTCAGTTACCTTTTACAGTTCCTTAAACTCAGTCAATGGGATTTTTCTGAAAATGATTTCTCTTGCCTAATTTTTACTCCTAGGGACCTGGCAGCGCTTCCTCTCACATAGCTGAGCCACATTTGTAAAAAATACATGTTTGGGTGTGTGGAATATACAGTATTTTAATTCACTTGACGTGTCCTGTTTAGCCGATGCACAGAGAACTGTGCAGCCCTATAAATGGCCCTGACATCAATTCCACTCCCACACCCTCCGACGTAGGCTACGCCTCAAGATATAAAAAAAGCAAGGAATTCATCAATGCAATCTGCACTCTGAACCAGACCAGACTACAACCAGACGCGCCATGCGCAGCAACCCCCATTTACTACCGTGCCATCCAAGTGCCTTTTCTTTCCATTTAACATTAAAACTGATGGGGGCCACCACGCGCCGCGGGCTCAGCCCGACTACCCCACCCCAGAAAGCCCACCCCCACACAGATCCGACTGGACTCATACCGCAGACCACACCAACAAGTTTCCTTCACTTCTTTTATCTCGCCGGGCACACATCACTGTAACTTATTTGGAGAGAAAGACAATATATACACAATGTATAATGTCACGCTGGGCACCAACTTAAAACACTTTTTTTAGATGTGAACAGCGAGCTGGGATGAATTTCCACGCTTACCTAGCCAGGCACAGAAGAAAAATCTCCATGGAAACGCTGCGTTAACTTTTACTCATTGAAAAATGTTTCTCTGCTTGCATGCGGGATTGTTTTACAAATGTTTGTTTATGACACCCTGAGTGAGACGGTCATGTTGAGTATTGATATCCCGCGATTCCGCTGCTGTAATAAACGATTGTGTGCTTTAACCTTACTCTTCTCAAAACTAATTACTTACCTTTTCTTCACTTCCTTGTGAGGGCCGCATTAACATTGAATTGTAATATAAAGATGGGGGCCACAAAACATCGTCTTGCGGGTCGCAATTGGCCTGCGGGCCGCCCTAAAATGTCAAAAACAAAAGTGGTAAAATTTATACTGCTGTGTGTACATTTATTTCATTGACTAAATATGCGCTAGAATACCTTTTTTCAGAATCAGCTAGTTATCACAGGTAACTGACACAACTTCCTTGTCATTCTACCCTTCAGTGCCAAGGCACATTTACACTGTCGGATACTGAGCGTCTACTGACTTCAATGGGGAAGTGTAGAGTGGGTTGTTCCACTGTGCAAAACTGGACGGACATTGGATAAATGCTGGGCTTTGTCCCACCCATCGGATGCTCAGCGTCTCTGGGAGTATATGGGGCAGTGAACTGGCTCGACTTCTGATGATGACTGGATGATCAGTCTGAGGCGGACCATAAAGGTTACTAATAATATCTCTTCAAGGTTGGCAGGTCTGATTCTGGTGTTTCTGCTCTGTGACCACAGTGTGAAGGCAACCTAAGTTTATATGATCAAATTGTCCTTTTTATTTTAAAATACCATCACACTTAAAATGCAGTTTTCAGCTTTTAAAATGCTAGTGTACCATTTTTTTCTGCAAATATCAACAATGGTCATATTCAGAACTCTATCAAAGCTCAAAGTAATGTTCCTCTAGAATTAGCTTTATTTCACTTTAATTAAGCTGTCGTTTTTCATATTTCAAATGCTCATATTAATAAAGTCCTGCTTGATTATTCATCTGTCACAGTATCTGTATGGTCAGGATCAATAGCGTGTTTTTCAGCAATACAAACTGTGTGTCAAAGCTTATAATCATCCAAATTGATCTTAAAACAAACTGAAGCTGTTGTGTGAAATGATGGGTTATTTTCCACTGTAACAACTTCAAATAAAGCGTTTCAAATTGTCAGATATGTGCTTTTCCTGCACGTCAAAATGCCACCATGATAATATACATGCTTTCTATCATACACTGTATGGAATTCAGTAGTTTTATTTATATACCTGTCTTGTTCAAACAATATGATTATGAACTAGACTGACATTAAAAGCTGCATTCTTTTAACATGTTTAGCATATAAAGATGAAAATATGACTATATTAAGGATTCCAGATTGTATACAATTGTAAACAAGCCTAAAATGAAATAAATGAGAAAAGATGCATATGCCGCAATAAAGAACATAATTGAAGAGTTGTATGCTTTACAAGGCTTCTCATTAAAAACCTTGTGATGAAGATTTTGTATTTTCTTATTCATTTAGAATCAATCAACCTCAATTAGGCTTAAATTAGATTAGAAACATGCACCACCGTCTCCTGGTATGTGTAATCTATTGATCCAATCAGAGATATTTATAATCAGCACATTGGCGATGTTGGTGCTTCATTTTTTGAGAAAGAAATTATTAAACATAGTTGAGACTTTTCAAAGACAGAGCTACAGTAATGCTTCTGAGTACCAGTCCAGTACTGATACTTTGTGCAAATACACTTAATGAAATTAAAATTCAATTTGAAAAAGTAGTGTATTTCAAATTATAGCATGAAAAATACATGCTGGTATGTCAGAGTAATGTATTTATTTATTTATTTGGTGATACAATATAGTCAAGCTAATAACAAAAAAAGAAAAAGGGAGAACAATATCCTATCATGTGGAAATTCTATTAAAGAAAATAAGTAAAATAATAACAATGGTAACAATGCTACACCTAAACTCTATAACTAATTTATTTTTTCTTTTTTGTAATGCTGTCAGGAGATTTAAAAAGTAATTAATTGCATCCATTCATCCATTTACTATGCCACTTATGCTCATTAAAGGCGCAGGGGTATGCCGGAGCCTATCCCAGCTGACTTCGGGCGAGAGGGGGGTACATAAACAGTATACGTATGTGTGTGTACACACACACACACATCAGGGTTGCAGGGTGTGCTGGAGCCTATCCCAGCTGACTTCGGGCGAGAGGCGGGTACACCCTGAATTGGTCGTCAGTCAATTACAGAGCATAAGTAATTAATTATGATCTGTAATTAATTTATCAAACTAATCCCTTTTTAGGCCACACAGTCAGGAGATCAGTGTTTGAATCTCCGTTGGGCATCTCTGTGTGGAGTTTGCATGTTCTCCCCATGCGAGCGTGGATTTTCTCCGGGTACTCCAGTTTCCTCCCACATTCCAAAAACATGCATGTTAGGTTAATTGGTAACTACAAATTTTCCATTAGAGTGTGAATGTTTGCTTGTCTGCCCTGCGATTGACTGGCGACCAGTCCAGGGTTTACCCCGCCTCCCGCCCAAAGTCAGCTGGGATAGGCTCCAGCATACCCGCGACCCTAATGAGGATAAGCGGTGGAGAAAATGGATGGATGAAATCCCTTTTTAATCTCACCTACAAATCGCACACCTGCATCATTGTGGCAGATCAAAATATTGATACAGTATATATAAGTGTTGCATGACTAGTTGCTTTATATAACTCAATATAACTTGAAAAGTAACCAGTATTATTACAAAAACAACGCATTATCTTTGTAAATGCCTGATTTTTTTATTCAACTTTTGTATTGGATCGAGCCATTGTGACTAACTCTGCGGATGTGTGAACTTCACACTGAAACAGAACCACCAAACACCGTATGTGTATGCAAGGGGAGGAAACATATTGATCCTTCAATTCTATCCCAAAGGCGCCACTCGTGGGAGTAAATTAACAACACCCGCTTAGATCTGGATTTGCCAACAATGAGCCATCATTACTCAAATCACAGCGAGTGCTGACTCGTTTTAGGGTAATGAAGAAAACAACATGATCAATCATCATCATGGTCTGTTGTCATCATGATCCCTGGACTTGCACTGTGACTGGCAGGGCAGAGCTCCATCTACAGCAGGCAACTCTTTAACCACCAACATCAATGTCACACATGCAGCAGAACGGTAACTATGTGATTCTGAAGATATTGGTATGACCTGGAGCCAATAGTTTAAGACTATATCTTAAGCAGGTTAATACAGGTCATTCTGTCAAAAGCACAATGTTAGTTTTGGTAATCTCTACCATAGACACCCATTTTCCAATATTTCACCTAACAGGATGTTAACAATAGAGTCTCTGGGTTCTATAAACATACACTCATCTTCTCCCACTTATTTTCCACATGATTCAATTGCCCTCAAATCTCTTTCAACAGATGCTGAAGCTATGAAGTAAAGTTTTATTGCTGATTCAACCCCAGTTCAGATCCAACATGCACGGAAGCTTCTAAAGTTGCCTCCCATCAATAATGAGGTCTCATTTACACAAATTAGTCCGAACGCTGATTAGGTATTATCTAACAGCGAGGGCCACACAGATCAATCATCATCAGCCTGGGGAGCATCAATGGACATCGAAAGGTTAACCCAGACCTTAAAGGGGGCCTGCCAATGTCAGCAGAATCTGAGAGTGAGGTCTCGATGCTGTCAATAGTGCAGCCCGACAATTAGGTAATGATTAAAATAGCAGCACCTGGGACTCGATAAGAAAATGAGCCATCCTGGCATAATTTGAGAATGATTTGTTTATCAATCCATATGAGCAAGTAGACTAAAGTCACCTTAGTGCTGTGTAGTAAGTATGAATTATTTTGCTTGCCACTGAGTCTTTATGAAACCTAGGAAACTACAGCAAAGTTCAAACATGTCCTGTTTATTGCAGTGTTTCCCAATTATATTCTGTCATGCCCCCACGCTGGGAGAAAAATGTCCCGCCTCAAAACTCGAAAGTGAAACCACCAAAATGCAAAGTCAAAGCTTACATCGGGTCACGTGGCCGTGGCGAGGCGGCGGTGAGTCGGTGACGTGATGGTTTTTGTATTACCTTTCTAGCTGCCGTTTTAAGATTTCCCCACTCTGGAAACCCTTTTCAAAAAATGCAGTTTCAGGTCACCCAGAACGTCGTTCCCGTATGGATGAGAGGCTGAAACGATGAAATAGTTTTCCTTTTTGACCTGAAAATGTTTTCTTGTCGATAGCCCCCAAGTGACTGAATGTTGTGTGATAGCTGAGAGAAAATGAGGTATGGATTGCAATGATGGCTGACATTGTAAGTGATATCCGATTCAATCCGATCTTCAATATAGAAATGTGCTCTGGCAATTTCATTTGAATGAGGACATGCTTTTGAAATATCACTTCAATTATGCTTGGTTCTTTTTAAAGCATAGTGATGTGGGATAGCACAGATTTCGTTTTCGATATGAGTAAAATTCAGGCTGGTATCGGCAATACCGATTCAGTACCGATACTTTGCAAATAAACTTAATGTGTCTGGTAAATTTGAAAAAGTAGTGTATTTGAAATAATTGCATAAAAAATACAAGCTGTCAGAGTAATGTGTTTATATATTTAAACACTAAAGTATTTGGTGATACGTTGTAGTCGAGTTAATATAACAAAAAACAGAAGAACAGGACAATATTCCATTATGTGGAAATTCTTTTTTAAACAATATTGAAGAAAATGAGTAAAATGATAAAACCAATCAAATAAATAATTTATAATTAAGAACTACAATACGAATGAAAACACAATTCACACGTGGCTCAGTTTATAATCATCCATCGTTTCAGCCAACCGAGACTGATCGATGGAGCAGTTTGCCACTGTGGATTACGCACTTACTCACGGGGAAGAACAACTTTTCCACCAACCGTGTATCATTTAGACAAGATTTCAATCATTTATTTACTTTCCACTGTGTTCCTGTCAACGATATACTGTACATTATACTCAAATGACAGAAGTATCATAAGTATCGGTATTTTAATTTGAGAATCAATTTTAACACAGGAATGAATTAATTATTTTTTTAAACCGTTTTTTTGTAGATTTGATGACAAATGAGTGAAGTATTGAGGATCCCTTTCATCAGCAAGCAAATGCCTCATCTATACTGCACTATCTGTACTGACCCAAATAAAAGACAACCTGCCTCTACTGTATTTTCAGACTCATTCATTCATTCATTTTCTGTACCGCTTATCCTCATTAGGGTCACGGGGATGCTGGAGCCTATCCCAGCTGGCTTTGGGCGAGAGGCGGGGTACACCCTGGACTGGTCGCCAGCCAATCGCAGGGCACATATAGACAAACAAAGACATACAACCAGTCAATCACATTCATACCGATGGACAATTTAGAGTCGCCAATTAACCTAACATGCATGTTTTTGGAATGTGGGAGGAAACCGGAGTACCCGGAGAAAACCCACACACGCACGGGGAGAACATGCAAACTCCACACAGAGATGCCCAACGGAGATTTGAACCCAGGTCTTCCAGATCTCCTGATTGTGTGGCCAATGTGCTAACCACTCAGCCACCGTGCGGCCCTATTTTCAGACTCATTTTTGGAAAAATATTTTTAAAACATAATGAATCTTTTTTTTACAATCATGTTTTCAAAATGGGTTTAATTTCATTCAGTATTTCATTCATCATATTGTTTTATGATATGACAGTTTGATGACTCTCTTAGTTGATCATCATTTTGTTCAAATTAGCGTAGTTCCCTGTTTATTGTTTGCCAAGGGTTCATGTGTTCACCTTTGTGGTGTCATACTGAACAAAATCTGAAAAAAAAAAGATTGTCATGGGGCCAGAGGATGCGCAACAAAAAAAAAAAAGGTTTTGTGACTTAGTACAGAAGGAAACTCAAATAATCCAAAACAAAAGGCAATATAATGGGTTAAACACATGGGTTGCTTTTATATTTTACAATTTTTATAGGCTCAGATTAGAAGTAAAACTTCTAAAATACACTTCTAAAATATACTTCAACTACTATCAACATGGACCCGCAATAACATTATAGCAAGCTCTGGAAGAAATGACAAATACAGTCCTCTCTCGCAATATTTATGTTCGATTATCGCTGCCTCGATATTGCGTTGTTTTTCAGGAATGATTTCATTAACATATGATCATTGTTTTGTGGTAGACTATGGTCTAATATTAGTCAAAACCTATTGAAATACAAGTGATATGTAGTTTTCTGGTCACTAGGTGGCTGTAAGGGCACAAAACATTGATGAGACATGAAGTCAGCCATGGTGTTTCCGACATTACAGAGTGGAAAAAAGTTCTCCTCCCATCCCGTGTGGAAGTGGTAAGTCCCTGCAGCATAAGACTTGTGCAATGTATTGTAAACAATAAATAACAGGAGTGTAATGGTGACTATGGTAGTGGCTTGTTATTTCATGTCTACAGGGTCTAATAATGTTAAAAAATGTAGTTACAAAGTCATAAACAGGTGATCTATGCTACGAAAATATTGTATTTATTAACATAAAATCCTATTTGCGGAAATGATAAGTGCCATCTGATCTGGTACCAATGAACTAAATGAACTGAATGAGGGATGAGTGTACAGTATATTACACATTCTCCAAAGCTGTTGACTAAAATCTTGACTTATATATATACACAATAGTGGCAAATAAAACCTCGCACTCACCAAATTATGCCAGTGATAACAATCATGGTGATTTAACCCAACATGATTTTTAGGTATTAATAAATTAATAACTAAATCATTTCTTTACAAGGAGAAATATGGAGCCCCATAATAAAAACACTATGTGTGTTAGAAGCAAAACAGAAACGTTAACGGTGCTTCCCACGCTAATTAATGCACGTGATGGGGAAAACACAAAAGGTAACAAATCATCAATCAAAAAAATGATTTTATCAGCACTATACCTCAATAATATAACTCTGACCGTATTCGTGGAGTTTTATGCACAAATGCCGAAAAAGGTCGTATCTTGCAATGTTAAAGAATCCTTTAAAAAATCCTGGATCCAGACGATGATCCATATCACCCCCAAAATGTATTCAGTTCTTCCATTTCACATTTCCGACAATTCCTGAAAACCTCATCCAAATTCATTCAGAACTGTTCAAGTTAATTTGAACACAAACAAACAGGAGGTAAATATACATAAAACAAACGATCCATGCAAAGATCTCTGCAGGTTTGGAGAACGTTTCATATAAGAGAAAATGTATAAAATGCCCTCTGTGTGTGATCGAATGCTCCACAGTTGTGTATCATCTTCAAAACACTGGGGTTTGGGTGACGTGTTTTTTAATATTGTTTTCATGCTGATAAGAAGTACAGTATAGTATGTGTTTAGGATTTGTTTTCAAATCATGTGCACCTTCAGAAACAGATGTAGCAGCAGGAGAGTCATGACTCAAATCTCAAAACCCCAACCACATCCTCTTACCCATGACTTCTTATTTGATGCTGCTTTAAGGCCACCTTAAGCCAAATATTTACTCATTGCAAAACCTTGTTACCCAAATCAGCTGGTGGCCCTCCGCATACATCTGCCCCATAAGGGGTGAAGGCCAGAGCAAGCTGTGTGCATCCACTAATACAAATGAACTTGTTCAGATAGGTCTGACACCGACAGCGGTGAACAAACAGTGCAGCCTCTTTATGTAATGGGGTAGCAATGGGGCACAGCAGAGACATAAAGGGCCATTGCCTCTGGATGGGGGCGAGTGCTTATCCGGCTGCTGTCCCCCACGGCCAAGTCACATGCACGCACTGCACCTTAACAAACAAGTGGCGTACCAGTGTTATTACTTTCACCTTTCAGAGGAGGGCTTTGGGTAAAGAGGGATCATGAATGAACCACTGGGCCCTGAATGTGTGACTGCAAGTACATAAGCCACTGGAGGAAGGTGGCACAGAGAACCACCAGGAGTGCTGCGTTGATTGTGTGCTACATCTTCATTACTGACGCTATTTTTTAAATGAATTTTCAATGTTGTTCTACTCCATCTACAGGGAGCTCTCAGTTCCAAAAGGACGGCAGAAGATAATTATTAGTGCTTTCAAGAATTTTTCTGCCAGATGATTGACAGCATCACATCAGTATAAGCGTGCAACTTATTATCATACATGTCCATCCTGTTTGGCAGGAGAGGATGTCCCTGTCATCACACTGCTTCCCATGAAGTGGTTCTGCATGATTACTGTCAATAAATAAATCTGATAATTGTCTGCGGAGACAGCTGTTTGTGACAGCTTTGTTGTGTCGACTCGCTGCATCCTGTCATTCCCACCAAGGAAAAAGTGAGTCTTATATGCTCTGACTGCCATCCGGAGAGCAGAGGCATTTGCACATGAATCAATTGTCAGCATCACTGTACTCTGACAACGCAGTGACAGCTCAAATAAGCCCACGGTATTGTTGTGAACATTTTTCTCAGCGGCCTACAAAGTTTTCCAAAAAATATTTTTACCCCCAGATGTGATTCAAGGAATCCGGACTATCAAGGTTGTATCTCTTACTTTAAAAACTCAAGTGCAGAAATCCTCCGACTAATGGACTGGAACATACTGGGCGAGAAAATAGATGAAAAACATTTATAAAAAATATCTCCTTTAACAACAACTTGAAAGTGAGCTTTCCGGAATGTGATTGTGGCTCTTACTGCTCAAGATAAGTGCTTGACATTTGCTAAATCAGTCAGTGTCAGTCTTGCCTATGCCATTCTACTCAACTTGAAAGTGCTCCCAACTTTGGCATTTGGCAATGTTCTGTCACTCAAGCAGTCTTTTACTTGTGGGGTGAATAAACAAAATGTCTAACAGCATAGTACACAACAAGAATTGCTATTTCTTGACTAACTCACAATGCTTTTAATTTGTATTTGTATTGAACAGAGGTAAGAAATGCTCTGGATCAACATACATACTGTATTCTATTCTTGCTATTGTAATAAAAATATACTGTATCTTCCTTCGACGATGGCATTCTGAAATGCAGTACTTCATATAGTATATTTCTTCTAAAAGGCACAGCGCTTATCTGGACTGCAACTGATAATAAATAGACTTTATACTTTAAAGTAGGGGTGTCTTCGAATAGACCACTATTTGACGATTCAATTCAGACGAGTCTGACTTGACTATCAGTCTCGTAGATAAATGACATGTAAATGTCATGGGATTAAGATTGCACCACGACTGCTGCCGAGTAAACATCTTTACATAAAATGACTTTTTTGGTTATAATTAGCCTATTTTGGTACATTTAGCCATTTGTTTCAATACAGAATTGAAAATGACTGATTAATACAGTAGTTTTCACTTGTTCTCTGTCATGCTCCCCCTAGGGGCCAAAAGGGTTTTTGCCCCCCCCCCCATTTGAAATACTATTGACAACTGATTATACATACACTGCTCAAAAAAATTAGAGGAACACTTTTTAATCAGAGTATAGTAACCCATCAGTCAAAATTCTGAGATATTGATCTAGTCAGCTAAGTAGCAGAGGGGGTTGTTAATCAGTTTCATCTGCTTTGTTGTTAATGAAATCAAAAACAGGTGCATCAGAGGGGCAACAATGAAACAGACCCCAAAACAGGAATGGTTTTCCAGGTTTTTTTACTGACTGACTTTCTACTGCTGTAGTTTTTCATTTGGCTTGGATCAACATCTCTGTTGATAGCATGATGTGCTACCTGGACGCTACAGAGGTTGCACAAGTAGTCCAACTCCTCCAGGATGGCATATCAATACGTACCATTGCAAGGTTTGCTGTGTCTCCCAGCACAGTCTCAAGAGCGTGGAGGAGATTCCAGGAGACAGGTAGTTACTCCAGGAGAGCTGGACAGGGCCGTAGAATGTCCTTAAACCCTCAGCAGGATCGGTATCTGCTCCTTTCTACAAAGGGGAACAAGATGAGCACTGCCAGAGCCCTAAAAATGACCTCCAGCTGGCCACTGGTGAGAATTTTTCTGACCAAACAATAAGAAACAGGCTCCATGAGGGTGGCCTGAGTGCCTGACGTCCTGTAGTGGGCCCTGTGTTCACTGCCCAGCACTGAGAGCTTGATTGGCATTTTCCAAAGACCACCCGAATTGGCAACTAGGCCACTGGCGCTAAATAAAGGTACTGTTGTTGCACACCTACCATGTTTCTTTGATTATCTGAGTGTTTCAGCAATTTTCTTTGAGGTGAAAAAAGTCACAAATAAGATGTGTTTTTTTTGTAGGGATCGCCATTAGAGGTGCTCTCCATAAATTTGACTGTTAGTGGACTATGGAAAAAATTGAACCGATCCGATTTTACTAAGAAAATCTTTGGTCAAACATGACATGTTCTCCAACCCTGCTACGATCTTTACAAGGATGTTCTATTGAATGTATCTTGAAATGGTCAGGTGTTATGTGAAATGGACATTCCATAGCTGCATGGAATAGTTACAAGAGACATTGTCACACACAGAACATCTTTATGGCCTTCAAAATAAGAGCGCCATTTGCCACACTTTGTCTAACTGTAAACAAAATAAGCGTGTCATAAAAATATCTTGCATATGCTGTTGGAATTGCATGGTTGACTACATCATCCAAGCTCAGTTATTACAGTTTGTAGCAATGTGTGCATCACATTAGAAAAGTTAGCCAAGCTACATCCATTTTTCAATTATTGGGCAAAATTGTCCATCTTTTTTTTTAGCATTTAATAATGGACCTTTTATCCACTAACCCAAAATTTACACACACTATGCTAGTACAAATTTGTGTAAAAATCTAAAAAACAGAGAAAACTGAATTTAAAAATATAATAAAATATAAAATAAAAATATAATAAAATGGAATTTTGAGAAAAAATGGATTTCATAGGGGCCTACAACACTCACTAGCTGCAAAGCATGAAGCTAAGGTATAGTTATCGCAGCAATTTATTCCACATGAATAAAATGTTATTAATTTAATTATGTACTGATATATAAATACCATGTGGTGTCCAAATCATCATGACTGTTATCACTGCTTCAGTGAGTGCAAAGTTTTATTTGCCACTATTTTTATGAACTTTGGACAGTTATTACATTATACAGTTATCTTTTTGAACATTTTCTATGATGTGGCAGTGATTGAACAGTGGCACAGATAAGCAAGTGCACCTCAACATTAAGTTTGCACTGCCAGGTTTTTCTTCGGCTTTAAGTATGTACGTGCACGTGCATTAGTTACATTGCTGACAGCTAATGGTAGCAATTTGGCAAGTTTAGCTACTAATGTTAGGTATACATTGACTGTATAGTCTCATAACAGGTCACTTTATGCAATCATAACAACAGCATGGATGCAAATTGTTGATTGCCTCTCTGAAAATGTGTGTGTGTGTGTGTGCACACGCTACAGATATATACGTGAATACCAACAGATATATACGTAAATACCAGACAGCTGTGAGTGACAAATCATCTTATTTGAGCATATTATGCAGTCTAATTGTGAAAAATACAGAACTTTTTTGTCCGGTATGTTCTTTTAAACCACTATTGGCAACATATCCTAGCTGGCGGTTTTGTTCTTATATTTTTGGGTTAAAAAAGGTCATTTGGAGCCAAAAGCATACAGTACCTTTAACTTAACTTTATATAACTTAACATAAAACTGTCCAAAAGCTCTGAGTGGATTAATAGTCCAGTTCCCCTGATTGACTAATTAATTAATGTTCTGTAGTGCATCCAGTAGGTTCCATAGCACAGAGGTTAATAAGTTGGGAAAATGAAGATGAACGCCAGCCAACAAAAAGCCACTTACACTAGAAGGCAGTGACCCATTGATCAACACTGGTGAGAAGAACCCTCTCCAATTGCACTTCATCCCACAGGTATAACGTTTTGGCGGTGTCAGTGCACTCAACGGGCTCCTGGTGCAATGCTAATCACGGGGATCGGTGTTCTTTAAGGCTCAACCAGCCACAATAATCTGATCACATCAACGATTGCGCACTCACTTGTGCCTAATGGCTCTTAAGTTCCGCTACCCTCCAGCTCACGTGCACCCTCGCAGCCTGTAAAAGCTCCAGGGCTGATCAATTAAAACGACTACAACATTTAAAGGCCCATCAATAAACAATCCCCCATGACTCAATGCAACCTGTTGAAGTATGAATAGGTTTGGCTTACATGCACGAATACAGCCAATGCATCTCAATGTCATAAACACAATTACAGGCTATTGGGTCTTATTAAATGGGAAATTGATTTTATGTTGTTCTGGAGAAATGTCACAGGGATCACGTGAACACGTCAATCGCAACATGCTTTGTAGCCACAGAGACCAGGACATGCTGACATTAGAGTATTCTGCAAATAGGAGACACAAATTTGTAATGGTGACAATAATGCATGTTTAGGACTCATGGATGATGTTGCTCCATGCGTCAAAGCATTCAATGACAATAGAGCAAAAGGCCAAGAGACACACAGACACATAAACTAAGCATTATAAAAATATGTCATCAACACTTGCACGCAAGTGGTATAAAGGATTCAAATAAAATAATTACAACCAAGGAGGAGTTTAGAGACATAAAAGTTGCATTAGATAGCGCATTTGCATGAGGACTGTGCTTTTATGGTCACCTTTCTGTTGTTGCAGAGGAGATTGAAGTTGATGCCATAAATGGGTTGAGGAAGGCCCTCAGGGGAGCATCGGGTGACATGAGTTACTATATCTTATGGAGATGCCATCTGCCGCTGTTCTGGCCATTGGGAATACTGACCTCTGCAGACATCCATAACTGATTGGAGCCCCCAAAACTAAGCCAGTGTCAGCTACAAAACTGTGGCTCATGCTGTCTGCTGTGTGTAGGCTGTTTCTTATCAAAAATGTATTTAAAAAAACTATGAACCCAAAAGTTTCCTTTTTTTAATAGTATTTAACAGTATTTTCCAGGAGCCCTGTCCAATAGCACTCATCATAAATACATTGAAAAATCCTGTAAAATCATTTGCAGTGGAAGGCAGTTTGCAAAATACGCACCCAATTTCTACTACACAGAAAATATTGACAATGTACAGGGACTTTGGAAATCCAATTACAATCATTACCTTTTGTGTCCCTTGCCATTAATTAGTGTGAGTTAATTAGTGTGGATAGTGCCTTGAATAGCTTCTGTTTTGCTTATAAAACACATTAGTTGCAAACCAAAAAAAGCTGGGTTATAGTCATGAGGCCAAATTAATCCATGTCAAAAAAACATTATTTAGTATGTGTATATATCTAAAAATCGTGTGGTGTCCAATCATCACGATTGTTCTCATTGATGTAAATTTCAGTGAGTTTATGGCTTAACATCGCACAATTATCTTTTCATCGCTGTCAAAGTTTGTTGCACAAAATAAGCACATTTTGAGTCCAACACAACTTAAAATTTTGCACAGCGGGCATGCCCACTTTTGGATCTGGATCAATACAGCAACATGGTGAATGGCAATTATTAGCATATTTTGGCAATTCAAATCATCTTTAAAGACGTGTAGCAGCAGGAGGGTCCTGATTCAAAATCCTACTACCTATGACTTCTTATTCAGTGCAATTGAAGGTCATTGTTCACTACAAAAAGGTTGGGTCGATTCCTGTTTGTATTTAATAGCCTAATACGCCTGCTCCAGCTACTACTGTTTATACAGTATGTATGTGTGAGTGAATCTGGATGAGGATCCACAAAAACTTCCCTTCTCACACTTCACAAGCATATTTACAGCCCACAGCAGTCCAAAGTGTCTGCTAGTGTACGGTGATCAAGTCCAGGCTGTGTAACCGACACTACGAAGTTGGCTGTGGGTGGATACGCTTGCCTGCAGCATGGGGTCATGACACTGGCGTAGCGGGCCCTCTCTGTCCTTAGCAGTGAGTGACACGAGGAGGCGAGCTCACTGATGCCTTTCACGTGGGAATTGCAGCTTGGAGCAATATTGAAAGAAAACCGGCTGGCAAGGCCTTGTGGGAAAATTCAATTGTGAGTTTTAAAATCCCTTAATGTTTCTTCTTAAGTAAACTGCAAGTCCAAAGTTTATTAGTTCAGACTGCATTTTTGTCCAAAGAAAGGAGCAGCTGTGTTTTGAGTCCTGCCCACGAGGGTCACGCAATACAGGCCAACTAAAAATAACTTTTTTGGAAAAACTCTTGGTGGAACAATTGTTGTGGATTCAGATGCTGGGATGATTTGTGTTATTTCCAATGAAAGACACTGGGAGTTACTATAGAGTCTATTTAATGATGAATTCTTCATTTCTTGCTGAAAGTCAAACACATTGGTGCTGACATTTGGCTAAATATGCTCCGTGTAGCAGTGCTTGACTGCAAAGTCTCAAACTCTCTACTTTGCTGCATTGAACCTCTGAGCAGTGCTAATCAGCTAGTGAGCGTTTGGAACTCCTCCTGACTACTGAGCCATAAAATCTACACACCTCAAAGACACCTCTCCTATGGAACAGCGGGGGGGCTGCTCGCTTTACACTTCGCAAGTTCTTGTGCTGAAGTTTTGCCGGCTTATTACTCAAGGGGGGTCTTCACTGTGTTTTTTTCTTGCATGTCCCATGGGTGTCTTTTCCAGCTGTAATGAGGCCTCCTGGACCAAAAAGCTCCCTTTAAAACAGGGAGTAATGAGTCCTTGTTGGCAGAGAGAATGGGGATTTGCAGCACTCTGGAAAGGGAAGGTCATAGAGAGGAGTTTATTTTGGGAAACCGTCTTGTTTCAGAAGCAAACAGCTCAAAAGGAAACACTACAAAGTCCTAGTCCAGGAGCCGATTGTCATGGTCTAAAGGCAACGCAACACCTTCTGATGCACAGAGGTAAGACTTGACAGCTGACGTCCTATACCTGAAGGTGTCTGGATTAGATGTATGTAGTTTCAGGTGATAGACCAATCAATGACAAGAACAACAATGGCAGACAGCAGGAGTGACTAAAATCAAACTAGAATGTGCTGTGCAAAAAATATACAGTTTAAATTGGGTTTTTGTAAGGAATGCAAGGGCAATAACATATAGGTATGATACAATAACACATGTACCATAAAAGTCAATGCAAACACTGACATTGACAATTGTCAACCATAAGCAAAAGGCAGCAATTTGACACTACATGCATACTTTAACCTGCACGTAGGTTGGAGCCCTACATTGACCTTCAGCAGAGGAGACTGAGTGTAAGTGCTAACTTGAGCTTGGGTGGAGAGGCCAGACGGTATGATGGCACCCTCACGTCATCCCTTCCAGTAATAGCAGAGCGGCCCAACTGCCGCCGTGACACATCTGAGCATAATTGGCCCTGACAAGAGGGCAAATCATCAACGCGGGCCTGATAAGCATTACAGCTCAATGACAGCACACAGAAGTGTATTAGCAACAGTGTGACATATCGCATTACCACAGTGAATACAATAAAGGAGATACTAAACATTATGGCAGCTTCAATGACCATCCATTTCTTCCCTCACCCGCCAGGCCATTACGCTCTATTTTCCATTGCTAATTTGTTGCACGGATTTGTGTCACCTTACGACAGTCAAAATGGATGTTATGGGGTACATCAGGGTGATACAGTAGCCAAGCAATTAATTCATGAACCTTTAAGCCATTTGACTGGTGCAATGAAAAAGATTATTTGCGGGTTTTTAAAGGAGACTATGCTCTATGGTCTTTGATTCAAATTGAGGAAGGTCACTTTATAGAATATTTTTATAATGAAAGTCTGAAACTCATTTTGCCTTAAATAGACATACCCTATTGTTTCAATACAACACAATTATGTTGGCATGTACATTGCTTTTTTTTTTTTAATGTGACCAGATTTCACGAAATAATAGGTTTTAATTTACAAACATTGGATTAACACGAGAGGATTTTTTTTAAGCTAAACTACACTGGTTTCTTAAAAAAAAAATCAAAATTTTAATAAGTGTCTATTTAATAGAAAAGCTGCAACAATACACAGCCCAGGGCGGTGCTTTGTTTTGTAGTTCTGTAATATTAACAATGTTCTTGTCTGGAAATGTTTGCAATACAATCTGTTTTGCATAGAAATTCGTTGTAGTCTGCTTTGTTTTTTAATGCTTATATGGTTTTTACACACATAATACAGAATTTGTACAAAACGTAATTCAAAATTGTGACGTCACTGTCAAAGCAGAGAGATATTGTCCACCCTGTGGAATATTTACAATGAATCTAGATCAAATTTACAAGTTTAATCCACACAATTATTTACCTCCCAGTGATTATTTCCCAGATAAAATGAGTTAAGGCCAGGCTGGCTTCTTAAAACTTAATACAGTGGAACCTCAAGATATGAAATGAATTCATACCGGAGGGGCTTTCATCTTTTGGAATTTTGATATTATGAGGCAAGATTTACCATATAAATGCCGTAATTTGCTGCAGCCCCCTCGAATAAAGTGTAAATAATAAAGGTGAAATATTGTACCCACCCAAAAGAAATACATATATTAATGACAACATAATCATTTACATGTGCATGAATGCTAAAAAACAATGAGAAAATAATAAATGCAATGAAAAATAAGATGTTATGAATAATGACTGCGAGGTGGGTTTCAATGCAGAGAAGGAGGCGGTGAACGAGTTTTGACAGATGGCAGAAATCATATGTATAGTAGTGTTCAAAATAATAGCAGTGCAATGTGACTAACCAGATTAATCACTGATATTAGTATATTTTTATTGAAACATGGCAAACAAGTTACCAGCAGATGCAGTAGATTCTCAGAATACAAAAACAAAAAGTAGTGTGTCATTCAATCAGTGATCAATTTTGTGAAAAAACAGGTGTCAATCAGGTGGACCCTATTTAAGGATGAAACCAGCACTTGTTGAACATGCATTTCTCTTTGAAAGTCTGAGGAAAATGGGTCGTTCAAGACATTGTTCAGAAGAACAGCATACTTTAATTGGAAGTTAATTGGAGAGGAGAAAACTTATGAAGAAGTGAAAAAAAATTGGCTGTTCGGCTAAAATGATCTCCAATGCCTTAAACTGGACAGCAAAATCAGAGACCAATAACTGGCAGAAAACGGAAGACAACAGAATGGATTGAAGAATAACCAAAATGGCACCGGCTCAGCCAATGATCAGCTCCAAGATGAGCAAAGACAGTCTGGAGTTACTCAAAGTACTGCCACAGTTAGAAGACGTCCGTGTGAAGCTAATCTATTTACAAGAATCCCCCGCAAAACCCTCTGTTAAAAAAAGGCAAACTGGCCTAAAGAGAAACGGAGGAACATTTTGTGGACTGATGAGAGTAATTTTTTTCTTTTTGGGTCCAAGGGCCACATAAAGTTTGTGAGACAATCCACAAACTCTGAATTCAAGCCACAGTGCACAGTGAAGACAGTGAAGCTTGGTGGTTCAAGCATCACGGTATGAGCATGTTCCTCCTACTATAGTGCTTGGCCTATTTATAACATATTAGGGATCACGGATCAGTTTGCATATGGCAAAATGCAAAAAAGAGGTAATGTGGCCTTATTCTGAAGAGGACATGCCCTTGAAATGGGCGTTTCAACAAGACAATGACCACAAACATTCTAGTAAACCAGCACAATCTTGTTATGTCGTTATGTTATAGAGTGGCCAACCCAGTACCCATCCAATGGAGAACTTGTGGGGTGACATCAATAATGCAGTTTCCGAAGCAAAACCAAGCAATGCTAATGAATTGTGGAATGTTGTAAAGAATCTTGGAGTGGAATAACAGCTGAAAGGTGCCACAAGTTGGATGACTTAATGCCACACAAATGTGAAGCAGTCATAAAAAACTGTGGTAATGCAACTAAATATTAGTTTAGTCATTCATTGGATTGCCAAATCCTAGAAACAAAAAAAGTTTGTACAAAGTAGTTTTGAGTTTGACAAGTCAACAGCACTGCTATTTTTTTAACACAGCCCTTTCAAATAATTGGCCCAATTGCACAGCCTTAAGAGCATACATATCGTGATTGCTGGGTTTGTTTTCTGAGAATATACTGCACCTACTGATAAATTGTTTGCCATGTAGCAATAAAAATATACTAATAACAGTACTTAATCTGGTTAGTCACATTGGACTGCTATTATTTTTAACACTTCTGTATGTTCTCTTGAAAAAGTAAGTAAATTATGCTTATTTAAATAAATAAATAAATAAATAAATTTATAAAAAAGAAAAAGTAAGTAAATTATGCTTTCGTCAAAATTGAGTTGATTGTATGGTTCCTTTTTTCACATCATATGCACGGCACTGCTATTATTATGATACTACTGTAAGTTTAAGTACTGTAAAGTGATTTAAATGAATTCAGTACATTACATACTAAACTTAGCACTATGATTTTTTTGTATTTTAATTTTTAACAACGGTACGCTGATCAAAGTGACGCCGTTATAGGCCATCCTTAGGGATTTTGCAATGCGGGGCTAATTTGTTCCATGCCGACAGTGGAAAATCCATTTAAGCAAGGTACTGCAAGCTGTGTAACCCTTTGGGTATGGCGACAGGTCTTGAACCTGATAACTTGTACATGTTTTATAGCTGTTACATTATAAATTTTTTCCACAGGCTACTGTCTGGAGGGATTGTATTCTCTCAGCTTCAGTTACTGGTAACATCTTTTAATGACATTAACAAATTTGCTGCTCTAATGTTACGACTGTCGAGGAAATCGTAAACGTCTCCATGGTATGGACTACAAGGTTATGATTTTATCTGGCACTTGCTGGATTATATGACTATTAAAAGGTGTCCACCAGTGGTGACTATTACACACATGATTGCCCATGTTGCCGCCACCTAACTGACTGTTTGCATTTGCATGAATTGAAAGCACGTTTTATTTATTGGACCATTTTTTTTTTACAATTTTATCTAATTCTTTATCTTCTTCTTTATCTAATTTTATTTAAGTCTTTACCTCAGGTGATGTGCAATACCATTGATTTTGTTTTTGATCCGATACTAAGTCAAATTTAGGCTGGTATCGGCGATACTGATATGATCCCAAACTTTTTCTGCAAATTCACCCAATGTGTATGGTAAATGTTAAAAGGGGCATATTTCATATTGTAGCATAAAGAATACAAGATGTTTGATAAACTATTAATTAAAACAATTTATTGAAATACACACTGTTTTTGCAGTTTGCTGGTGACCAGTGCAAGGTCTATGTCTCCCGACCAATGTCAGCTGGGATAGGTTCCAGCATACCTCAATTAAGAATGTAATAATTAAATTCATTACTTACAGTATTTATTATAAACTCTGGGGTAAATTGAGGTGATTTTTAATGTATCCAAGCTAATACTGTATACAACAGAAACAAATAACAAAATCATATAAAATATAAAACTGCACTTTAAACAATAAGAAAATAAATAAAATAATGAAACCATTCAAATAAATGATTAATTATTTAAAAGACATTAAAAACAAACATTATGTCCAATGTCAAATGTAGAAGCAAAAATATTGTTATTTTGTAGGGCTGTGAAATTATTTAAAAATAATCTGATCAATAGCAGTTTTCAAATTAAATAATCATGATTTTCACCATTTGCGATATGTCTGAAATGTGCCCATTTGTACTGTATTTTACTGAAAGAAATTTACTAAAAGAAATTTACATGACAGGACAGTATTATATATACAGTAAGTGTATGTATTAACAGCTCCAAATCTACTAAGACTAAATCTAAGATAAATGATAGCACACATGACTGAAAATCTGTTCACCTAGTAGTTAATTTCATAGTAGCACAACATTTGAAACATGTGCCCCTTGCTATTATGAGCAATGTGGGATGGCATGTATTATTGTTTGGATTTTTTTACATTATGTTGCGTGACATTCCCATCTACAGAGTAGTGCATTGACAGTGCTTTGCCCCCCACTTTGTCCCATGTGCCAAGTTCTGGTTGAGTTTCAGGCCTGAGGAAAGTAGTTCTGGTTAGTTGCTGGTCCCACTTAAATAAAGACTTCGGCTTCTTAAAAAAATTGCATTAAAGTAATACACTTGTATCACAAAAATACCCCCTCCAAAGACCTCACAATCTATTTTTTATTTCCAATATCACTGCACGCTACACAGCTGTCAACTGTTGGGCACGTTACATCACCTGCTGCCGTGCTGCATAATGTTTACTGCTGGGATAGTGAAAGTAAACATGTCTGACTACGAAACAAGTGATGGCGACTTTTCTTTTAGCACAATGCCAAAAGCATACCTACATAAACAGGAATTCATGGATGCCGAACTTTGCCGTCAGATAGTTAAAATGGGCAAAGAGAGAGAGGAAGGACAGCTGTAGAAGTGAGTAGACGCCACCTTTTTCCATCTTATTTTGTGTTCGGCCTTGGCTTGTAGTATGCTTTGTGACGCTGTTTCATCCTGACCACTTTACACACATCCAGTAAACGGCAAGAGGCCAAAGTTGCCTCAAGTCCGTGATGACAGAAAAAAACACACATTCTTGTTGTTAGAGCCCAGATAATTACAAGTTCGCACTTTAAAAAAAAATTCTTTTTTGACAACATCACTCTAGCGCAGCTGTCACTTTCACATTTTCACGTCGCAGCCCTCGTCATCTGTGCATGTAAACACTGTGGAACACACACACAATTTCAATTCAATTGAATTTATTTATACAGGGGCCACATCGCGACAGGATTCATCTCATGGCACTTTACACACGAAGATCACAGAGAGCCAAATGAAACCCCAAATGAGCATGCACTTGGCGACACAGAGAAGAAAAAGCTCCCGCTGTGGAAGAGTCCTTGGACAAAACCCAGGGTCTGTGGGGCGACCGTCTGTCTCGACTGGTTGGGTTGAGATATGAAAATAATAAAGAGATATCAGCGTATCAATGGTCACTTTTAACTATATGCTTTAGCAAAGAGTGGGTTTTGAGTTGACATTTAGACACAACAATGGATAAGCGTCAGTGTGCAGCGATACCAACTGAAGAAAATAGCACCAATAGTCGGATTTTTTTGAGCAGGCATTTTTATGATGCAAATGTATTACTCATTCAAACGCATAGTGTTTTGGGAGGCAGAACGCCGTACTTACTGTAAGTGACCCCACCAACTAGCTGGAATTACTTACTTAATCTGCAAAAAACGACTAGATAAAGAGGGGGGAAAGTCTCTGTTGGTGCAATACTACAGTGGGTGAGCAGTCCAAAACATGTGAACAAAAAGAAAATCTAATTTCAATTTCACGTCACAGAAAAGGATGTACCCAATCCCAGAGTTACAGGAAGTGATAACATTTGGACCAATTAGCTCCAGGGATTTGGTGCAAGCCTTTTCTGTTTATGTTGGCAGCTGAGAGGTGCAAAACACAAAACAAAAAGCAGAAAAATTACGATTACACCACTCGGAAAAGGATTGTACAACTGTTATACCTTCATTCCAATATTTGATGGACTCCTATAGTACATCTTGCAACTTCATGTCAAAAAATCCAAACTATACCTTGAAGTTTAATTAACATCTTTTGAGTTTATTTTCTGGGATTCCGGAGCATACTTAAATGCAGCAAATTGTACGTACGCATTAAGAGTAAGAAAGTGAGTGATAAGGATATTTTTATTTATTTTGTCTTTTTGTTTATTTAGACCACACATATACACATAATAAAGAGGTTGTTGTAATGTTCGAAAATGTCCCTGAATGCATCTCATGGTAACAACAAAGAAGAAGTCTCATTTCGAGGCTGAAGGGACAAGAGATGTGTTTGTGAGTTGGACACATATATGGTGTTGTGATTGCACTGCTGTTGATGTTTTAACGTCACAATAAAGCTTTAACACAGCGGCAAACTCTAAGTGACTGTCTGTCGTCATAAAGGAGAGCCATTCAAAGAACTACTTGGTAAAAAGTACATCATAACAGGAAAGGTGATGGTCTCGTTGTCCCATCGTATCTTTGGGATCGGTCATACATTCAGTGAATGTAAAACTAGCCTTAAATGTTCATTTATTATTTTCATTCATCTCTTATATGCATTCAAATTTGTTTTATGCATGCAAAACTATAATTGTTAAACTATAAAAACGTGTTTTGGTGTGTCTACCTCTAATGACATCATAGATGGCGCCATGGCTGACTTCCAGTTGCCATTTTAGTAGCAAGCTAAAGATGCTTACAAGGACTTTTGTGATAGAAATACATTAAAAACACAGTTGAACTCATGCAGTGTATTAACAATACCATACTGTACGCTAACGAGAAAATGCACACAAACCGAGGTAAACTTCTGGCGTAAATTTCCGACATTAAACAAAAAATTCACTAACCATTTTTTGCAGCCTAACCGAGGTTCTACTGCACAAATGAATAAAAAATGAAACAAAGATTTCAAAAAATTGATAAATAAAACGGGCAAAAATGACAACATATAATCGACAGGTAAGCATATAATACACATATAAACAGATCACGTAATAACATTATAAATAATGATAAATGAATTCCAATCGATAAAGGTAACGATGTGAAAAAAAATCCCTGGTGGTGTAATGGTACACGCCTTTCATGGCAGAGGCATGTTCTTGGCGTGTGTTCTATTCTTTGCCAGGGTTGCATCAGTGTAAAAAAACGAAAAAGCAAAGTGGAAAAAAACATCACATCATCTCCCAGTTTTACCTATAAACTAGGTGTTAATGTCAGAAGATAAACAGCTCTAAACAATATAGCTTCTTTTGGCATATAATTACAAATTTACCTCTATGTAAAACCTGTTATCCCATAAAGTAATAAAACCCAACCGGCCTAATCCAGTCCGAGCTTTGCCCTGCCATTAGTCAGTGTATGAGCAGAGGCAAAAACTAATGGCCTGATATGACAACGGGATGTTCAAGGAATTATTTCATCATCATTTAATTTAGTCGTGTTTTATTTAAATTTGTATGACATTGTAATCTGTACCAAATATGAAATGAGTTCATTCTTATCTGTTCTCCATCTAATAGCGATGAAAATGCCCAAGGAATAATGAACTGCCAGATATGATCCCAAAAAGCCTTGATGACTTACTCTACCTGTGTGGCCGCAGAAGACATGACAACTTTTAATCTCGTTGTGGAAGTGTGCCAAAGCCCATTTTATCCCAAAGACAGGGAGAGGGGATTTGCTTCCACTAATGGAGTTCAAAGATTGCAGCACGTCAGATAACGAGTCACGGCAAGTGAATGACAGCAGTGGTTTCATTACTCTTCAACCCTTTTTTTGCAATGATGCAGAATCATCGTCGACTAAACGAGTACGAGGAGATGTTGCACGTCAAGTCTCCCAGAATTAGAGCAGCACGAGGCACAGTAGGACCAGACAGATATTCATGGGCAATGACAGTTAGCAAATATCTCAATCTGGTGAAAGCCACTCGGGGTGACAATGAGGAGTGCCGTGAAATTGGAAGAGTCAGCAGCCAGCGTTTATTTCATCAGGCTTTTTCCAACGAGGTGTGATTGCCTGACATCTGGGGGTGACTGGTGCATATGTCAAGACTCCCACTGGCCTGTTGTCATGCTACTTTTTGTCATGACAATGAGTGGCAAGTGGACAAAAAGACATTATACCATATTACAGCACATTAAAAATTCAAGTCTTATAGGGTCACTGACATGATTTATCAACTTTGCTTAAATGTTATATCTTGTTTGTACATTGGAACTTCAAAATACAAAATGAATTCGCTCCGGATGGGCTGTTGTGTCTTGGGATTTTCATATTATGAGACAACAGTTACCATATAAATGGCGTGATTCGTTCCAGCCCTCTCGAAAACAGTCGTACAAAGTGTAAATATTGTACTCATCCAAAAGAAAAATACGTATATTAATGACAACATAATCATTTACATGTGAACAAGAAGGAGAAAATAATGAAAACAATAAAAAATAATAACAAAGGTTATGAAAAATTTCGGGTTGAGCGAAGTGAGCTTCATGGTGGAGGAGGAGGCGGCAAACAGGTTTTTGACAAATGGCGGGAATTATACGTACGTTTACGTACTGTAGCTGAAGTTGAATGAATACATGACATTTACATACTAAACTGAACATGATTTTTTTATATTTTAATATTTAACAATGGACGGGAGCTTTTCGGTACGCTGAGCAAAGGACACCGTGATTGACCATCGTTAAGGATTTTGGGAGGAAGAGGATGTTGGGAGATTTTTCGTATAATAAGGTTTTTGTAAGTCAAGGTTCCACTGTAATTACATTCTATATAGTTCTTTTTTTTGAAAATGAACGATAAAATAGCAAAAATTACAATCATAGTTCATGGCGGCAGCCATGATGAACTTGCATGCAAACCGTGACATCAGTTTAGTAACCCCTCTCAGCTTAATGCAGAGTAAACAAACACCTCTCAAGGTAACTCGTCGTCTTTGTCTATTTTTTGTTTTTCATCAAAATAGCAATCATGGAAAACGTTGTTGCTGCTGGATGTTTACAGTATTTGAGTGATTCTGTAAGTTTGTTTTCTTTTCCAAAAGAGGAAAGTTTAGGACAAAAATGGACAAAGCCAGTGCTGAGAACAAGAGATAGATCAAAGTCAACCTCAAGTTCTTTTTTTTGTGGTGTTCATTTCACTGATGACTGCTTTGTAGGAACACCTTAACACAAAGCATTTGGCTTTAAAGTACTATTTAAACGCATTTTGAAAAAGAATGCTATTCCGCTGGCGGAATAGTACCAGTCCATACCAGTCCACAAGGGGAAAGAAAAAGACAAGAAAGACACTTAGTCAAAGTTGTCACTGAACAGAGCAAGTCGTCTTGATTATATATTGTATTCTAAACACTATTCCACCATAGCAACAAGGCTGCAAAGCATTATAAATGTTATGTAACCATATTTTCACAGCAATATGTTGACGGTGGAGGGTGGAGAAATATGAAATAAATCTATAAAGACCCCTTTACGCTCATTATTAAGCTGATTTAAAACAATAACTGAAAGATAAGCAACTCCAGAATAATTTCTTCTTACCATTCTATGTTTTGAAAATGACCAATCTTCATCTATATGTCTTGAAGTTTAAGTGTAGGTTGTGCAGGTTCTCTATTTCATCTTCAAATGTTTCTCCCTTCTTTTCTTCTTGAAAACTATTGACAAATTGCTGAAATCTTCTCTATAATCACTATAAACATCCTCTGTCTCATACATCGCTTGATTGGGGAGCTGAGTGATTGTACTCCAATCGCGTCACTTCTGGAAAAGAGACTGTATAGCAACAGCTAGTTTGTCATGCTCCTCCGTGAATCACCACCTTATTGTGGTAGAGGGGTTTGAGTGCCCGAGTGATCCTAGGAGCTTTGTTGTCAGGGGCTTTATGCCCCTGGTAGGTTCTCCCAAGGCAAACAGTTTCTAGGTGATGGGCCAGACTAAGAGTGATTCAGAAGACCCTAATGATGAAGAATATCAAGAGGAGTGACCGCACCTCGCCGGGACGTGGGACACCGGGGCCTCACCCTCAAGCCAGGGCTTGGGGAGTGGCTCGCAGGTGAGCGCCTGGTGGCCAGGTCTTCACCTGAAACACGGGAACTCCCCCTTGCAGACCCACCACCTGCATAAGGGTCCGGTGCAATGCGATTTGCGCAGCGGTCGAGTGCGGGTGACCGGGCGACCTGGTCTTCGGCCGCCAAATCTGGTTCTTGGGACATGGAATGTCACTTCTCTGGTGGGGAAAGAGCCCGAGCTTGTGGAAGAGGCGGAGACATTCCGAGACATAGATATAGTCGGACTCACGTCAACCCACAGTTTGGGCTCTGGAACCAAATTCCTTGAGAGGGGCTGGACCTTCTTCTTCTCTGGAGTTGCTGCAGGGGAGAGGCGGTGAGCTGGTGTGGGCTCATTAATATCCCCCGGCTTGATGCCTCTGTGGTGGAGTCAACACCGGTGAACGAGAGGGTTATTTCCTTATGTCTTTGGGTTGGGGAAAGGGTCCTGACTGTGGGTTGTGCGTACGCGCCGAACGGCAGTTCAGAATACCCAGCCTTCTTAGAGTCTATCAGAGGGGTTCTGGAGAGCACCCCAGCTGGTGACTCCATAATTCTACTGGGAGACTTCAACGCCCATGTGGGCAATGACAGTGTGACTCGGAGGGGCGTGGTTGGGAGGAACGGCCTCCCTGATCTGAACCCGTGTGGTGTGTTGTTGCTGGACTTCTGTGCGAATCACAGTTTGTCCATAACGAACACCATGTTCGAACATAAGGATGTCAATAAGTGCACTTGGCACCAGGACACCCTAGGTCGCAGGTCTATGACTGACTTTGTGGTCGTATCATCAAACATGTGTTCGCATGTTCTGGACACACGGGTGAAGAGAGGGCCTGAGCTGTCAACTGACCACCACCTGTTGGATTAGATGGCGGGGAAGGATGCTGGACAGACCCGGTAGACCCAAACGCGTAGTGAGGGTGTGCTGCGAACGTCTGGCAGAGTCTCCCGTTCGTCGAGTCTTCAACTCTTATCTCTGGCAGAGTTTCGCCTGCATCTCAAGGGAGGACCGGGATATTGAGTCAGAATGGGCCGTATTCCGCGCCTCCATTGCTGAGGCAGCCAGTCGTAGTTGCGGCCGCAAGGTGGTCGGTGCCAGTTGTGGCGGCAAGCCCCGAGCCCGATGGTGGACACTGAGGGTTAGAGCTGCTCTCAAGCTAAAGAAAGAGTCCTATCAAGCATGGATGGCTTGCGGGACTCCCGAAGCAGCTGACAGGTACCGGCAGGCCAAGCGGCACGTGGCTTCGGCGGTGGTCGAGGCAAAAACTCGGGTGTGGGAGGAGTTTGGGGAGGCTATGGAGCACGACTTTCGATCGGCCTCAAAGAGGTTCTGGCAAACCGCCCGACACCTCAGAAAGGGGAAGCAGCCCCCAGTTCACACTGTTCACAGTGTGGACGGGGGCTTGCTGACCTCGACTGAGGATATAGTTGGTCGGTGGAAGGAATACTTTGAGGCCCTTCTCAATCCCACTGACATACCTTCCGTAGAGGATGCAGAGTCTGAGGATACTACGTGGACAGTTCTATCACCGTGGCTGAGGTAATTTAGGGTAGTTAAGACAATGGCAATTGAGTGGACGAGTTTCGCCCTGAATTCCTCAAGGCCCTGGATGTTGGGGGAGTGTCTTGGTTGGCACGCCTCTACAACATTGCATGGAAGTCGGGAACAGTACCTCTGGACTGGCAAACCAGGGTGGTGGTCCCCATTTTTTAAAAGGGTGACCGGAGGGTGTGTTCCAACTATAGGGCGATCACACTCCTCAGCCTCCCTGGGAAAGTCTACTCCAGGGTGCTGGAGAGAAGGGTCCAACCGTTAGTTGAACCTCGGTTACAGGAGTTGCAATGTGGTTTTCGTCCCGGTTGTGGAACACTGGACCAGCTCTACACCCTTGCAAGGGTACTGGAGGGTATGTGGGAGTTTGCCCAACCGGTCTACATGTGTTTTGTAGACTTGTAAAAGGCATTTGACCGTGTCTCTGTCCCCGTGGTGTCCTTTAGAGGGTGCTCCGGGAGTACGGGATTGGTGGTCCACTACTACATGCCATTCGGTCATTGCACCAAATCACATTGCACCGGACCCTTATGCTTGCCCCTGCAGGTGGTGGGTCTGCAGGGTGGAGTTCCCCTGTGGCTTCTTCGGGCTAGGCCCGGCCAGGCCTCATTGTTGAAGGCCTGGCCACCAGGCGCTCGCCTGCGAGCCCCTCCCCCAGGCCTGGCTCCAGAGTGAGGCCCCGGTATCCCACGTCCGGGCGAGGTGCGGTAACTCTTATTGATATTCTTCATCATTAGGGTCTTCTGAATCACTCTTAGTCTGGCCCCTCACCTAGAACCTGTTTGCCTTGGGAGACACTACCAGGGGCATAAAGCCCTCGACAACATAGCTCCTAGGATCACTCGGGCACTCAAACCCCTCCACCACGATAAGGTGGTGATTCACGGAAGGCAAAATTAAGCTGACTTGTCCAAATGTGCTTTAGCATACCTCAAGAGACTCCGTTTGTGGCATATGCACAGAAACGGGTTCTTCCTCATACAGCATCCCCTTGTACATAGTGCGCTGAATAGTTGACCGATGCACAGAGACACCATCTGCAGCAAGATCATGTTGTAGGTCTTTGGAGATGGTCTGTGGGTTGAGTTTGACTGATTTTTCCCAGCCCGCCACTCTGAGCCTTAACCAGTACTGTGCTTGTGGCGTTCATTACCTCATTATGTTTCTCAATGAGCTTATCAAACACATTTTGCGCTCCAATAATTAGTGCTAAAGGTATTCAAATCAGTAAAAAAACAAGGGTGCCCAAATGTATGCACACTATATAAAAAATTATTTCACTACTTCTGTATATCCTAAAAACTTCATTTCACGTGTGTTTGTCTGCTCTATGATATATTTAACTGAAATTAATGAGCCAAATAACTAATGATTTGTAAAGGAAAATCTTGAAAATTACTAGGGGTGCCCAAACTTTTGTATACCATACACATATAACCACACTAATAACCTGGACGAATACACAGACACAGTGACGTCATATATTCAAATCTGTGAAGTCAGCATAGTCCCATCTTACACCAGAGTGACCTTCAACATTGACAAACCCTGGTTCACACCCAGACTGAGACAGCTAGAGAAAGTGAAAGAAAAGGCCCACAAGAACAACGACCCTCACGTATACAGACAGAGCAAGTACCTATTTAGTAAGGAGGTGGAGAAGGCTAAATCAAGGTACAACACACATCTGAAGGAGAAGTCCTGGAGCAACAACCCTGTCTCTGTCTGGAAAGGTCTGAGGGAAAACACCAACTACAGACTCAAAGCCCCCCCGCTGTTGACAACCGTCACCTAGCAGAAAGACTGAACACCCACTACTCCAGGTTCGAAGATTCACACCCCTCCCCCACCCCACTCACTACAATGGACATTGCAGGCATATCAGCCCTGGAGCCCCCCCTCTCCCCCACTGCCCTCACACTCTCGGAGCAAAATGTGGACAAGACATTTAAAAAGCAGAACCCCCGGAAAGCTCCAGGTCCGGATGGTGTCCATGTCCCAGCCTGCTTCAAGCTGTCCACCATTGTTCCCGTACCCAAGAAGCCCAGCATCACTGGACTCAACGACTACAGACCTGTGGCACTGACATCTGTGGTCATGAAGTCATTTGAGCGCCTGGTTCTGCCTCATCTCAAGTCCTTTACCTCCCCGCTCCTGGACCCTCTGCAGTTCGCCTACAGAGCCAACCGGTCTGTAGATGACGCCATCAACCTGGCCCTCCACTACATCCTGCAGCATCTGGACTCCCCAGGAACCTACGCCAGGATCCTGTTTGTGGACTTCAGCTCTGCATTCAACACCATCCTCCCTGCTCTACTCCAGGACAAGCTCACCCAGCTCAACGTTCCTGACTCCACCTGCAGGTGGATCACTGACTTCCTGACGGACCGGAAGCAGCGCGTACGGCTGGGGAAGAATGTCTCGGACACTCGGACTATTAGCACGGGATCCCCACAGGACTGTGTACTTTCCCCCCTGCTCTTCTCCCTGTACACCAACAGCTGCACCTCCGGCCACGACTCGGTGAAACTGATTAAGTTTGCGGATGACACCACCCTCATCGGGCTCATCTCAGACGGTGATGAGTCTGCTTACGGGAAGGAGAGGGACCGGCTGGTGTCGTGGTGCAGCTGCAACAACCTGGAGCTCAATGCTCAGAAGACAGTGGAGATGATCGTGGACTTCAGGAAAGTCAAAGCCCCCCTGCTCCCCCTCGTCTTGACAGACTCTCCCATCACAACTGTGGACTCCTTCCGCTTCCTGGGCACTAACATCACCCACGACCTCAAGTGGGAGCAGATCATCAGCTCCCTCATCAAAAAGGCTCAGGAGAGGATGTACTTCCTGAGGCAGCTGAGGAAAGCCAAGCTGCCTGTCCAGACGATGGTGCAATTCTACACGGCCATTATTGAGTCCATCCTCACCTCCTCCATCACAGTGTGGTTCGCCGGGGCCACTGCCAGGGACAAACACAGACTGCAGCGCATCGTGCGCTCCGCCGAGAAAGTGTTTGGCTGCAGCCTTCCATCTCTCCAGGACTTGTACGTCTCCAGAACTCGGGGGTGAGCAGGCCGGATACTTGCTGACCGTTCCCACCCTGGACATGGACTTTTTGAGCCACTCCCCTCTGGCAGAAGGTTACGGTCCATTCTGACCAGAACCTCTCGCCACAGGAACAGTTTCTTTCCTGCTGCTGTTGAACTCATGAAAACTTTGTAACATTTGCACTATGGGCACTTCATAACCAGCATTTTTGGCACCTTATAATACCTGCACTAAAAACACCCTCATGCCTTTACTTATCAGTGATTTCAAATTTTACTCAGGGTTCTATGTTTAGTTAGTGTTAGTTCTATGTTTATTTAATGCTGTATGTTTACTTAGAATTCTACGTTGCACTGAGTCGCCAAAGAAAGTTCCTAGTTCGTGAATTGTTCACTTACAATGGCAATAAAGTTTTTTCTGATTCTGATATACTGTATATATATACACACACACACACACACACAGTATATGTATTAGTATATATATAGTATACTGTATATATATAAACTAATACATAAACTGTATATATATAGAAATATATCCATCCATCCAAGCCCAGAGGTCCCTCTCTCCGGCCACTTCATCTAGCTCTTCCCAGCGGATGCTGAGGCGTTTCCAGGCCAGCTGAGAGACATAGTCTCTCCAACGTGTCCTGGGTCTTCCCTGAGGCCTCCTACCGGTTGGACGTGCCCTGAACACTTCCCCAGGAAGGCGTTCGGGAGGCATCCTAACCAGATGCCCGAGCCATCTCATCTGACTCCTCTCAATGCGGAGGAGCAGCGGTTCTACTCCGAGTCTCTCCCGGATGACAGTGCTTCTCACCCATTTCTAAGGGAGAGCCCGGCCACCCTGCGGAGAAAACTCATTTTGGCTGCTTATACCCGCGATCTTGTCCTTTCGGTCACTACCCAAAGTTGAGGTGAGGTGAAGGTAGAAACGTGGATCGACCGGTAAATCGAGAGCTTTGCCTTTTGGCTCAGCTCTCTCTTCACCACGACAGATCGGTGCAGAGTCCGCATCACTGCAGATGCCGCACCAATCCGCCTGTCCATCTCGCATTCCATCCTTCAATCACTCGTGAACAATACCCTGAGGTACTTAAACTCCTCCACTTGAGGCAGGACCTCATCCCTGACCCGGAGATGGCACTCCACCCTTTCCCGGGCGAGAACCATGGACTCAAACTTGGAGGTGCTGATTCTTATTCCAGCCGCTTCACACTCAGCTGCGAACTGATCCAGTGAGGGTTGAAAGTCACTGCTCAATGAAGCCAACAGGACCACATCATCTGCAAAAAGTAGAGATCGAATCCTGCGACCACCAAACTGAAACCCCTCAACGCCCTGGCTGCGCCTAGAAATTCTGTCTATGATAGTAGTGAACAGAATCGGTGACAAAGGGCAGCCCTGGCGGAGTCCAACCCTCACTGGAAACAGATCTGACTTATTGCTAGGAATGCAAACCAAACTCTGACACCGGTCATACAGGGAACGAACCGCCTGGATTAGGTGGTCCCACTCATCCACCGTGCGGCCCCCTTCAGAGCATCATTTCTGGCTAATTGGACCACAGCTGGGGAAGACAAATATATGATAAAATCAACCTAATGTCATGTTGTGGTGTTTCCGCCACTGGACACTTTAAAAAGTCATCACAGAGCTTGTGTGAAAACATCCAGTGTAAATACTTTGCTGTAATCTGTCCTCTTTTCTAATTGATCCACAAGTTTTTCCCCTGCATGCATTTTCATGTTTGGGATGATAAATGAGAGCTTTGCATGTATTGCCTGAGAGCATGAAGACCTTTGCAGGAGCTGATAATTAGCCGCTCTGCTTAATGGGGCCTGATAAAAGTGCTTGTGCTGCTACAAGACTCTCCAGTATCATCATGTGGCCCAGCCTGGAGGAGGTGGTACTTTTGTCAGTGGTGTCCTCACTTTCAGTTGAAACATCATCGCGCCTTCGCTTTGCATTTAGTAACAGTACACGTGTGTAAGCTGGATACTAATAGCAATAGTGTAGCACCAGTATAGCAGTATAGCTATAGTATAGCAGTATACTAGTATATCATGGGAAATAAACATGTTTTTCAGTTTTGTTTCTGTTGTATTGTCAACAAGTCTCATACATAGAAGAAATAACGTCTGACAAGTTCATCAATCCATCCATCCATTTTCTTCCACTTATCTGAAGTCGGGTCGCGGGGGCAGCAACCTATGCAGAGAAGCCCAAACTTCGCTCTCCCATGCACCATTAAGGACCCTGCCGAGAGTATAGAGTTGGTCCACAGTTGCACGACCAGGACAAAAACCACACTGCTCCTCCTGAATCAGAGATTCGACTATCCGGCGGATCCTCTTTTCCAGAACTCCTGAATAGACCTTACCGGGAAGGCTGAGGAGTGTGATCCCACAATAGTTGGAACACACCCTACGGTCCCCCTTCTTGAAAAGCGGGACCACCACCCCGGTCTGCCAGTCCAGGGGCACCGACCCCGACGTCCACCCAATGCTGCAGAGTCGTGTCATTGAGTTGAAACTCCTTCTGACAGGGGACTCTGCCAGGCGTTCCCAGCAGACCCTCACAATGTGTTTGGGTCTGCCAGGTCTGACCGGCATCCTCCCCCACCATCGGAACCAACTCACCACCAGGTGGTGATCAGTTGACAGCTCCGCCCCTCTCCTCACCCGAGTGTCCAAAACATGTGTGTACAAGTCCGACGACACAACCACAAACTCAATCATCAAACTGCGGCTCAGGGTGTCCTGGTGCACCTTATGCTTGAACATGGTGTTCGTTATAGACAATCCGTGACGAGCACAGAAGTCCAATAACAAGACACCGCTCGGGTTAAGATCAGGGGGGCCGTTCCTCCCAATCACACCTTCCAAGTCTCACTGTCGTTGCCAACATGAGCGTTGAAGTCACCCAGCAGAACAAGGGAATCCCCCGAGGGAGCACTCTTTAGTACTTCGTCTAAGGACTCCAAAAAAGGGCGCGTATTCTGAACTGCCGCCGATCCGCCGTTTGGCGCATAAGCGCACACAACAGTCAGGACCCGTCCCCCCACCCGAAGGCGTAGGGAAACTACCCTCTCGTTTACTGGGTTAAACTCCAACGTGCAGGCTTTGAGCCGGGAGGCTACAAGAATTGGCACCTCTGCTCATCGCCTCTCATTGCTGGCAACACCAGAGTGAAATGAAGTCCAGCCCCTCTCGAGAGGACTGGTTCCAGAGCCCTTGCCGTGTGTTGAGGTGAGTTCGACTATATCTAGCTGGAATTTCTCCACCTCACGCACCAGCTCCTTCCCCGTCAGAGAGGTGACATTCCACGTACCAACAACTAGCTTCTGTAGCCGAGGATCGGACCGCCAAGGCCTCTGGCTCCGGCCGCCACCCAGCTCTCTTTGCACCCGACCCCTTTGGCCCCTCCCACGAGTGGTGAGCTCATGGGAGGGAGGACCCACGTTACCTTTTCGGGCTGTGCCCGACCGGGCCCCACGCATATATAGAAATAAACAAATATTTTTATTTTGTAGAAAGGTTTTTTTGTTTTTGTTGGACGTAAACATGTCTATTAATTTTTTGTCAGCATTAAGAGGCTTTACAATTTTGTTATTTTCCAAATGTTCATAATGTTCTTTAGTTGGGTTACATTTACCATAATAAAAATTCCACGTTGTTCAATTGGTTTACATTCTCCCTACATTATATTTTTCACTTGTCACTGCCAATTCTCTTATTGACACTGTAGGTTTATCCATAGTGACACTAAAAATGTTTTATACTCTTTATACTATAATTCCTATTAATTATAGATCTGAATTTACTGGTTGAATTTATTACTTATAATTTCCTCAGTCATCGTTGATATTTTCTTCAGTAAATTGACATTGGCAGTGACAAAGGAAGTCTTTCCATTCGTATCACTGAATTGATCTTAATTTACATTTAAAATACAAAATACAAATACTGAAATGTTACAAAAATTAAGTATTGTATGTACAATAAAGCAAAAAGAAAAACCCATCCATCCATCCATTTTCTATACCGCTTATCCTCATTTGGGTTGCGGGTATGCTGGAGCCTATCCCAGCTGACTTCGGGCGGGAGGCGGGGTACACCCTGGACTGGTCGCCATTCAATCGCAGGGCAGACAAACACACACTCTAATGGAAATTTATAGTCACCAATTAACCGAACATGCATGTTTTTGGAATGTGGGATGAAACCAGAGTACCCAGAGAAAACCCTCGAACGCACGGGGAGAACATGTAAACTCCAGACGGAGATGCCCAACGGAGATTCAATCCCTAATTTCCAGACTGTGAGTCCAACATGCTACCCAGTCATTCACCGTGCGGCCTAAAAAGAAAAACATTACAAATAAAATAAAACACAAATAATTCTAGTGACAATGTGGGGTAGTTATATTTCTTTTCCATTCCCTGGGTTAAGGGTTACCATAAATTGTTTATATTGTAATAATTTATCTTGAGATCCCACCATTCATTTATGCTTGGGGTTTGTGGTATAAGCCAGCAGACTGTGATATTCTTTTTGGCAAATGTAATCAATCATTTAATTATGTTTCTATTATTTTTTGGGATATTTTTTGGAGTATTACCCAATATAAATGTTTTTAGAGTAAAGTAAAAAGTTATACATAAAAGCAAAGCTTTATTGCCTGCTTATTTTTCATTTTTGCAGCGATGCAATGACAAATGCCACACGCCACAAATACATTGCATGAATATTTAAAAACAAATTTCAAACTTCACCTACATTATAAATGAATACATTGACTGCTACAAATTGTAATCAAACTGAATATCCAATCTCTGCCCATTTTTAACACTTTTATTGCATATTTATAGAGTCTGAGCAATTCGACAGAAAGCGAAACTTCTAAACAATTTGCCCGCCACCTAAGCAGAATGAAGGACCCCTGGCCTCTTCAGTGTAGGGCAATGCTGTAACTTCAGTAAATATTAAATCTAATACATAAATGTGAACAAAAAACAAGACATTTTGAAAAAGTACGTGATAACTCTTTCGTATTTAACATTTTTTCCTTGTTATATTTAATTGTGTCACAGATATTTTACATACTTGCTTATATGATTATTGTCAAAGCTTATACAAAGTTAATAGATCAATAAATGCTAATGAACACAAATAAAACAATAATCTATTTAAAAGCAAAAAAAAAATCATGTTTAATCAATTCACGTCACGTCTTATAACAAGGTCACTGCTGCACATGCTTTCCAGTCGCTAAGACAAAGAGCGGATGTCAAACACCATTTAGAAGGGACTGCAAGGTGATACGTTTTAATTGCTTCAGACAAATTTGTTTGAGGCACGCATAAAATTCAAAAACATAAAAATAGATTTCAGCGGATGAATACATAAAAGCTGTGTCCTTGGGGAGTGCTGTGATGTGCCTGTAATGAGTAGTGGTAATGAAAGACTTACATAGACAGATGTATCCATTTAATAAAGTAAGAACTGCATTTAGAATTGCATGCGACTTTCACTAAAGCACGTGTTTTGTGTGTGTGTGGGGACATTCTATGTTTATCAAGTCCTCCAGGATGTAAAACAAATGTAAATAAACTGTGCCCAATGCTCTACCTTTTAGACAACTTGAATGGTAATAATTGGGGTGACGGCAGCTTTGTCGCAAAGGCTTTGGCTTGGTGAGTGGACTTGCTGAAGATGTGTTTGTTTACTTCCCTTGAACAAGGCACTAAACCTCCTAAATTGACTGGTGCACTGCTTTATGTGCAGCGCCCACATCTCTGCGTTAGTGCATGTTTATGGCATATAACGGTTCCATATTATACATATGTTTTGTTTTGTTTAGACAGTTTCAAAGCGTTTTAGTAAGCCCTGCTGCTCGCCATTTTGTGTGTCTGTAGTTTTTGTTACGTTCACTTGCGTTGCTCTCTGTGTTTTCTCCTTTGCCCTCTCCTGGCGTGTGTTTGGGTTGCAGGAGCTGCCACGGTAACTGGAGGCGGGGCCACAGGACGCACCTGCAAGTAATCTGCGGACTCCCTTCATAAGCAGAGAGCTCGCACCTGGGAGACGCTGGATTATTCCGTTCCACTCATGAAGACTCACATACGGACTCGCACATCGTTTGTTCTTCCTAAACCAACTCTCCTGTCCCAGCAGTATTGGACTTTACTTCAGCCTCGATCCAGCGTCTCTCCCGACGGTTCGTCCCGTGGCTCGACTACCCAGGTGGGCAATCCGACGGCTCGCGCTTGTCCAGTGTTTCGTGGTGCTTCTTCCCCCCTGTCCGGCGCGACAGCACCATCGCTTTCTGTTTTTCTGTGAACATTAAACTCCTGTACACCAACCCTAACCTGCCTATTCTGTCCACGCCCGAGGGTTCGCTCCTGCGAGGTCCGTGACAGAATAATGCAGCCCAAAGTATGGACCCTGCGGAAAGGCTCGCGCTCCGTCACTTGGCGCAACGCCTCGGCAGACAAGAGGAGCAGTTTGATGCCTGAGGGCACGGCATCAGAGACATGGCAGGACGCCAGGAGTCTCGGTTGGAGGTTCTCGAGGGTCAGATTCAGACGCTGTTGTCGGCGTTGCAGCGGCACCCTCCTCCGGCGGTTCCTACCGCTACGAGGATCACCCCCCCCCGGACCCATCCCCTCCCATAGACGGCAGTTCCACCGCTCGCTTGCAGCTGTCCCAGCAAGAGAGGTTCTCGGGCGACGGTGATGTGCACGCGTTCCTGACCCAGTGCGAACTACATTTCGAGCTACTGCCAACCGCCTTCCGCTCGGAGCGAGCGAAGGTGGCGTTTGCAGTTTCTTACCTGTCCGGACGAGCGGGAGCATGGGCCACTGCGGAGTGGCACCGTCGTTCGGCTGCATGCTCCTCCTACGCCGCCTTTGCTTCAGCACTGGAGCAGATCTTCCAGCGCACCCCTCCGGGTCGGGAGGCAGCACGCGCGCTTCTCAGACTGCGACAGGGACCGCCTAGCATGGCGGACTACGCAATTGAGTTCCGTGCCCTCGCTGCCGAGAGCGAATGGAACGCTACGGCACAGTTAGACGTGTTTCGCTCAGGTCTGGCGGACCGCATCCGGGATCACATGATCCCCTTGGCCACCCCGGAGACCCTCGACGGACTCATTGCACTGGCCGTGCGCATCGAGGGACGCCTCCGTGACCGAGATTGGGACCGAGGGCAACACCTCGGGCGCGGCCGGTCCATCTTCATCCCGGGCGGGTACGGCGAGGGGCCATCCCCGGAGCGGCTACCACCCGTTCCGGCCTTCGCATAGACGTCAACCAGAGACGAACTCATGCAGCTTGGAGGAGGTAGACTCACCGCGGCCGAGAGGGACCGGCGTCGTTGTTTGCACCTCTGCCTTTACTGTGGCAAGGCGGGCCATACCATTGCCGACTGTTCATCCCGTCGGGACCGCCGGATCTCTCGAGCACTGCAGCCGACAGGTGCGTGTTCACCGGAGGACTCGTCTCGTCAGGGCCGTTCGTCGCCGGAGTCTACGATCCGTCGACTTCAGATAACAGGTACCCTCTCATGGGACACCCAGAACATCGCCAGTCAGGCTTTTATTGACTCAGGGGCCAACGATTGTTTTTTAGACGAGCGGTTAGTCAATCGACTCGCCGTTCCGACAGCTAAGTTGCCGGCCCCCAAGCTTGTCAACTCCTTGGACGGGCGCCCCCTGGCCGGTGTCACTCACCAGACCTGCTTTCTTACTCTCCGCTTATCCGGTTATCATACCGAGTTAATTTCGTTTTTTGTTATTCCCTCTCGATCCGCGCCCGTGGTTTTAGGCCTTACGTGGCTACATAAGCACAATCCCCACATTGACTGGACCCGCGCTAGTATTTCGAGTTGGAGCGTATTCTGCCACATTCACTGTCTCGGGCCGGCGAGTTCCCACCAATCGTCAGGTCGGGTTAAGACCCCGGAGGTTATAGACCTGGCTCCGGTTCCCGCTGTCTATCACGACCTTTGCGGGGTTTTTAGCAAAGACCAGGCTCAGTCACTTCCGCCTCATCGTCCCTACTACTGCGGCATAGATCTCATTCCGGATTCGGTACTCCCTACCTCCTGCCTCTATAACATCTCCCGGCCGGAGAGGGAGGCTCTCGAGGAGTACATCTCCTCCTCCCTCGCTTCCAATCTCATCCGGCCGTCCTCGTCTCTTTTGGCCGCGAGGTTCTTCTTCGTGAAGAAAAAGGACAACTCACTGCGTCCCTGTGTCGATTACCGCGCGCTGAACAAGATTACCATTAAAAATAAGTACCCTCTGCCCCTGTGGGACTCGGCATTCACTACACGCAGCCCGTTGGTTTTCGAAGCTCGACCTCCGCAACGCCTACCACCTGGTGCGAATTCGTGAGGGCGACGAGTGGAAGACAGCTTTTAACACCCCGCTTGGACACTTCGAATACCTCGTGATGCCGTTCGGTCTAACGAACGCACCGGCGGTCTTCCAGAGTTTTTTAAATGACATCTTGCGGGACATGATCGGTCGATTTGCGTTTGTTTATTTGGATGACATACTAATTTTTTCCCGGACACTTGAGGAGCACACGCAGCAGGTCAGTTTAGTTCTCCGTAGGCTGCCGGAGAATAGATTGTTCGTTAAGGCTGAGAAGTGCGCGTTTCACTCCAACTCGGTTCCCTTTTTGGGTTTTATCGTTGGAGAGGGCCAACTTAGTACCGACCCAGCCAAGGTGCAGGCTGTGGCCGAGTGTCCCTCTCCTACATCAAGGAAGCTGCTTCAGCGGTTCCTTGGGTTCGCAAACTTCTACCGACGGTTTATCCGTGACTTCAGTAAGGTGGTGGAACCGCTGACGAGGCTCACATCCAGTAAGGTACGTTTTACCTGGACTCCGGAGGCCGATGCCGCCTTTTCCACACTTAAGACACTATTTACCACTGCTCCTGTTCTGCGTCACCCTAATCCGTCTTCGCAATTCTTTGTAGAGGTGGACGCCTCCGACACCGGAAAGGGGGCCGTCCTTTCCCAGCGCTCCACCGAAGACAAGGTGCTGCACCCCTGTGCCTTCTTCTCGCGTCGTCTGACCTCAGCAGAGCGCAATTATGACATTGGCAACAGGGAACTTCTGGCGGTGGTTCTTGCGCTGCAGGAGTGGAGGCACTGGCTGGAGGGCGCCGAACTTCCTTTTGTGGTATACTCAGATCACAAGAACTTGGCTTATCTTCGCACGGCTCAGAGACTCAACCCTCGTCAGGCACGGTGGGCGCTATTCTTCACCCGATTAAACTTCACTATAACGTTTGGACCAGGCTCCCGGAACGGCAAATCTGACTCCCTTTCCAGGATGTTTTCGTCACCTGTAGAGGACACCCGCCTGGAGACAGTTATTCCCAGTCCCGGATCCTGGGAGCCCTGCAGTGGGAGGTGGAGAAGCGGGTGGTGGAGGCCCTCGGGGACTGCACTCCGCCAGAGGGAGGCCCGACGGGTCGACTATTCGTGGTTCAAAGACTCCGCCCGGAGGTGCTTCTCTGGGCGCACGGATCCAGGATGGCCTGCCACCCCGGCTTAGCCCGCACGGCATTCGTGCTCTCCCAGTGGTTCTGGTGGCCATCATTCCGGGCGGACGTGAGAGAGTTCGTGGCCGCCTGTACAGTTTGCGCTCGCAATAAGTCCTCCGACAAGGCGCCCGCGGGTCTGTTACACCCTCTGCCCATCCCGTCCCGCCCATGGTCCCATATAGCGCTGGACTTCGTTTCGGGCCTCCCCCCGTCAAACGGAAACACGGTGGTGCTCACGATAGTCGACCGGTTTTCTAAAATGGTTCACTTCGTCGCTCTACCCAAGCTGCCTTCGGTCCTCGAGACGGCGGAACTTCTGACGACGCACGTGTTCCGCCTACATGGGATTCCCCTGGACGTCGTGTCGGACAGGGGACCGCAATTTACCTCGGCAGTGTGGAGGGCATTCTGCAAGGCGTTGGGCGGCTCTCCCAGCCTGTCCTCGGGGTACCATCCTCAGACCAACGGCCAGACGAAACGCGCTAATCAGGATCTGGAGGCCGCCATCCGCTGTGTGTGCCATCAACAACATCGTGATCCGTCAATCTCCCCTGGAATGAGTACTCTTATAATACTCTCACCATCTCCGCTACGGGAATTTTCCCGTTCCACGCCGCCTATGGGTACCAACCGCCAGCCTTCCCATCTCTCGAGTCGGAGTCGGCCGTCCCCTCAGTGTCCGCCCATTTGCGACGTGCCCGCCTGGCCTGGCGCAACACCCGGGCAGCGCTGTCGCATACGTCGGAGCGGAACCAACATCTGGCCAATCGTCACCGCTCGACGGCGCCCAAATACAGGCCAGGAGAGAGGGTTTGGCTGTCGACCCGAGACCTCCCTCTCCACTGCTGTTTAAGGAAGCTCCAACCACGCTACATTGGCCCATACCCCATCGAGAGGGTCTTCAGTCCGTCAGCGGTCCAACTGCGGCTTCCGGATTCCCTCAGGTTACACCCTACCTATCACGTCTCTCTCCTCAAGCCAGTTGCCACCAGTGACCTTTGCCCTCCGGAAGCGCCTCCTCCTCCGAGGCTAATTGATGGGCACCCTGCATTCACGGTCAAGGCCATCCTAGACGTGAGAAGAAAGGGCAGGGGTTACAAGTACCTGGTTGACTGGGATGGGTACGGTCTCGAGGATTGGTCATGGGTGTCGAGTACTCTTATTTTAGATCCGGACCTCCTCACCGAGTTTTACACCCGCTTTCCGGAGAAGCCAGGTAGGCCGCCTGGGGGCGTCCGTTAAGGGGGGGGTACTGTTACGTTTACTTGCGTTGCTCTCTGTGTTTTCTCCTTTGCCTTCTCCTGGCGTGTGTTTGGGTTGCAAAGAGCTGCCATGACAAATGGAGGCGGGGCCACGGGATGCACCTGCAAGTAATCTGCGGACTCCCTTCATAAGCAGAGAGCTCGCACCTGGGAGACGCTGGATTATTCCGTTCCACTCATGAAGGCTCACGCACGGACTCGCACATCGTTTGTTCTTCCTAAACCAACTCTCCTGTCCCAGCAGTATTGGACTTTACCTTCAGCCTCGATCCAGCGTCTCTCCCGACGGTTCGTCTCGTGGCTCGACTACCCAGGTGGGCAATCCGACGGCTCGCGCTTGTCCAGCGTTTCGTGGTGCTTCTTCCCCCCTGTCCGGCGCGACAGCATCATCGCTTTCTGTTTTTCTGTGAACATTAAACTCCTGTACACCAACCCTAACCTGCCTATTCTGTCCACGCCCGAGGGTTTGCTCCTGTGAGGACCGTGACAGTTTTACTGCAAATGAGGTGTGTTGCCTGTCTCTGACAAAGAATGTCACTCCAAGAAGCACTACTGTGCACTTTATTCACTTTTTACATATACAGCAATCCCCCGTTGGGGTGGTGACAGACATGGTTGGTACACCCGACAATAATTTCCGCCAAGTAATATTCAATATCAATAAAAAAATGTTTTTGTAGTTAGAGCATAGAAAACCTTTTTATGACTTTCAAATTTTTTACCATTATCCACTAGAAATTAAAAAACACCCATAGTCACCTTTACACTCGTTTTATCCAATATGCTGTAGTACTGTAGATATAATTGCAGAAAAGAATCAATTTAAGACACAAATAAGACTCATGATTGTGTGTGTTTCAATAAATGTCTTCTGGACGTGTGGAAATTACGTGCAGGATTTTCGTTTTACCTGAAGTACGGCCACAACAGTTCACTGGTGTTATGATGACGATGACTTATGATTATTACACTCGCCCCTTACAATGTTGTGGTTCGATTGTCACTCCCTTGCTACAGTATAGCAATAATTTTCACAAATTAAGGATTCATAATTCATAAATGATTGGTGTTTAGTTGTAGATTAGGGCCTATTTTTAGTCAAAATAAATTGAAATACAGTACAAGGATTCGGATCACCAGGCGGCTGTAATGCCACAAAACTGTGACACTTTTCTATACATTATTGTGACGTGTAGGCAAAGGACTGGACCCCCAGATGCGAGGACAAGTTATTTATTTGGGTCTGTCGCCATGAAACAAAAGGTGGTGGTGCTGAAATACTAGCAAAAGGCAAGGCACCACAGCAAGACACAAAAATAGCCAGTGAGGCAGAGGAAGCAGCGAGAGAAAGCTTGTGTCGGCGTTTGGAGCTTGCGAATACAACGACCAGCGTCTTCCAGCTGCAGCCCATCCACTTAAGTACTCTCCAGCTCCTCCCCACTCAGGTGTGCTCCGTTGCCCCGCCTGCGGTGGGCAGCAGGACTCCCGCAGAGAGAGGACAAAAAATATATACGCAAGAAGGCAGAGACTAGAGCGTGACACATTATATTACCTTGAACACTGCATGAAGTCATGAAGTCAGCCCTTGCCATGTCCAACATGATGTTGGACATCAGTGAAAAAAAACTTCTCAGATGCTGTGTGGAAGTGGTATATTTTGGCTTAAAGTTTAGAAGAAATAAATACTAGGCTAACTTGCTAGCTTGTTAGCTCACTAGCTTGCTAGCTGGCAGCCATGTCCAGTCTCTGAAACATAAAAGTTGCAATACGGTGTAAACGTTGAATAATGAGAGTGAAAAGGTGACTTAAGTGGTGTTATTTCATGTCTAATGTTAAAATTTGTATTCAGAAATTCATAAACAGTTTTTTTGCGCTTAACTACGAAAATAGTACATTTATTAACACAATTTTTAACACATTAACACAATTATTAACACATTTAACAGGGTTGGGTCTGGAACCGAATATCCACTATAAAACGAGATTACTGTAGCATTATCATATTATTGAATTAAAAATAATAACAGCCTGTCGATCAAGTTAGGTGTTGCTATTGTCACCGATTGGCCAGCGTAGACTGCAGTTCATTAATTTCTTGCATTGCCTTAAACTGTATTTGTATTTATTTGTTTAGAACATGTTTATGTTTGACAATGCTTTATGAAGGGCAATAACACGTACCATTTGATTAAATATGTATTTTTAGACCAATAATAGGCTGTAGTCCACCACAAAACTGTGACGAGGTGCGGTCGGAACTTGTTTTGGACTCTCAAGATGCAGAGGGACATGAGGCTGTGTCTAAACAGTCTTTAATCATTTTAACATAGTGTCCAAAAAACTACGGTGTCCCCGTAAGGGGGGTTTAACAGAAATGACACAGCGGAAAAAAAGCACAAGGAAATCAATCTCTTATCAAGAGGCCACCTAGGCGGAGCTATTAGACGAACAGCCGTGGACACCAGACCTGGACTGGATGGCACCTCTTAATACCAGCCAGAATATCTAGCACGGAGCAAGAGCAGTGTGTCGAGGTGTCTCAGGGATGAGGAATAGCCGAGTGCCATCCAGTCGCTGCAGGTGAGCCTAAGAAGGCGGTGAGGATGATGATGATTGACCACAGCTGTGGGACATCTCATAGCTCCGCCAGAAGCTACTGAAGTGGCCAAAATCTAAAAAGACAGATAAGTAAACAATACAAAAAGAGATACCCTATGAAAATAACAATACTACCAACGTGTGTCAATGCAGAGCGTGACAAAAACAAGTGATCATTTAATACTTAGTACTTTTTTAAAAGCTGCGAGTGAGGGAGCGATGTTCAAACAGCAATGGAGTGAAGGATGACTAAACTGTACACTGGAACTCTGCACTTGACCATGTTATACTGTATGTCATATGTCACATACTGCATAACATTAAGAAGTGGCTATGTGAGCTACAGTGCTAACTTTACAGTCACATATAGACAGCAACATCATGCTTGGTCATCATCTTGGTTAGCTTTTTTAGTGAAGAAAGACGTGTTGCAAAGTCTGTTGTTTTTATGAAGCTGTGGTTCTTACTGCCCTAAGTCTCTTCTTGGATAAAATGTGTCTCCTAAGCAAGATACCTCGTCATGCTCCCTTGTATATGGGTAATTTTCCTCAACTGAGTACCAACAACATGATATCCATCCATCCATTTTCTATACCGCTTATCATCATTTAGTTATCCTCAGTTTAAAGTCAAAGGTGTTGAAAGAAACAGTTTTGACATATTTACATTTGTCTCAAATTTTCAGTGATTTTCGCAATTTCTTTTGTTTTTCTGTGCATAAACGTATCCAGGAATGAAAATATGGTATCGTGGATTCTATTTACTACAGGTTATGATTGTGCCTCTGTGTGAGACTCAACACTGTGTCCGTTAAAACATTGGTAGCACAGTTCACCTTTAGGAAAAACATGATGTAAAAAAATCCTCAAAGTGTACTGATTAAAAAAAAAAAGATCAGTAGAAAATCGAATAACATGTGTGATGGACACTACTAAATAAGTAACCCGGAAATACTTTGACGTTCAAATTGGGCGTCAATGCATACGTCAGCTCAATTGCATATCATTTTCCACTTTTCATTGTGTGCAGACTACGCTGTTCACGTTAACGATTCGTAACGTGTTGTCAGAATATGGTCAAAGTACATGTTTTGGATGCAGCAAAATGCGTTTAGTGCACAATGAGGTGTTATAATTAGGAAATCACAGCAGCTGAAATATAAGTTCCACAGTTTTGTATTATGTCTTTCATTGCCTCTGTGACACACTTCGGCATGTAACAAGATGGCAATTTCACTATTTTAAAACACTTTTCCCCATTTTATCAACATATTTGCAATACATTTTTATACTAACCAATCCAGGGTGTACCCCGCCTCACGCCCAATGTCAGCGGGGATAGGCTCCAGCATACCCTCGACCCTAGTGAGGATAAGCGGTATAGAAAATGGATGGATGAATGGACTTTTATACTGTTATAGCTTGAAATCCCTGTCGTCTGTGTACCATGCCCCTTGAATTGGCACCCTGGCTGGTACCCATTTCAGAAGAATCACCCTCGTGTCAAGTTACGACTGTTTTTTTATGGTTTCCAGACAGTGCTTTAAGATCCCAGGTCATAATTTTGGTAAGAAAACATCAAAAGGCTAAACAGGTAGACATGAGGGGTCATCTCTCACCTAGTTAGCTATAAGGCTGGGGGAATGATTATGTTTATGGTGTGCCAAAAAGATGTTCCTGCAATTGATTCATTCTGTTGTGAGCAGTGGATAAATAAAGATCTTATTGAGAGCAGTCACAAGTTAATACAAAACTCAATGGTTGATTGTGGATTGAAGGTCGGTCGACTCAAATAACAGAGCAGACCAGTTCTTCATTCAAAGATTTTGTTTCACTCCCTACACTTATTTGTTTTGTGCGATTCCCTTTAGGTTCTCTGACACTGAAGCAGCTCTGCTTTTTTTAGGGATCTCTGTGATGATGGATAGTGTTCTACTGAAGGAAGATGAACCTTTTCCTGGTGGTGAGAAGGTGTTGACTCTGTGAGCTCTCGGCACTACTGCCTCTTCCTCGAGGTGCAGTCATTTATCCTGATTTAGTGTGGAGAGGTACATCAGTACTTTCACTTAGCACTGGACAGCGACTTAAATGTTGCCTTTTTTGCTGCAAATCTCCCAAGGTATGTTGTGTTTAAGAGAAATAGAGGGAGAGAAACTGTGAGTACATGTTTGTTCACTGGTGCCAAGGCAGCACTTCGAAGCAGTTGATGATGGAAACAAGTGTCTAGCCAAGGCAGAGGTTGTGTTAATTGAAAGTTAGGATCACTTTGCACCCATTACAAGGAAACACGAGACAGAGTTAGGCGGCACCTGCTGTCACTGCCTAATTGTGTCGGATCGGTCATGTCTGTCACCACGAGCAAGGTTCCCATCATGCCCTGCATCCACTTACAAATGTATTATTGGTGCAGTTGACATTACCCAGGCAGCCACGAGGGACATCAGGCTGATGGATCCTAAAAAAAGCTAATTTAGATCCCAGTCATGTCATGTTTGCACCATTTGATTGCTTTCTTTTCTGTATTTTATTCCCCTTTCTAAGTAGTTTCCCTGTGATATGACTGTATTGACCGACTGGCAGTGTCTGGCAGCAAACTAAATAAAGCAAGCTGTGTGTTTCCTATTCATCCTCACTTACATATGCATCAGCGCCAGACCAGGGTGCCGTGAAGATGACTCACCAAGGAGCCATACTGTGCTTTTGAGGGCTCGCAATATATAATCTGATTTACACCAGAGCAACCTCCTATTTATTTTTAATTGTCCCACTTTAGCATTTAAGAGGTATTGATTCCCCCTCCCCGGAAAAGGCACGAAGTGACAGAATGACTATTGTGCTCCCTGCTTAGCGAAGGCGCATCAAAGGACATTTTAATGTCACTGAATTTTGAACGAGGCAGCCTATCAACAAAAACCACACTTCTGGCCACGGTAGAAACATATGCAATGCTCATTTTGTAGCCAATCAAAATATTGTTTTTTTTTCTGTGGTGGATGTTTATATGGCAGAGGATTCATCAAATATGGTTTTCCAGGTTGAGGCCACTGAATCTCATCTCTTTTGGCAGATTTTTTACTGACTGACTTTCTCCTGCTTAAGTTTTTCATTTGGCTTGGATCAACATCTCTGTTGATAGCATGGTGCGATACCTGGACGCTACAGAGGTTGCACAAGTAGTCCAACTCCTCCAGGATGGCACACCAATACGTACCGTTGCAAAAAGGTTTGCTGTGTCTCCCAGCACAGTCTCAAGAGCATGGAGGAGATTCCAGGTAGTGACTCCAGAAGAGCTGGACAGGGCCGTAGAAGGTCCTTAAACCCTCAGCAGGATCGGTGTCTGCTACTTTGTGCAAGGACGAACAGGATGAGCACTGCCAGAGCCCTACAAAATGACCTCCAGCAGGCCACTGGTGTGAATGTTTCTGACCAAACAATCAGAAACAGGCTCCATGAGGATGGCCTGAGGGCCCGACAACCTTTAGTGGGCCATCTGCTCACTGCCCAGCACCATAGAGCTTGATTGGCATTTTCCACAGACCACCAGAATTGGCAACTACACCACTGGCGCCCTGTGCTCTTCACCGATGAGAGCAAGTTCAACCTGAGCACATGCGACAGACGTGAACTGGTCTGGAGATGCCATGGAGAACGTTATGTTGCCTGCAACATCATTCAGCATGACCGGTTTGGTGGTCCGTCAGTGATGGTCTGTGGGGGCTTATCCCTGGAAGGACACATAGACCTCTACAGGTTAGATAATGGCACCCTGACCACTATTAGGTAACAGGATGAAATCCTTGGACCCATTGTTAGAACCTACGCTGATGCAGTGGCACATGGGTTCCTCCTGGTCCACGACGATGCCCGACCTCATGAGGCTAGAGTTTGCAGGCAGTTCCTGGAGGATGAAAGAATTGATACCATTGACTGGCCCCCACATTCACCTGACCTAAACCCAATAGAACACCTTTGGAACATTATGTTTAGATCCATCCAGCGCCGCCAGGTTGCTCCTGAGACTGTCCAGGAGCTCAGTGATGCCCTGTTCCAGATCTGGGAGGAGATCCTCCAGAACACCGTCTGTCGTCTCATTAGGAGCATGCCCCGAATTTGTCAAGCATTCGTACAAGCACGTGGGGGCGACACAAACTACTGAGAATCATTTTCAGTTGCCACAATGACATTTTGGCAAAATGGGCCAGTCTGCAGCATCATTTTTTCACTTTCATTTTTGGGGTGTCTTTGATTTTCCCCTCTCTATAGGGTGATCATTTTAATTTCTATCAAATTATGTGGCATCATTTTGTTACTGATACATCACCTACGTATTATCAGGAAAGATATTTAGGATCATTCCCCCCCGCCCCCATTTAGATCTGATGGCTTTTAAAGTGTTCTTCTAATTTTTTTTGAGCAGTGTATATATACTGCTATACAATAATTTCTATACACTGTGTGTGTACACACACACACAGGTATATGTATATATATACATATATTAATATACACACACACACACATACACAATACTGTAGAGGTGTTTCCCACTTTGACCTTGGGGTCTCCAGTCCATACTCTGCACAGATGTTGTTTGCTGTCAGCTCAGGCTCTCAGGTTGTTTTAAGACACTGTCAGCCGACTGCTTCTCTCACGATACGATGCATTTCTCCACAATCATTCCATTCCATTCCATTTTCTTCCGCTTATCCGAGTTCGGGTCACAGGGACAGCACTCTCAGTAAGGAAGTCCAGTCTTCCAGGTCTCCAGTGACCTCTTCCAGCTCCACCGGGAGGACACCAAGGCATTCCCAGGCCAGCTGTGAGACATAGTCCCTCCAGCGTGTCCTAGGTCTTCCCCAGGGTCTTCTCACGGCTGGGCATGCCCGAAACACCTCACCAGGGAGGCGCTCTGGAGGCATCGGACTAGATGCCCGAGCCACCTCAACTGGCTTCTCTTGATGTGAAGTAGCAGCGGCTCTACTCTGAGCTCCTCCCGGATGGTCGATCTTCTTACCCTATCTACATCAATGAATCTAAATAATTTGATATTATATATATATATACAGTATATATAAAATATAAAAAAATAATTCTAATTTGTAGCTGATTCCTTTTGAAACAGGAGCCTTCACTGGCGGAGCCAAATCATTCGCTCATGAAACCATATATCCGAACGTATCGGTTTATTGTTCACAACCCCAGAACACTCAACATTTTTGCACGGCTTTGCTTGTCTTTACTTGGTTGACCAAACGTGTTAGTGAGTGTTGACTGTTGGAATGAAGATGTCACATCTTAATGTGTAATTTTTTCCTAGATGACAAAACTGGGTTGGGCGGATACCGTTTGAGGTGAGCAAATTCGTTGTCTAAACCTTGCTCATCATTTAAATTTCCATACAAGTGCTGTGGCATTTGGATTTGCAATAATCTTTTTTCCCTCCTAATTTCAAATACATTACTTAGCATTTTCCTTGCCGCCTCACTTGCTGCACTATGTTTTTGTACGCTGACTGTATGACTGACCAGAAGTCTCCCTTGTTCTATGGAACTCTTAGAACTCTATGGTTCTTGGAACTCGGCGAACCATCTAGGTGCTGAACCAGTACTCAGAGTGAACACTCTTCCGGTTTAGACAAGGAAAACAGACATGCTCTTGGCAATATATGGAAGTTGGCAAAATGATCAAATTCATTTTAATATACAGTGTGATTAATTAATTAATTTACTATCACCAGAAAGTTATTCTCGGAACGAGAAATCTCGTCACGTTTTCATGTGCAGTTTTCTTTGTTTATCGCGGTTAATTGGTTTCAGTCTCGATCATGATTGTAAAGTAAATTTCCGCTAAGTAGGATTTCTCATATTAATAAATGGAATATTTTTGTAGATAGAGCAAAGAAAACCTGATTATAACCTAATTACGTTTTAACATTATTACAATCCACTAGATGTGAAACAACACCCCATAATCTGATTGGCACTTGTTTTACCCAATATACTAGACATAATATTAAAAAAATAAACCATATAAGACATAAATAAGATAACAGAGTCACGCTGATAACCTGCTTCCTGGTGGCTATTGTCTCATCAATGTAATGTAACTAACACCTTGAGACCAGTGTACAATACTACTCTACTGCCGCTGTATATGGTTATTATTGGTGCATACCTAGTTTTTAAAAACAAAAAACACGTCTCCGTCAACAGCACAAAATTGCCCATTTGGAATTTGCACAAAACACATTGAAAGGTGGAAGAAAGTTATATTCCCTGATGAGAAAAATGGTAACCTTAACCTTCATACGTAACTGTCATGACAAGCAGATCCCACTTGAGATATTTTCCACACAGTGGAAGGGGCACCATCTCCCCCACGGGCTCCCCTAACACCATGCCACACTATTTGAGAAACACACATAGCCCATAGGTTACGCACTGCTTTTCAGAATGCTACAAATAAAAACAATCTTCATATAATTTAAAAAAATACATAAATTTATAGAATTTCAGGCTCAAAATAGTAAAAACATTACTTGCTTTCCACTTTCTATTAGCTCATTATCCTCTGTAAACATATTAGGTTTTTTTGTTCACTAACCCATCCACCAAAATATACCTCTTATAAGAGAGACTTCTCCCTGCTTCCTTTTCCTGCCTCCTTCATGTTTTGATTAGCAGCAAGTCGTATGCTGGTCAGACCCCGGGATTAATGATGGATAATTTGCCTAAGGTTGGCACAGCACACCGCCACACTGCCAGACTTTGGATGCCATATGGGCAGAAGCAGCTGTTTTCATTACTCTCCCTTGCCCAGATGTGTCAAACAGGATGCCGACTTCAATCGGCAGTCTTGCTGGCACTTGGTAGGGGGCTGCTTTCTACTAGCTTGGCAGCTAATTACTTTAATGTAACCTAGGATGGAAGCCCTGTACTTTTTAAAGGCATTTTTACAAACAGCTGAATGCCAGCTGTCACCTCTGTGCACAATGAGGGAAGATGGATCGGTAGCCGCTGCAGATGTGATGAGGTTGGCCGCGGGCACACACCCAGCCCAGACCCGGATCAGGGGCCGCTTCCTTTCAGGAACAATGGCAAGGTCACTGCAAATACATGCTGCACGGCCCACATTTCTCACATGACTTTTATAGCCGACCTTGCCTGTGTTGTCCTCACATTCTCCACGACCATTGCAGAGCGTGCTTGAATGGCTCGTGTGTAAAATGTGGTAATCGGAGATGTGGGGGTAATGTGCCAAGTCACGGCAAAGACCACACGCAGGAGAAAGCTGGCATAGGAACAGAGAGTGGCAAGTGAAAGCAGAGAGGATGCTGCTGCCAACATGTCAGCTGGGTCTTTACATGAAATTGCACACACACCATGGAACATGTGTTCAGTGTGTTCCGTTTCCTGCTGAGCAGCTTGCTTTTATTGTTTGCCGATAAATCCCCAGATTTGTCAAAAATGCCACATTTTTTTTACTGTTCGGGCTTACTTCTACCTTTTCCAGCGTGCTATCAAGCATGGAGGTGATTGACACAGGTCAGATTAAGCATTCCTTTTCTTCTGGGGCATTGACACGTGTCAAACAGGCTGACTGATACAAATAATAGCTCGGTGCGTTTAATCAATTTCATCATTACAGCCTCACGGGGCATCAATAACTTTCCATTATGTTGAGATGCCATGTCTATATTCTCACTTAAACAGTGCCCAGCAGCCAGAGTTTAGCGGGGCGATCACAAGAAGGGGTCAACGTTGCCTTGTCTGCCGCCTTGATATTTCCATCAATAAAACGCGATACCTTCACGCCTATATGTCCTCAGTGCTGTCATGACCAACAACAAGCAACCGTCACTCAATAGAGCATCATAATTTCTTCCAAGGACAGAGGAAGAAGACACCATTTCACAAAGGTGTCCTGTGCGGCTTTACAAGGTTTTGAATGAATGGTACTGTCGGTCTTTTGCTGGGGCTTACTTTGGGTACACCTTCGATTGATCGACAGTTAATAACCGGGCACATTTAGACAACCAGCTCTGTGTGGCCCCCAGTGCCCAGTTCCCTTGTGGTGTGCGGTCGCCCGCTGGTCTCGGGGGTTGGTTGTCCTCTGACCTGCCGGCGCCCGGTTTCTGGCCGGGATTGCCCCTTGCTGGTCTCGTGAGGGGGCTCTGCGGGCTGGGTCTCGGGTGGCTGGTCTTTGTTCTGCTTGACCTGTGGGGCTGGTGGCTCTCTGGTGATGGGGACTCGTCCTAGCTGTGTGGGTCGGCGCATTCTCATTGACAATTACACGTTCACATATCCACGCGCTTTTATGCATATGTATGGGCTTGTGGGCATGCATTCTTCCACACCTACAGATACCTGTTCACGCGTGCATATACACACACACAGTGCTCACGTACTTCCCCACATAACTCTTCCATGGTGTTATCATGCTGGCTTACCATTAATAAGTATGTCTGTTTCAATACAATATTATCACTGTGGCTGTTATTGCTATTATATTATTTAATTATTTCCATTAAGGGCTTTAGGACTGTCATAGACATTTGCTGATGTAGTAATGAGGATACGCGGTATAGAAAATGGATGGATGGATGGAGTTTGATTTGTCTAACATGCATGCGTTTGGAATTGAGGAGAACCCTGGAGTAGCCGCAGCAAACACACAAAAAGATTGGGAAAAAACATGAACCAATTGAATGAGAGGCACACATGCTAGCCACCTTGCTACCGCTACCTCGCTTTGATTATTTAGTTCAGCTGGGTGCCTCTCTAGTTTGTCGGAGCACTGTTATTTGCTTGCTGTTGCAAGACGTTTGTGGATTCCTGCCGCTGCATAGCAGCAACTATTATTAAAAAATGTTTTACCTGCATTAGAGTTCGCATCTCTCGCATCATGGGGTCGTCGCCATAACGCCAAAGCCAAGATGTGACACAGATGTTGCCTTCAGCGGACTGTTTGGAAACAAAATACTGTATCTAACTTAGTGCCCACACAAAGTATGGCAAATAAAAAAAGATTGCTGATGACCTCAAAACGTGTGGGCTAGCATTAAAGGTATCTCTTTGTCAGTAAGCTGCAGTACGTTGGGTATTCCAACACCGTCTTGCCCCATTGGTGCAACACTTGTCATAGACTCACATGGTGTATTTTGTGCACCAACTGGTTAGCGTGTTGGCCACACAGTCTGGAATGGAGTTTGCATGTGTGGAGTATGACGAGTGTGTTTGTGTGGCGTTTGTTTTCCCTTTGCGTGTGTGAGTTTGTGTGTTTTCTGGGTATACCAACTTTGTCCCACATTCCAAAAATATCAGTCAGGTTAATTGGAGGCTCTAAATTGTCAATAGGGATGAATATGAGTGTGAATGGTTGTTTGTTTATATGTGCCCTGCCGTTGGCTGTCGATCAGTCCAGGGTATATACCATGCCTCATTAAGACCGAATGGCTGAAACACATATATTAATACCGTAAATAAGGAATTTTACCAGGGTAAGAGAGTGCCTTAGATTTTTGCAGTTTTTGTTGAACACTGTCTCTCTCTTTGAGTTGACTCGTAATTGATGAAACTGAAATGCTTCACACACAACATAAAATGTCTACGTAAGTTATACATTGATCTAGCCAAAGTTCAGAAACCCAATGCATTTCTACTGGTCCGACCACCAAAATTTGCGTTGAGTTGAGCTTTACCTCGATAATAGCCGCAACAGTAGCCTGTGTTATTATTATGATTATGATTATTATGTTGGTAAGCCTGTTTTTCCAGCAATCAAGTCAGGCTGATTCACCTACTCGCACCAAGTGACCAGTATAGCGGGCATATCACAATTTGAATGTGTCTTCTTAATACCTTATATTTGTATTATTATGCTTGAAAATGCTTCATTTTGGCAAAAATGTGTAAGATGTTTTTTGACTTGTAGGTTTCACTCAACCACAAAACAGCATGATTTATTAATTAATATATTTTGTTAAACAATGTGGTAGAGTGAAGGTATAAAGAAACGGCTGCACTGCTTTCTGCCAGACAAAATATACTCCAGAAAATCACTTTTTGGAGAATAGTGCTACACTTTGAAAACCCCAGGCCAAGACTATATGTCTTACCCTCTTTGGGATATAAGCTAGAGTAAATGAAGAATCAGGATGGCGGCTCCAGAGTGTGAAGCCTCCCACTTGACACTGTTGTTTTGAAAGCAATGTCACAGCTCCCTGCCAAAACATACACATTTGCCTTGTTATTAGCCTTGTCTGTCCAACAAAGGTGATTTACTTGTGTAGCAAGTAAGTAACACATCGCAAAGGGTATTATCGTAATAGCTAGTATAACAAGAGAGCACAGCAGCTTAAGGTTGCGCTTTTGCCGCTCCACCCTGCAAAGTCACAAGGGTGTTGTTTTGTTTGCAGCTGTCTGCTGGGGTACGTATTGATCTTAATGTTTCGCTTCATCTTCACCACCCATCAGGGAAAGGATGAGCATTTAGTGAATCAAACGATATTTTTAGGGAACACTTTATTCTCCTTTTTTTCCATCCTTCCCTCATTTGTAGTTTGACTGACATTTTGCTGAAATTACCAACAATGCCTGAGGGAAAGTGCGTGTCAAATCCTTTAAACTGTTATTATTCCATACACAAACCCAGTGTTTTATTTCGGCAATGTATTATTCAAAGTGATGTTTGTTCATTGTGGGCTGGGGGGACTCCCTCTACACTCTTCTATCTAGTGTTCATCCCCTTCACAACACTTTTATAGTTACGCTCACTTTTGGGCCCGAGTGGGTTCTCCCTCAGGAGCCTATTATCCTTCTTAACATATGCAAAAGCCCGCTGGATTGTGTATCGCGCTCACTTAGGGACTTGACACACGTATTATGAGGCGGCTGCATTGCAGGGGCCGCGTCTCATTTGGAAAACTCTCCTCACACTGAGGGCTTTTTAAAAAGAAAGTCATTTAGTGTTCTGAGCAAACATGAAGGGCCACACAACCACAGAGAGGAGACGTGTCTTGTTCATGGTTTGATCCACTTGGAGAACCCGACAGTTTAATAAGAGCAGAATTGGACGATGGATGTGGAAATGTATTCAGTTCATAGCTGTGGAACCTCCAAAGTCGAACAATGTGATAACGGTTCAGTGTCAAGTTGTCCTAGTTACAAAATAAAGTCATAATTAGTTAGCTGTCAAAACAAATCACATTTTCACATCCTTAACTGCCATAACGTACCAAGAGAAGTTAAACACTGTACAATAAAACTAAAATAAAGGAAAACGATTCACTTTTTGAAGATGTCTGAAAGACACACAACAGAAAGGAAAATGAAAGGAGTTTGTATCTTGTAGCTGTCCCCCAGTGACATTTTATAGCTATTGCTACCTAGGAAACGGATTAAATGAATGCGTATGCAATTTTTATTCAATTACCTTAAAAAAAATGTCAAAAAGCAGGCCGTCTGATATTTAGAGTTTTTAAATTTACACAACAAGCCAGCACTTTTCTTCCATTACTCACATTCACCAGTGAGCTAGAAAGATGCACAACTAATTTTAGTATTATGGTGATCGGTGAAGCAAATCACATAAGTATCCAGCAGCCAAGAAATCTACACAATCTACCACTTATTGAAAACATTCTTTCAGCCATCTATTTTCTATGCTGCTTGTCCTCACTAGGGTTTTTGGGGCATACTGGAACCTATGCCAACTGACCGGCAAGAGGCAAGGTACACCCTGGATTGGTCAACAGCCAATTGCAGGGCACAATAGACAACCATTGTTGAAAACATTTATTTAAAAAAAATTGCCATACAAATTTTTTTTCCCCAAACCTGATCTACAAGGAAACAGAGTCATCTTATATTAATTGTCATCTTATGTTTGGTAATATGACCATTGTAATGGTAATATTGCACTGAGCAGCCAGACACGCGTTCTAGTTCGATGGTTATCACACAAATACTTTTTGGTGGGCTCCTATGTTGGCAGAAAAATCAAATGAAAAAGCAAAATATATTCAGTCTTTTAGAAATTTACTGTGCTGGTCTCTATTAGAGCATGGTTTATCACAAAAAAAGGTTGGCTGAACTTCAAATTGTACCACTTTTGGGATGTTTGACAGTTTCCACTGTGTTGTATGTAAAGAACAAAACCCGATTGCAGGGGTTTTGGTCCGGTATACGTGGTCTTCTTTAAAGACATACTCAACACATTTCCCTCCTCATCACATCCGCAGAAATTGAGTCACCTCAGGCGGACTTGGACTTCACCTATAACATTTTAATCTAAAAAGAACATATTGTGCTCATTCAAACCCAACTTTGTCCACCAGCACCCCTGCACTCTAAACTGCAAGATTGGATTTTCTAAATTAAATTATCCCCCTAGCTCGCATACTCAAGGGGTCCATTGGCTCAAGGCAGTGAGAAAAATGTGTCTGGGTTTTTTGGATGCATAATGCTGGTTTGTGCAGAGAATGGAATGTTTTGTTCTGCTTGGATTCCCTTTTCTCCCCCCCCATTCCATTTGGGCGCCTTTTTTTTGCTCCTAACCGGCCGTCACTGCTTTCTTCTGTGCTCCTCTGTGTTGTGCCAGCATCAGCCCTGAGCCTCTCGCCCAGAGGAGGCTTTGATGTGTCCCCGCTGTGCCGCCGCCCCCCTTGCACCCCGATTGGTGGAGATCGGGCGGGGCTAGCGGGCCGACGTGGGAGTGGATGGGGGATGAAAGCGAGCGGGGCAGCGAGGGGGCACCTGCACACAGAGCCGCGCCTGTGCGCCTGCTTCATCCTCAACTGCTTCCCTTGACCGTAGGCTGAACTCCAGTGTCAGCGACCATCACACTGTCGCGGTGACCTCCCTCTCTCTCAATTTATTTCCTTTCCCTCTCCCTCCATAACCTCCACATTTCTCTTTCGCCCCTTTTGTCTGTCTGCTCAGCTCTGTGGATGTCTTATGAGAGAAGAGCACATGACAGGTGAATCATTCTGTCACTAGAAATACAATGAGATACTCCAATTCTTCATTAAAACATTCCCGGATTCATAAATAAGTTAGCAATCCAACATCCAATCTCCTGTGAGAATTACATTAACCATAAAACAACGCTTTATGTCGTTTAAACTTGCCCAAAGGGCAGAGCAAAAGCAGCCTCCTTATTTAACTCTTACTGAGAGGTCCCAGTTGTAAGAGGGGGGACAGTCTTTGAGGATATGAAGGGTTGGAGTTCATTATTAATGTGCATTTAGCTCTTGTTGATAAGTTCGCAATTATTCATAAAGTGGCTAATTCTAACTAAAAAGTGACATTTTATTTGGTGGCTGCTGTAGCTGGATATCACAAGAAAGTAGTAGATTGTTATCATTTCATATTATTTTATGTTAAAAATGTTCCATGTGCAAAATTCATTCATTCATCTTCTGTGCTGCTTGACCTCACTAGGGTCAGACCTATGGACAAGAGCCTCCAATTAACCTGACATGCATATTTTTGGAATGTTGGAGGAAACCGGAATACCTGGAGAAAATACAGGCACGAACAAGGAGACTATATTAAACTCCTCACAGAGATGCCAGACTCCTAAATAACCGGGACCCTGACCTAGGGTCAGCACCAACTATTATTATTGATTGTGGGAAAATACTAAAATTTCTTTTCATTATGATGCAGCACAGTTCCAAATCACTACAACCACAAGGTTGTTAGTAAATTAATACCTTTTGCCATTTTTAATTATGAGATGTTCGATACAGCTCTTAGATCTTAAAACATGCACAGGTGTACATATAAGTGGCCATACTGATAACTAACTTAGAATTTTTTTTGTGTCTGCAGCATGCATACAGCTAAGGCTGCAACATACGGTTATTTTTATAATCGATTAATTGGACAATAATTTTTTTAATCGGTGAATCGGATTTAAAAAAAACGTTTATAATTTTCCTCTCTGTAATCTTTTTAAGAATGCATGAATGGACTTTTTCCCTTCAAAAACCATAGCAAAGGAGAAGAGGAAGTTCTCAGTCACGAAAATTTGAGTAGCGAAGTATAAATCGTCAACTGACAAACATCACACTTTACTGCAAATCAATAAGTCACTGACACAGACTGCTACATGTGCACCACCAATAAACAAATAAGAAATAAATAAACTTTAGGGGAAGGCTGTGCGCTTGGTATTGGCTCGACTGCTTTGGGGTGGAGGCGCGGTGGCTTGTTTGTGATGCACATAGCAAGATGTTATGGCCTGCGCCAGACAGGCACAGCCATAGCTATTTTACCAGTAGGTTTTGTGTGTACGCATGGTAAAAGTTAATTTAATAATAGAGAGTGCAGAAATGTAGGCCTTTTCCTAAGCACAAGTACAAGTATGGCATTTACTTTGCGTGGGAATGGTTTTACACATGCTCTACGCACACATATCTGCAGTGGTTTCCCTTGCAAGATATCAAAAAGTGGCAAAAATGTTGATAGTTCTTTTCCAAAGTCAAAGATGATGTACTGTGTGCGTTTATCTTGTTTTGCCTGAAACACAAAGATAAAGTGTCTGCTTTCATGAAAGTATAAGGAAATGAAAAAATAGTACATTTTAATGGCTAATATCAGGATATTTATAGTGTATTTTTAAATGAAACGATTAATCAATTACCACAATATTTAATCGTTGCAGCTTTACATACAGCATATTTCATTATTTCTTAAAGAAAATGTGTTGATGTCTGTCCACTTGCAGAATTATATTTTTATTGACGCAAGGCCATGCTGTGACCCCTGCTTGTTGCTGATGTGCATCATGTTCCTGCTATTAAGGAAAAACAATGCATGATTAAGAATCACTCCGTATTTGGGAGCTGTTGGTAAAGCAAAGAGATCTTAGCTGACCCTGTGTAAATGCAGTTGTTGCAGAGGTGACCTGCGTGTAAATGAGGGTCATGGTTCAGGTTATGGAGGTCACCAAGGTTGCACGAGGGCAGCTCTGTGGCCGCCACTGTCAACCTCCAAATGCTGAACGTGCATTTGATTGTGTTACGGCCAATAAGGCACAGAGCTGGGAGGCAGCAGTGAGATCACCTCTGGGTCCATTGAGATGTGAAAGGTGACAGGTGGCGAGGTCTAAGCCAATAGAGCTCAAACAGCATCTGTCAAATATGTTAGACAGGAGTGTTTGCTCAGCAATCATGCCACTTTCTTCTATGGGGACACCAGCACTTCATATTGTGTTCTATTTGTTCTTAAGGTGTGACTAAGGTGACATTATCATCAAAACCAAGAAATGAACATGCCTAATAACGTACATTAACACTGCCTAAATTATAGTTCAGGTTACAGACATCTTTTAGTGAATAAAGAAAACAAAGTGAATAATTATTCAACCATACATAGTCTGTGTGTGTGTATAATGTAAATGTTATATTCCATATTATGCAACAATTTTAGGCTAGCATTTGATTTGCTGTTTTTAACTAAATGTATTTCCGCACCTATCCAGATCTTTACCAAACTTTAATGGGGTATTTCAAACTTTTACAGATAACAACATAGCCCTAAATGTAGATCTGGCATTTCTCCACCTTTGTCTTTCACACAGAGTCTAGCAAAGCACCCAGCATTTACTACCAGTGTGAAAAGGGCTTGTGTAAAAAGGAATCATTGGAATCAATCAGGATTATAATACACTGTGTTACTACGGATGCCGGATATTGGCTTTTTTGCTAATATCCGATATGGTCCAACTCTCAATTTCTGATTCCAATATCAACCGATACTAATATGGCCCCCTCCCCCACTTTATTTATAATGAGTGCTATTGGCCAGGGGTGTAAAGGGGAAAAGTCAGGACAATTCCAAGGTCCCTTGACGGCCAGGGGACCCCAAACAATAAGCAATTACAAATTAAATTAGTGCTTAGTTAAAGGAATGAAGAGACGAGTGTCTTACTGCTTCAGCTCATATTGTGTTGGGAATTCCACCCACGATGATGACTCACAGGTAGAGTTTCATGCCCAGTTGGATCTCCTTACCCAGGCAGAAGGGTGGGCTACAGAATAAATGTTTTTTTTTTAAAGTTCTATTTGTATTAGGGGTGCTCCGATCGATGGGCATCAGTATCAGGCTATCAGTATCGCCTGATTTCTTTGAAAAAGCATTTGATTGGCATATACCTGTACTTGCCTTATAACGCCGATCACCTGTGCCCCCATTGCAGCATCCAGCCTATAACGACCATCACAAGCGACCCACACTCCCTGCACAGGGCGCAGGCATGCCAAAGCCAAAACATGTCTGCTGTGTGGGACTTACTGTACCTGTCGTGTGAGTAATGTACGTTTTGCACCTTATAAAACATGCCACAAACAATGTTTTGCCGGGGTGGCACGTTGAAAAGCTTTAGTTTGGTGCGACATTTGGGGGTTGGGCCCTTGGCAGTGTGTGGTGAGTTTTCGAGGTTCAGAAAAGGCAGGAAACTCGCCCATGTGTGCATGGCAGTCAGGTGTCTAAGGCCGATAGCCCAAAAACTAGTTCGATTTTTTTGGAATGGATGGCCGGCGATCGTTGCCAGTGTAAAAAACTGGGTTTACGGGGTCCTGCTAGAAAGCCATCAAGTTGTGTGCTCTCACAAACAAATTCTCCTTAAAGAAGGGGTCACCAATGTGATGCCTGGGGACAGGACCACACGAGGCATCTGAAAGCCTGGCTTTTACCCAAGTTTTCCGTTAATAACGTGAGATCACTAGAAATAAATGCATTCTGAAATACAAAATGATTTGTATATACCAGCATTCATAGTTTAGGTTTGTGTGCGTTGAAATACACTATGAAAATAAAGTACAAAATGAGGAGCTGTTGGCCATTTTTATTTTGCAAAAGTATCTCTCAAAAGAAAAAACATTGGTGACCCCTAATATAGCCAATAGTTGGTGTAAAAAATTACACTTAATCTAGGTGATATGTATCAATATCGGACGATTTCATGAATGGGTGTTTGGTATCAGTATCGGGACCAGGAAACCCTGTTCAGAGCATCCCTAATTTGCATACAGTAATCCCTCTATTGCTGGTGTTAGGTTCCAGACCCCCGTGATAAGTGAAAAACCGCAAAGTGGAGTATATAACTCTACGGGATATTTTTTTCATAATTTTTCCTATTCTTTTTTTATCTTGATAAATTGAAGTTTTTGTAAACCCTCCCAACAATTATAAACTCTCCCAACATACACTTATATAAACCCATTATACAGTCTTAAACAATTGTTAAAACTAAAATTATTTTTACCTGCTATATCTAAATGAAAAAAATACAAAATATTAAATACATAAAATTTGAAAAAATATAAGACTTATCTGCTCAGAAACCCGCCATATAAAGAGGAGTCCGCAATATAGATTTTACATATAATATATTTTTTTATCCGCAATGTCCCGAGGGTGCGATAGGTGAACCGCGATATGGCGAGAAATTACTGTCCTGAAATGTTTTTGAATTGTACATTTTGTTTTATCTGAGGAGTTGAATCAGAGCAACTGGACTACTTTTTTAAAGATGTTTTACACCTCATCTGGGTCAAAGTCCACCTGGTCTCATTCAACTCCTAAGATACACCATTTATTAAAAGCATTTGCACACAAATTTTGTTTTTTAATTTGTGGATTAAACATGTATTGTTTCCGAGCAGGAAGAAGGTGGGATATAATGCCTGCAACACATTAGAAGGTTAGCGCCCTCTAGACAGCCGCGTCATTGCTGCAAACAGGCCTGTTAAATAGAAGATATTTAATAGGGGTGCAACGGTTCACATTGATGTATTGAATCATTTAGTTTTTCCATGTTGAGTTCGGTCCACTTGCGTCCCGTTTCAGTTATATTTGATGCTATTTTTCTCATTAAATTTATTACTAGAGAGATCTAAACGCTCGTGCGGAACAAAAGTTTTCGCATGGACGTTTCTAAGTGTGGGACACTACTGAGTGGGAGGAACGTTAGTAGCTCAATCATAGCAAATGCCAGCCAGAAGGCTGAGCTGGAAGAGCCTCCCATCTCACTAGGGTGTTTTCACTCCTGTTTGGGAACACTTCGGCTTCCCTGTTAAAATTACGGATGGACAAAGGCAAATGGATAAATCCAAAATTGTGTGTCGACATTGTTCCACAGAGATCTGTTTTTCTGCAGGAAACACGTCTAACATTTTAGCGCACTTAAAACTGTATCATCTGGCAGTGAATGTTACAAGAAAGTGTTGCTAGTGAGCGGGTGTTCTCCACTGCTGGAAATATTGTCACTGCAACCACTGTACACTGTGCTTTCTGCACTAAACGTGGATCCGTAATTTTTTTTAGCCAAACACCTGAATAGTTACATTTGTCATATTCAGGCTGTTTCTAAGTGTTCAAAGTTTTAACTTTTAATTTATAATTTCATACATCTTTTTTTTATTTCTCAAATTCAACAGTTTATTTTAGTAATATTTTTCTATTTAAAAAAAGTCAGAGTCTGAGTTATTCGAAATATCACCTAAATGAGTCCCTTTTATTTAAAGATATACAGTATATTGTTTGCATTTTTAAAAATAAAAGCATTTGAAGTATTTGCCTTTTTGTACCAAAAATTAACTGAACCGAGCACTTCAAGAAACAGAACCGAAACAAAATTACATTTTAGTGTACCGTCCGTATAGTTAGTCCTGCAGCCACTCCAGTTGAGAACCACTGCAATTGTAGGAGAGTTGTTTATTTATTCACTTTTCTGGTTACGTTAGCAAACAAAGCACAATTCTTTCCTAGTCAGATCATTCATATGCTGGATAACATCCAACTGATTCCAAAGTTTGGAGTCAATGGAAGCTTCCAGCACATTGAAAAGGAGCGCTGTAGTGATGTTCGCCAGATGTTTACCAGAAGAAATGTCAAGGAATTTTTCCATAAACACAAAAAGATGAACAAGACTATGAGGGTGGCCTGTGTGTGTGTGTGTGTGTGTGTGTGTGTACTGGAGAACATCATCACGCACATCACTTAGGCGAAGTCTCAAAGGCCGTGACTGGCGCAGCATGTCCCACATTAGCTGGACCACAGCTCAGTGAAATGCACTCGCCTGAGTAGAATGAGAGCCATAAGGCACCATGCACACCACCACGCCAGCGGCTTTGTCAAACACAGATCAATGAACCACAGCGTTCATTCGGAGCCACCGCCGCCTGGCTGCAAGGACAAATACAGTATCCTAGGGGGGCGGCGGTCGGAGTCATTGGTATAACTCGGTTGTGGATGTGTTTGTCTTGCTGCCTTTAATCAAGTTTCCCAGCAACAAACACTCGCCGCCGAGCCATGCGTCGCAGGCAGAGAGGCCTTTTTGGCCGGACAAAAGAGTGGGAGAGGCTGTGGCACTCGGCCTGGCCCACTTGGTCAGTGAACCTCCCATTTCCAGTGGAGCTCAACGGACCTGCTTTAATAGTGGAACGAGGTAAGCACAACCAGTGGAGCACAATGAACTTTTTATATTTTAGTCCAGCACTATTGAACTAATGGCAACCGAGTAAAAACAGGAAATGTACAGGTGTTAACAGCTTAAAACACTGTAGTATGCTTGTCAGGCCACTAGTTGGCAATTTCACTTTGTCAAGAGACATTATGCACATCAAACTGCACATGCTTGATCTTCCAGGAAACCTTCTTTGTTGGTGTACAGTACATATCTTATGCTTTACAATTTGACAACTGTAAGTCAGGTCATTCACATATTTCACACAATGTAGTAAATGCACACTGTGCTACTTCTACCATTGCTACTGACATGATTTATCAACTTTGCTGAAATATGTTCTATATTGTTTGTAATTATGTTCTATTTTTTTCGTTTTATGCAACAGAACGTTAAATTTGGTAAGGAGTACATTTATTGTACATGGTGGGACGAGTTTCTGCTCAGCACAAGGAGAGTTTCCCAGGTGACGTCAGCGAAGGCGCATTCACTCGTAAACAGACATTGCTGCATACCAGACAGAGGATGTTTACAGTCATTATAGCAAAGAGCAATGTGTCAATAGTTTGAGGAGGATAGAAAACTTCCAGAACAGACAATCAAGCTGTATCTTTTCAAACCAAAATATGTTCAGAATCTGCTTCCTAATGAGCATAAAGGGGTCTGTCGAGGTTTTTTAGTGTGTATTTTACGTCGTTGTTGCCACCATCAATATTCATCCATTTTGTATGCCGCTTATCTTCACTATCGCTGTGAAAGTGTACAACAAGTAGATAAGACACGTGTTTCGTCTTGTCCCCTCCTGTGTAGCATAGCATCAATAGCTGGAACATGATGCACATCAGCAACAAGGGAAACAGGGGTCACAGCATGGCCTTTATTAAATATAATTCTGCAAGTGAACAGACAACACCTTTTCTTTAAGAAATAATGAAATGTGCTGTATGTAGAGCTGCAACGATTAATCGATTATCCAAATAATCGGCCACTATTTTGTAATCGATTCATCATTTCATTTAAAAATATGCTATAAATATCCTGATTTTAGCCACTCAAATGTACTATTTTTTTAAATTTCCTTAGTCATCCATGAAAGCAGACATATTATCTTTGTGTTTCAGGCAAAAAAAGATATACACATACATCCCCTTTGACTTTGGAAAAGAACATTTTTGGCACTTTTTGATTTTCTTAAGGCAAACCACTGCAGAGATGAGTGCGTAGAGTGTGTGTAAAACCATTCCCATACTTGTACTTGTGTTTAGGAAAACGCCTACATTTCTGCACTCTCTTCATTATCTCTTACCATGCGTACACACAAAAGCTACTGGTACGAACTGCTAACTGCAGTAGTGTTTGTGATGTTTGTCAACTGATGGTTTATACTTTGCTACTTCGATTTCGGGGGCTGAGATCTTCCTCTTTGCTATGATTTTTGGAGGGAAAACGTCCATTCGTGCATTCTTGAAAGGGATTATTGCAAAGAAGGGAGAATTTAAAATGTCTTTTTAAAAATCCGATTAATTGATTAATCAAAAAAATAATCAACCGATTCATTCGATTACGAAAATAATCGTTAGTTGCAGCCCTCGTTGGTTTCCATTTGTCTCATGTTCACCGTAGTTGCATCATCCATTGTGGTCTTAAACCTTGTCTTTTGGAAAAGAAAACAAACTTACAGTATCACTAACAAAGTCGACAAGCTGCTTGTAAGAAGCTTTTGTTTACTGCCCCATAGATATATACTCCTTTGCAGTAATCCTTTCCAGAAAAGCCCTCTTTCTGCGCCATGTACAATAAATGTACTTTTTACTGAATATAACAGCTTGTTTCATTAAGTGAACAACGTAGAACATAAATACAAACAATATAAAACATATTTAAGCCAAGTTGATAAATCATGTCAGTGACCCTTTAAGCTTTTCCTCATCGTAAGGAGCCCTGGGTTTTTTGGATGAGCTGCTTCAAAGTTTTGATGTTTCATCTGAAAGCGTCTCCCCAGGTTAAAGAATCCTTTCTCAATATATGTACTTCCACTGAACACACATTTTAGCTGGCATCTCCAGCAATTAAACTCAAAAACTTGCAATCTAAACAGATAGGCATCCCATTTTATTTAAAAAAAAGGACATTCCATAGAAAAAATACCTTTACAATCTGTACACTGGCAAAAGCTGGCACTCAATTTAAAGTGGACAAAAACAACAACCATTACTGCTTCACAGCACCAAGTAGGTTTGTTGTTATTTTTTTATTGTTGAATTAAAACTCATCTGGAGCCACAAAGCTGCAATGAGGAAGAATCATTTACTTATGAAGTGGCATGTGACTTAAGTGCACTTGAACTGCGGATCATGGATCTTATGAGATGTTTACTGTACATGCTGTAACCTAACTGTTGTGCATTTACCACAGTGAAAGGTCACCAACTTTCAGTCAACTTGCTGTTAATGACACTCATTTTTTATACTTGTCATTTTGCTTCTTTGCTTTTGGCTTCTTTTATGGTGATTCTGACCAGAAAACTACTTTACACTTGGATTTTGACCCAAACTTTTAGGGAAGACCTCATTTCAACCAGCATCAACTGTAACTCTGCATGTAAAGTCAGTCGGCCCACGTTTATTGTACTTTTTTTTTCGCGATGTCGGATTCAATGATAATACATTGAATATTTTTGTAGTTATGTCATAGAATACCTGTTTATGATCTTGTATATACAGTTTTTAACATTATTGGAGCCCTCCAGACAACACCCATATTGTCACATTTACATTTGTCTTACACAATATAATATATATAGTCAGAGAGAAAAAAGGCATATTAGACATAAATAAGATGCACATGTTAGCAGTTCCTGTTTTTGTTTGGGTTTCTCAGCTGACTTTGGGCAAGAGGAAGGGTACACCGTGGTCTGGTAGCCAACCAATCGCAGGGCACATATAGAAAAATAAATCATTCACCCTCACATTCATACCTGAGGGCAATTTTGAGTCTCCTAAAACGTGCAAACTTTACACAGAGATGCAGAGATTCAAACCCAGATCTCCTCATTGTGTGGCCAACATGGTAGCCACTAACCATGTTAACTACAACATGCTTACCAAAATACTTCCTGTGGTGGCTCGCCAATATATTGCAATGGCGGCTTAAATGGCTTGACACTCGTATTAGCCAATATAGTAGACATAATAATTGGAAATAAGCAATTTAAGGCGTAAATAAAGCTTCTGTTCTTTTATGTCATAGTAAATGTTTTCCCTCAAGGACCTTAATGGCAGGCGGACAGATGTATCTACGACAAAAAAATGCATATTTTCTAACTAATACAAGAACATAGTCAACCACAAAATAGCAATCATTGATTAGTTAATTATTGTTTGACAAACCACGATAGAGTGACAGACCGATCTTCGAACCGTGTATAGTCAACATTGTTTTTTGTATACCCCACTTTTCGTATAATTCGATTTTCATCAAATAATTTCACCTAAATATTGCCGTGGTTTTTGTACAGTATTTTACCTACCTGGGCTTTTGCCCTGTACTGTATCATATGCAAAATTGAGTGCCAAAACAAAGCACCCTACGCTGACTTATTGTCCATGTGTTTTATTAAGTGTTACTGCTAAGTCACCCGCCATGGGACCAAGGAGAGCTGCAAGTGGCAACAATTTAATAAAAAAAGTCAGAAACATTACAGTATTTGGTCTCTCCAGGATGTACGGGAAGTCTGCATAAACAATATATTTTATGTTAATATTTTGGGTGCCTGGACCATATTAATTCGATTTACAGTATATTGTTTCCAATCCGATTCCAATTGCCTCTGTGTTTGTAAATTTTTATTTTCAAAAATTGAGCTATCACTCTATGCTTTTTCTTTTTTTGAAAATATACTAATGTACTTTAGAGTTTTCCTTGACAGGACTCTCACCAAACAGCTTTTTGCATAAAGACATTTTTATCCAGATATTAGCTAACTGGCATCTACATTTTATTGTTTTGAACGTATTCATTTCGAAAAGTTAACAATTGTTAAAATGTTACTTAAAAACATTGCCTTCACACTGCAAAAACTGAAAATTTTACCAAGTATATTTTTCTCATTTCCAGTCAAAATCTCTCAAACTTATTTATAACAATAATTATAATAATCCAAACAGTGAAATAAGAGTATCTTGACATTTTATCTAGTTTTTAGGCTCCTGTGTTATTTGTAAAAGAAAACTCATCCTGTTTGAAGAAATATACTCAACTCAGGACAACAAATCTGCTTTATTGAAATTTTTTCTTATATTTATATCAAATAATTTCCATATGATACAGGGAAAAAACAGAAAAACTGTTAATGTGTTTTCTTTTAATTGTACACCGGACAAATTACACCACATTATACCAGAACATTTTAAGTAAAAATAAATATTGATATAAATTGCCTGCCATATTCAGCCCAAATAACCCCTCACACTACAGATGTCAGAATGTTTGATGATGTCTGTGAGATCATACTTAACTGGAATGTACCTGCTATTATTTAAGTGTACATAGTAATATGGTGCATAATCAACAAGCTTTTCAACATTCACAAAAATGTAGGCTCCAGCTAGGTATGGAACTTCTACTTCATAAGCTAAATAATGATCACTCCACCTAACTGTCGAAAAAGGTTGGCATTCAAAACAATAAACCAATGCATTTACAATATAGACGTTTTTTTTACAAGCGCAAACTCTGTGGTATCACTGTTGACATTACAAATAACCAATATATTATGTTATATATGTTGCATAATCCACTGCACATAAACTATATGTTCAATTTGCTCTATTCCCAAGAAGTCTTTAATCTTTCCTCCTACATAGTCTACATTTTCCACATCAGAGACTGAGCCCATGTCAACTTCACTTGAAAAAATTGGATGTTACTTCTGGACTTTCTGGCTGCATTCATAAAGTTGGTTGTGCTTCAAGAGAGATTTACAAATATTCCGGAAACTACTCTTCAAAGCCCATTGCTTGAAAAGGCAATGTTTTGCCTCAAAGCACATACACATATGCCTCACTGTAGGACCACGTGCCTTAATCTGAGAGGGAAGATGTAGCAAGTAATGCTGTTTAGGTGTAATATTTGCATCTGGAAAGAGTTGTTTGAAATGTTTTAAATGTTGCTTTATTAAAAGCATCAACCTCGAAAGGGTTGAGAGAGCAATTATAGGTGGAAATTAAATTTTGACCAACTCTAACAACTTACGTAACATTTGTGTACAATCATTTTCTTCAATTTTATCAATGAAAAAGGGCAAAATCTTTAACAAAACCAGCATCTGCCCTGCTGACTGTTTCAATGTATTGTCATTTGATGACAGTGTACTAAGCGTTATGGGGCAAGGCGTATGTATCCCTTGCATCCACAGAAGAATAAGGGAAAACACCAAGTGCGCTAAATCTAAATCTATTGCTTTAAAACACTTTTGATTTTATATGGGGCAACACCTTCAGGAATAACATGCATGATGTTTTGTGGAACTTGAGTGATAATATGAAAGTGAACACATTCCGTTAACTTGCTTCTCCTGTTTATGCCATATGTTGTTTTCAGAGTTTCTTTTAGAAAGTAACTGCCTGCCTTTTCAATGCCATTGCAATGCTGGTTATGACTTGTCATTGTCCTTTTAATAAACACATCTTCATTAAATTGTTCCTGCATGTCTTCAAAGTTGCATTCGCAATACCTGAATTTACTGTAGGCAAACCCCACTCCTTTCTTAAATACAGCAATTTCATGCTGAGTTAGAGCGTCCTCTCAAACAAACATGTGTGCCCCATAAATTGTCCTCTTACCACTTGCAGTGACAACCTGGACGCCATCACACAACTCCAATAAATCACTGTTAATCCTCTCCAATAATGCTCCAATAATGCAACTTGATATTGCAGGACTCCACTTACCATTTGGTAACAGCTCTCTGAGAAGGAAAGGACAAAAACAATAAAAAAAACACTGCTTAACTCTCATGTAGAACATAATTTTCTGTAAAAAATGTATAATTTCAATTAATTATTTGTAACATGCAGTGATCAGAATAAGTTTTTTCTACCAAAATTATTATAAAATAATGCTTTCTGAAGCTAACATATCTTAAGTAGGGCTGTCAAATGATTAAACATTTCAATCAAACTAATTAATTTTTAAATGATGTAGTCGATTATCTGATCTATCACAGTTTTTAAAATAAGTTAATAATGATTATTCCTCATTAACAACTATGTCTGAAATATATACTTGTATGTATTAACTGTCACGATCCGGGTGTTGTTCTCGTGACAGTTTTGGGTTTTGTTTGAGTGTGTTTTTCCGGTGTTATTTTTCTAATTTCATGGTTTTTCTTGGTTAATCACACGCACCTGTTCCTTGTTTGTTCGTCTCGCTATTTATGTTCAGGTGTGTGTGCTAGTCATTTGCCGGGCCATTGTCGTGTGTGCTTCGTTTTCCTGTGGACCTGTTTTTTTGTGTTTTTTTTTGCTGCTTTGCAGCTTTATTATTAAAGGACTTTTTCTCCCACACTTACCTGCCTGATGTCCTGCTCGCTTCATCCCCGGGGTCGGTTCACCATGCCGAGCCGAGCTAAACGTGTCATTAACAGCTTCAAATGAACTGAATATGCCAATCAAGCTGAACGTCTAAAAATCTCATTGTCTAACACTAGTCTATTTAAGAGCAGCAGAACATTTTAAACCCTGTTATTATGAGGAGTAAGGGGTTGTGATTAAGGACGTCACATAATTTATGGTACATTTGTTTTTCAGTGTATTTTATAGCCTAATGTAGCAACTTGTACATTCGAATTAAAAGTTACTAGGTGATTGATAAGAATATTACCAATACTTTTGTAATTTTTGAAAATGTCTTTTGCAGGTTACTGTATTCAAACAGCTAAAGAAAATATTTCAGAATGTTAAATACCCCCCAAAATCATTCCAAATAGAAGACATTCAAAGAGGTAAGGCTGCAGCCAATTATTTTCCACCAGTGATTAATAGTTATTATCTAATAGTCTTTTTTGTTAATTCACCACATATCAAAGACAGACACTGCATTGAAATGACTGCAATGATTTTCAGCACTGCAATGATGATCACAATTATTTTACAAGGAACTGTACCCTTTAGCTTAGGCTCTGAAATTCCAGAAAGATCATTGGAAGAAAAATACATTATCCTGACCGATGGTTGTTTGTGTTATGCGTTAAAGGATAAAGAAGACCTGAATGTCTGCTTGAAGAAGCGCCCTCGCTATTGTCCAGTCCTGATTATGAGTTTGTCCGACTGCCTCCTAGCGGTAGGAGATGATAACTACCTTTCCAAAAGACAAGGTTACAGAGGGTGCGTTATACCTTATGGCCTACTGTTATCCCTTACACCTTACATATCCAAAGTGTGTAGCCACTCTGCTTTCAGTCATACAGACGGAAGTCCTTTTGGACAGAATCCACGAGAAAGATCCCACATCATCATACAAGAAGAGTATGGCTAAGTGGAAATCTTTTACTGGTCAATAAAACCATCGGTCAGATGCAGATGAGTTAAGATAAGCTTTCTCTGTTCCTCCAATTCTTCTACATTTCATGTTCATTACCAGTATATAAACCAGGTATTTACACGTGGGCAAAAATATCAGCCAACATAGTGATATGATAAACTTGTGAAATATGAATGTACTATAAGTCCACAACTGTTCATTTCAATGTTAAAATAATATTGAATGTTACAATAGCAATGCATGTTGTGGGTTGAGCAGTTTTACTATGTCTAGTCAGACACTACTGGTATATCAAGGAAGTTGTTTGGCAAATTTACCTGACCTTTTACTTCACAACACTTTATTGCCAAAATAAATTTGTGTTGCTTCAGTGCAAGACTTGGTTTCATTGTTTTATTTTATAAGTTGGTTTTTGTCTTAAATACAGAAGCGTATTACTCTTAGTTTCCTAATACTAGACAGGGATACTAACTTCAAGGCAATTTCCACCATCTAAATCGATCTAGAAAAGTGTTACACTGAAACAGAAAAGAGTTGGATAATTTCAAGATCACTTTTGTAGTTTTTAAGACATACTTGACTTGATTTATTACAAGCAAAAGCAACTTGTATTATTTCTTTTAAAACTTGTTTTTAGAGGGTCAGTTTTTCCGATATGCTACTTTTGAGCATTACAAGTTTGTTATAAAACAAAAAAATGTTACAATAATAGTAAATAAATCTAAGAATGAGTTTTCTTTGCACATTTCAAGGTCACTCTTATGACTTTAAGGATTTTTATGTCTTATTTATATATACTGTATAAAAAAATATCTCATGTTAAAATTGTAAAACATGTTTTTAAAATTGTAGGCAATTTTTACATTGTGCCACTTCTAAGGGAAATATATTGTATTAATTTTTAATACTTGGTTTTAGAGGGACATTTTTTCCAGTGCATGACGGTAACAGACTGCCTGGGCGCTTTTAAATCTGTCATACCATTCCATGGATACTAATTAAGACAGTAGGTGCTATCTTTTAACCTTTTGCAAATTATATAAAATTGGCTAACGACGAGTTCACGGCTTGTACGGAGTAGGACACTCTGAGGAGGCAGAGTTGAGGTGCAGTTGACACAGAAGACAAGCAGTCAGGCCCCAGCCATGTTGTTTACATGATTCACAGTACTGGCGGCTCATCACGGCCCAAAGTACTCTGTCAGGAAAGGACGGGAAAGGATTGTAACTTTGGCCCTATTGTTTAACAGCTCCCAAAGACAGAGGACACAGAAATTATTCTGAAGAGCAGGAGACACACGCTGGAAAATGACCTTTAACTGCACTTCCTTAGCTGAATCTCATCCAATTAGAGGACTGTATACTTTCCCTAATAGTGGCTGACGAGGCAGGGCGTATGAACGAGCACGCCCGGCTGGCGTTGCTATGCAGCGAGATGGCTGCTTAGCACCAGAGAAGCGCTGGGGAATAAGTGAGCAGAGAGCTTTAATTTGATAGGGTTAGAATCCTGCAGGCTCCAAGGTCGTGGGTCACCAGGAGCTCGTCTCACACTGAATATGAAGAAATCAGAAGTAAATTGCTTACATCTGCTGCCAGTGGCTGTGAGAGCTGTGATTGCATCCCAGAGGTGAGGAGCTATCTAACGCAGACTGTGGGACAGGGGCCTCAGTGCAAGACAGCCTTGTAATTGGAGTAACTCGGAATTAATTGATGTTAAAAATCCTCAGAGCAGCTGGTTTGAGCAAAAAGATGCAGCGAGTTGGCATTTTTTTCCTTCTTGTATTACCTCCGCCAAGCTCAAAATTGCCAGAGAGTTAGTTTGTGTTTGACTGAATTAGCAAGAACCCATTACAAAATGTAGATGTAAAAAGTAACTTTCTATGTTCTTGCAATGGAACCATGCACAAAACGTGAATGGTAAGCCCATTACCCTACATTATCCAAAACACTTTTTCATGCAAGACTGACCACACACGGCCCACACAACATGGACGTATCTAATGATTGCCAGGTATTACGGCCAAAAAACTACAGAACTCAAAATAATTCACAAAGACAAAACGAGACTTTGATGACGCTTGCTTGTGCACAAGCACTTATAGTATGTGCAATGTCAATATGTCTCAAAACTAATGCAATCATTCATCATGCCAGTAATTAATCGTGACAGTCAAAATAATCTACACAGTCAAAACCAGGCTTTGACGACAGTTGGTCATGCACGAGGACACGTGCAACACACTGTAGACAAGGCATACAATTAGAGTGATGCTTCCTTTCACTAGTTATTAATAATAACTTTTACTTCTCCTGGCAGTAGATGTAAAATAATACATGGTTTTTTTCAGTAACGCTTTTTATTAATGTTTATCTATGTTTTATTAGATATTGTACATTTCCATACTGTTCTTGTGATTTTTGGCTTTCACAAAGTCAGGAAAGTTGCAGTCATGCAATGTTGTATCATTAAGTTTTCAGTTGTTTTTTGCCAGGAATGTTTTGTGTTGCTTTGCACACCACAATCTTTCCACTTTGGCAGAGGTCTGTTCCCGACTGAGTGTCCTTCTTGTTCAATCACAACAGCCTGCCGCAAAGTGTCCCAGACCAAGGCAGTAATGCTTATGTCACACTGTAGGACAGATAAAGAAGGTAAGAAAAGTGCCCTGTGAAAATTACTATCTATCAACAATGTCCACAGCCTGGAATGAGAGCAACACGCTGGCAATAATACAGACAATGAATAATGTTATATCAGGGTCAAAGTTGGAGATGCTCCATATTGCCTCCTCCACATTTCCATCCCACATGTCCGCCTTGTTTGCCTTCTATTCATTGTGATTATACCTCAGCTATTTTATACGGCACAATTCCTCTGGTGGGCGACGCGCCTCTCATCACGGAGCCGGCGTTGGGACGGTGTCCAACAGAAAATGGGACAGGCTGTGAATTATCACAAACGCTCTGGCAAATGACACTTCATTGGAAGGTCTTTGTCACCAATTATGTGTCTATTAAGAAACAGTCAATCAGTCAATGTGCAAATAGCCAAGCCCTGGGAGGGTGCCGCTATTGACTGGAAGTTGTCAATAGTCCATCTGATATGATTTAGCTGATGAGGAACTGTGTGCTCAACACACACCATTGACTGTTTGCTGGGCTAACTTGTTTATTGACCAACAATTACTTTAATGAGACTTTTTAATAAAAATGGAAATAGAAAATGTATTATTCACACTGGATTTGCAGCTTTTGCATTGGAAGAGCCATCCTCTTACTTAGCTGGCTGTAGTATTTCATTTAATTTTTATTGGCATTATGTAAGATGAATGAACCATTTGCCTAGTAGCCCCCAGCACATTATATAGTGTGCCACATTTGACTACACTAAACCACAAATTGGATGTCTGGCTGGCTAATTTGATTCCCCCTCCTTTCCCCAAAACTCTGAAACGGAATCCCTGTTAGTTACCACCAATGATGGACACTAATATTATGTTTTCAGCATGGAACTGCAACTCAGCCGACTATTTCATGCAAATCAAAACAGTTGATGTGCAAATGTTATTGCATTATGTTGCTGTTTTCACATAAAAGATAAATGGTACTGGCTGGCGTATTTAGGTTTCATTCTATGAACTTGCAGAAGACAATGACAGTGTGGTGTATGTTTGCTTGCTAAATCATTATATTTTGTCCATCTACAAGCATAAAAAATGCATTGTGTGAAAAATGAGTACCTATCTTAAGGATTAAGATGTTTGGTTGGCTGTTGTGTGTGTGTGTGTGTGTTTGGCAATGTCACTATAAAATAAATGACATTGAACCCCAGCATTTTGCACAAGGGGGCGCATTCTCAGTAAATGCACAAAGGATGCACATCACTACCATGACAATCACATGAAGCATCAACCCAGCCTGAGGCTCTGCCAACAATTGGAGAATAAAATCACAGAATTCACCCTCTCTCCTATCAGTCCCTGTTGATAGAGGGTGAGGGTATTATACCTGCTCCAGCTTCCCCTGGGTGACGTCTCATAACATGCAGCATTTCTTTAAAAAACACAACTTTTTACATAATAATTTGTTTTTTTTTTTCTTTCCTGTGGGCCTGAATCATACATCTCTGTTGGAAATTAATAAAGTATCTTTCTATCTATCTATCTATCTATCTATCTATCTATCTATCTATTTTCGTAACTTGTGTTTGCAGAATGTACCACAGACCAATATAAAACAAGCAGTCGGACAAAAACGACCGTAGTCCACACTTTGGACACCTGAGAAGGCTTCATCAACATTCACTCCCATTGGAGACGGGAATAATCAAACAGGGTGTGCTCTGATATACAGTTATTCCACCATAAAATGTACAGGATTTGTCCCAAAAATGGCCATTAGAGAGATAAGTGCGTTTTTCAATCTACCCAGCGCATGGGAGACACTTTACAATGAGTCGCAACAGATCCGACCGACAGCGAGCACGCCAAGGGCCTGATAGTCTTCAACTATCACTCTGTAATCACTGTGACAGACTCACTTGGGCTTCTCTTCCATCTTGTGGCATCGTGACATGCATACATCTGCACATTGTTACGATTATAGTCATTCAAATGGACAAGACGATGCAGGATAAGAGTTGAGATAAATAAATATCCCATTTCCTCAAGGGACACTTATTAAAATATTGCTGAAAGTCCTGTTAGTCATCTATTTTACTTCCTGTTTCCTGACATGATTTGTGTGGGAAAAAATAGACAGTCGGCCGTGAAAAGTACAGTTGTGCCCCGCCTCTAAATCAGGGCTACATATTCCAGCTTAGCAAACTCAATAAGCTTTGCCTTAAACATGTCTCATGCTAATGGGAATATATCTGAGGGTCAATCAGGGTTAGGCCTTCTTCCTCAACAGGAAATGAGCTTTTGGTGTGGTGTTCCCAAGGTAATGACACTGTGTGTATGTGTTTAATCTCAGCTAATACTGTTATAATAACTGGATAAATTATTCAAAACAAAGCACATGAAGACAGTCCAGAAGACCACCAATGCAACTTTATTTTGTTGCATTATTTTGTCTTATTCTTAATATCATGTGTTTATCTTAAAGTGTTACTAGCGTGTCAGTGTGTGTGCTTGTTTGTTTGGGTGTTTGTGTGTGTCAGCAGAAAAAAACTATAAATTCTCACAACAACTGAGACATGGCCCATGAACGAACCTACTCATTTTTTCAGAGAATCCGGGGAATTTTTTTTATCATTTGAGGCCCCCTGACGTCATATGTCAAATTGGCCCGTGGGCCAGATCTATTTAATTTGGCCTGAGGAACTGTTTGGAAAATAGAAAGGAGGCGGTCCACATTGCAGACCTCAATAAACGTGCTTACAATGATCTGCACAAAAACGGTTCCTATAGAATTACTGAATTACAGTGGCCACGGTATTATATATAATAGAGTTTGACCGATATGTTTTTTTCAGGGCCAGTGCCGACTTTTAGTAGTCAAAGAGGCAAATCACAATATTTGAAGCTGATATTAATTTGCAGTAAAAGTGAAATTGTAAATGGTCTCTCACTCACGCACTTTTACATTTTTAAGGCACTGAGAGTGCTTTAACACTGTTTCTGCATTTACCTACTGATGACGCAGCGTCAGAAGGAACTGGGGTTTCACTATCTTGCCCAAGGATACGGAGGATCGAACCAGCTGGGTGGGTGGAGAGATAGAGAGCTAGATAGACAGATAGATACTTTATTAATCTCCAAGAGAAATTTATGTTTCAAGCAGCTCTCCACAATCAATCAAGGCGAGACAGGAGAGATATGAAAAGAGAAATAAACAATCCTTGCCGATCCGATCCCAGTCCTATTTAAAAAAAAAAAAAACTTTTGTTACAAACATGAATTTGTGGAATTTGATACGGTTGTTAAAACAGTTCTTCAAATAATTAAAATAATAATAATAATAATAATAGTAATAATAATAAGTATTGCTGAATTTATTTTTTTTATTACTCAGTATGACCAACAATATTGTTCGGCTTTTGTAACAAACCTCTGAGGCAGTTCCCTAAAAATCAATCAAAATAAAAGCCTATCCAATAAAAGATCAAATCTGGTAAACCTTCAAACCGCTAAAATGATGCATAAAGCAAACAACAACCAGTTACCAAAGAACGTCATACATTTTTTCTCAACAGGAGAGGAGAAATATCATCTTATGAATAAACTAAACTTAAAACAAAAATATGCAAGAACAACACTAAAAACCTTTAGTACTTTGGTATGTGGAATCAAACTATGGAATGGATTAAGTAAAGAAGTAAAACAATGATCTACAATGAGCGACTTCAAGAAACTTCACAAACAGTTGATGTTTACAAAATAAAAGGAAGAAGAGTTGTGAAATATTGTGTACATCCAAGGTCATATTACTTCATTCCTTGGAGAGTACATTTTCTGTCTGTTGACTGTCAATGCTATGTTTGTTACCATCACCTTATACTTATACTAGGAACTTTTCATCCTAGTGAGGACATTGTCTGTACAACAACAACGTTTTGTTACAATTGTTATACACCACTTATCACTATTATCACTATTATTATTATTTATTATGAATATCATTCATCAGGACGGCAATATAATTTATTTACCATGACTACTATTTAACACACTGTCACATTACCTTACTTATGCATTCAAACTTAGTTAGTATGCAGGAAGTCTACAAAAATATTGAAATAGGGGAGAGTCTACGGGGTAAGATTGCAATATAAGCTTTGCTTCTTCCTACTCCTTTTGGACATGTGGAACTGTCAATTGTATTAAGTGATGTATTCCAATGTTATTTACATGCATGTTCAAATAGAATTAAACCATTACCATTACCATTACCAAAATTGGAAAAAAATGGTTGTTCAAAATACTGCAGCGACGTTATGTGTTGTAAGATGCTGTTAAGTGTGCGGGTTATAGAGGTTAGAGGTGTTCAGCATGCTGGTTAGAGCAAGCATTTGGAATCAAGTGCATAGAATTAGAGCAAATGTTGTTGGGCTGTGAAGGACTGAGCGCTCTAAAAAATAAAATAAAAAACAAAACAACAGGCTTGGGTACCCCCAACAGGGTACCCCGCGGACATGTCTGCATGGTGGTGTTTTCGTCTTCATCCAGGTGACGAGAGTCAAGTGGCAACCATCTTTGAGGCGTATTTAGCCCACATACCATGTTGGATTGTGGCCCAGATTTACGGCAACCGGATTGGCCCGATCTTGTGGTGGATCCAGATCTTTTCCCTTCTTGATTCCTTGATTCCTGATCGGATCGGGACATCCTTAACATACAGTATAGTATTCTCATTACTATACTTTCCATTAGGTGTCAGTAATGTAACGCGCCAGGCTTGATCACCAGAACAACAAGATTTTACTGCAGCTTTGCAATTATCTCACAACAAGCAGAGTTATCCCTATTAAAAACACGGGCTACTGTTGCGGCCATAACCCACGCCAGCTCTGACATCACTTCCTATCCGCCCCTCACTCAGCTCCCCTAAAAAAATATTGGCAGTAACACACACAAGCATTCGGCCTGTTATATTTTTATATGTCTTAAATGCCTGGTTTACTGTTATTGTGTCTTCTATATTGAGTAATACATTTGTAAAGGTGACTATAGATGTGTTAGTTCATCTCTAGAGGGTTCTGTTGAGCTCTAATAATGTTAATATTTGATTAAAAATAAGGATCCTACCTTTATTTATCTCTGTCAGGCCTGGGACCAATTAACCCCAATAAACGAGGGATTGTACTGACAATGCAATCATATCAAGATTATTATTATTATTAATACTATTATTAATATTTTCTTTTTTTATTTAAAGCAAAAAATATAAGAACACCACCACAAAATAGCATATTATACCAACAGTGGTTTAAAAGAACAAGTATGAACAAAAAAATGGGCATATGTCACAATTACAAGTTCAACTGCATAAAAATATTAATTAATTGTATCAGTATTGTTATTGTGTTATTATATATATATAATGATAATAATAATAATAATATGTATTATTATTGTTGTTGTTGTTATTGTTATTATTGATATTATAGATAGATAGATAGATAGATAGATAGATAGATAGATAATCTCCAAGTTAGAAGTGACTAAACTTTGCCATCACCTGAAAGTGTGATATTCGCATTATTGAAGCATTATTGAAAGTGTATATATCTGCTGTCCTATAATGCAAATCAACTCATGGAGGATATATACTGTGTCACTACACAAGTCTGGCACAACTGGTCTGTGTGGGACAAATTATCCTTATCTTCTTGCTACTCTGCAAAAGCTATCGTAGAAAAGTCTTCACAGGTACCCTGATAAATGGTGAAATTAGGCCAAGTGGTGCTCCCATATACAGTAGTGTCCAAAATAATAGTAGTGTAATGTGACTAACCAGATGAATCACTATTGTTAGTATATTTGTATTGCTACATGGCAAACAAGTTACCAGTAGGTGTAATAGATTCTCAGAAAACAAGACCCAGCATTCATGATATGCACGCTCTTAAGGCTGTGCATTTGGGCAATTAGTTGAAAGGGGTTGTTAAAAAAAATGTCAGTGTGGCTTTCAATCAGTGATCAGTGATCAATTTTGTGAAAAAACTGGTGTGAATCAGGTGACCCCTATTTAAGGATAAAACCAGCACTTGTTGAACATGCATTTCTCTTTGAAAGCCTGAGGAGAATGGGTTGTTCAAGACATTGTTCAGAAGAACAGCGCACTTTGATTAAAAAGTTGACTGGAGAGGGGAAAACTTATGAAGAGGTGCAAAATATTTTTGGCTGTTCAGCTAAAATGATCTTCAATGCTTTAAAATGGAGAGCAAATGCAGAGACACATGGCAGAAAATGGAAGACAACCATCAAAATGGATAGAAAAATAGCCAGAATGGCAAAAAATTATTTATCGCATAGCAGGGATCATGGATCAGTTTGCATATGTCAAAATACTTCAAGAGGTCATGTTGCTTTATGCTGAAGATGCACTTGAAATCGGTGTTTCAACAAGACAATGACCCCAAACACACAATTAAACAAGCAAAATCGTATTATTTTGTTGTGTTATTGAGTGGCCAGCCCAATCCCCGGACCTTAATCCAATTGAAAACTGGGGTGACACAAAAAATACTGTTTCTGAAGCAAAACCAAGAAATATTGATGAATAATAGAATGTTGTTAGATAATCTTGGAGTGGAATAACAGCTGAAAGGTGCCACAAGTTGGTTGACTCCATGCCACACAGATGTGAAGCGGTTGTAAAAACTGTGGTCATAATATATATTATAGCATAGTGTAGTACATATTATATATATACTATATATTAGTTTAGTGATTCACGGGTTTGTTAAATCCTAGAAACAAAAAAACATTGGTACAAAATGGTTTTGTGTTTGTAAAGTCATCGGCAGACACTGCTATTTTTTTGTTTTAATCACAGCCCTTCCAACTAATTGCCCATTTGCGCAGCTTTTAAGAGCATGCATATCATCAATGCTTTGTCTTGTTTGTTTTCTGAGAATCCACTGCACCCATTGGTAATTCGTTTGCCATGTAGCAATAAAACTATCGTAATAACAGTGATTAATCTGGTTAGTCGCATTGCAATGCTATTATTTTGAACACTACTATAAATACAATAAAGTCTTGATCCACAAATCGGGGAGTACATGCACCAAATAAATACTTTATCCACATGCAGCTAATTCAAGCCAGCCATTTCTGATCACGTCATTCCCTCTGGAAAATTGCAATTAAGTTTGTAGAGATAAAACATGCCAGCTACTCTGCATTTCAAGGCTTGATTGGCCTATCAGCTAGTCAGTGCGTCGCCATGGTTTTCATCGCTGTTAATTGATCCTTTCTTTAATTAATCTGGAAGGGAAAGCCTGCATCTGTGTGCGCGTGTCTGTCCGTCATAAGACAATAAAAGGCCCTCTTCTCGTCTCTAGTAACTCTGTCTCACCCTCGTTCCTCTCCTGGCTGGCGGCCAAATGGACTATTTATGGTGTAACCTATCTCGCCACAAGCCGGCTGCGAGGAGTTCAATGGCATGGCTTCATTACCGCTGCTTTAGCCGAAGACTTCTAATTTGCATGATGTGGCACCTCTCTTTTAATATGGATGTGAAGGTTAGTAGTATAGGCCAAGACGTTCTTTCTACGTCTACTGCTCAGACTATTGTTCCTCTGGCTCCTGCTTGTCCTCCAATGTCACCAACTCTGACACATTTTTCCTCTGATTCAATTAGACTGCCTATGTTTTCTTTTTTTTTTGTTCTTCAACGCTCTTTCCTTTTTTATGAACGTTATCAGCCAGATCTCTGTTAAAAATCACAATTTATGCAATTAAGATCAGAAATCAATGAAAATGGGTTATTATAGGAGACATGGTCTGCATTACTGCAATTCACAACAATATGATGCATTTATAATTCAGTCAAACCTCAGTTTCCACACTACACAGTTTTTCTATGATTCTGTCAGAACTTTTCACCACAATTTTGACTCTGTTTTTGTACACAATCTAAATATTGATATCCATTTGCCCTGTACTACAACATTCAACAAAATCAAGTGCCCTAACAAAGCACCCTAAGCATTGCTGACTCACTGCATTCTTAATGGAGCAAGACTGCTAACAAGCCCACCATGGGGCCAAAGAAAGTTGTGAGAAACAGCAGTTTAATAAAATATTTGAGAAACAATAGGAGCATTTAAAGGATTAAATCCACAAGTTGTTTGTTGGCTGTTTTTAAGGGACGAGGCAATAATAATTCCAGTAATACATATAAAACACCATGTGATGGTATCACTCTGCAAACTCCATTCAGTTTATTCCCTATTATTGTGTATTTCAAGGATGAACAGTTTTACCTTATTTTTGCTGTATTGGGTGTCCTCTTTATCTCTTCTACCCAGCCATTTCAAGTAAAAAAACCCAAAACACTCCAGTGAAGTGGGTTTACCTGCACTGTGTTGATGAGCAAATGAAGCCCTCATTTTTTCTCCTGCTGTTCCATGGTAGCAACGGCATGTCATAACTTCCCCTGAGCTCACTTGTAAACAAACATCCACTGTTTCAGAGGAAGACGTTCACGTGCTAGTTGCACCCAATGCTCTGCGATGAGGGAAAACAAATTTTGAGCTTCAACACATCAAACTTTATCAGCCACCTGAAATGCCATGCAATATTATGATGACCGGGGCTTGTTCTGAGAAGCGCAAAAAAGTTTGCCCGAGGGAAAAAGCAAAATTGATTTCATTATCAAGCAATGGCGCTAGATGACCGGCATTTTAACATAGAAGATACCGGCTTTTGTCGGTTAGTAAGCCTCTTGCAGCGATCGTTTATACTTCTGAGCCGCCATAATAGTAGTGATGTCATGATATTTGATTAGGAAAACTCGACAGGTACAGTTTGTCAAATCCAACTTTCAGTCTTTCTTACCTCCAGGTGTGCACAAAGTGCAGTTAACTATACATTTCAAAAATAGAAATAAAAGTTATCAGTTATTGGTTTGGTCTTGAGATGCAGGACGTTATCAGTATTGGCTTGAAAAATAAAATATCGCGCAGCCCTAGTTTCTACACTACGATAACATTTCTTTGTTTAAGACGCCTGAGTGTGTGCAGACTGTATTAAAAAGAACTTTCTACGCCTTCTTTTTTGGAGTATCTTACCAGTTGGCCTTCTCTTCTACACAGTCAGCCCTCTACCTGCAGTTATGCTTGCCTCTAGGAAGTGCCAAACAGGGTCTTAACACTTGGCTTTTCGCCGTGCATGTCTGCTTTTCCCCTCTCGCTCACAGTTAAAGTCGCAATTGGACCGTAAAGTGTTTTTTTTTTTTTTTTTTTGCGCGCGGGAGAGGCTGCAGAGAAATGAACATGTGAGTATCTGTTTCTGTCTAATTAAATTCACTGAACAGCCTCAAGCCATCCTCTGCCAAGACTGAGCTCAGACTGGTTGCATTGTGTGGGTGCACACTGCCACCTATTGTCCAAAAAACAGGCTCCATGAGTAGGACACCTTTGTCTCTGTGTCTTCCTTGATTGCTACATACACAAGTTAGCTTGCTAAATGCTGATGGTGGCATCATGTGCCAGGATAAAACACTCTTTTAAGATCACATACCTCTTTTGAAGGCTTCTTTATGTCTATTTGTACAACACGCAGAGCTGCCTCTAATGGCGCAAATCACCCCCAGCGTAAATGCAAGTGCCGCTCTTATGTGTTATCATTGTTGTGAAATGTGTTTGGTGTCGGTGGGCTTGTGCAAAAGGCTCCCCAATTTGTTGTTGTTGGTGTTGCTTTTGAGAACAAAGCAACACAAAAAAAGAAGTGGCAGCTGGAGGAGCAATTTTTGTCCATCAAGGGCTGCTGAGAGTTCAATTATTTAGTGTGTGAAGTATTCCAAGGATGTGGTCAGCTCATCAGGGCTGTAAGACATGGAGGGAAAGGAGGACAAGGAAGAGGAGCGTCTTGTTCAGATAGTTGCACTCCTACGTTGCCTGCAGCTGATGTGTAAAAAAAGTGGTTTTCTTTGGTGTTTAATAACTTCAATACTGTAATGGTATTTTTAATATCATCGCTAGGCATAATTACTAGGCATTACCAGGAATAATAACTATTATTATTTATCTATCAAATGATGCTTTTGTTACAAATGTAACACAGTGCAACTATCATCTTTTGAATCAATTTACAGAAATAGCTTTCTTCATATTTTATACAGCTCAAATGTTGCCATTTATTGTTCTTTATTGCATCTGTATATATCTGATCCTATTCTATTATTTTTGCAAATATTGGCACTATATCAATATCGGATTGGGACTCTCCTAGTAATAAATGTAAATAAGCCATTTAAAACATAAATAAGACTCATGCTTGTGTTTGTTACTATAAATGTGTTCCCCTCAGGGGAGCTTAGTGAGAGGAGGATAGAAGATGACATCGAGGGTTCAGAGTTGAGTTTCAGCTTAGTAGCCCATCCATCCATTTTCTGTATGACATGGCCTTACTAGGGTGGCGGCTATGCTGGAGCCTGCCCCATCTGTCTTCGGGCAAGAGGCGGGGTACACTCTGGACTGGTCGCCAAAACAGTAGCGCAAGTTTTTATTAGAAATGTTTTGTTTGTGTGAGTGGGGGAACAGGGTTTGGTGTGGGTACTGCGGCTGGGGTGTGTGAGCACTGGGGGTGGATGGGGCACGGGGGGGTTGTAAACCCACGGGCCCTCTACAGGCGCCTGCCTCTGGTGTCGGGGAAGGCAAGGGCCTGCGGCAGTTGTGTCTGGGGCGGCCTGGCGCTCCCGGGGTGTTGAGTATGGCCCCTGGTTTGGGGGGTTGAGTGGCTTCCGGGCCCGGGGGCTCGGGGGCGGTTGTCCTGCTTGCCCGAAGCTGGCCGGCCCCCGGCATGTGTTCCGGCGGTTGGCGCCCGGGCCCCCCTTGTGGCCCTTGCTCGGCTGCCGAGTGGCGTCCGCCCGGGTCTCCCTTGCACCTCTTTGGAGTGGACTCGTGGTTGGCCCCTGGGGGGGCGGGGTCGGGCCTTTGCCTATGTAGGGAGCCTGCTGGGGGGCTGTGCTCCGGGGTCTTCCTAGTCGGACCCTCACTTTTGGAGGGAGTGTGGTTGGGGATGCATGGCGGTGTTCACCACGAACATCCCCTCATTCTCTGTTTCACTCTGATGCAGTTATCCTGTCACTGCAGAGTAATGTAGATTTAATGTAGATTTGTTGCACGTGTCATCTGGATGGTCATTGTTCAAAAGGTTCTGTTTCTTTTCTCGTTGTTTTTCTTGTATGTTTATCATTATTAGTACATATGTTTTTATGTGTGTATACATATATATGCACACTGTATGTATGTGTATGTATGTATGTATGTACTGCATGGATATGTGTATGTGCACAGTATGTGTATGTATACGTGTATGAATATGGATATGTGAATATGTATGTATGTATTATACATATATATCTGTGTGTGTGTGTATATATATGTGTATGTGTGTGTGTGTGTGTGTATATGTATATATATATATTTTTTTATTATTAGTGTTATTATTTTTCCCCTGTATTTTTGCTCATTTTGCTCTGTGACTGTTCTGGTTGTTGCTGAAATTGTGATTATCATGGTTGTTTATAATATGGTTGAAATATGTTTGTGAGGTTCTTCTGCACCCTTTCTTATATCCCTCACCCCACCCCCCACCCGTCCCTTTTCAGGTCAGGTCAGGCATCGAAATGTGGCGCAACAAAAATCATAATAAATGCAGTCAAATGTCAAGGGAGACTCATTTGGATTATGAAGTCTCCCTTGGCAAATAAATTTTGCTCAGCATTTAAAGGCAGCTTGACTCCCATTCAGCTGTTATGATGCTGATCAGACAAAAAAAAAAAAAAAGAAATGTTTTGTTCAAACCTGCAATAAAAGCCTGTTTTTAAGGCAATAAAGTCTGGTCCCCGTGTGTCTGACTGAACATTACAGTAATATTACTGACACAGAGTGACCAGTGAAAAATACTACAGTATATGTCCTCAAAAGTTTTGAATGTGCCTTTTAAATGATTTCGTACTCAACCACCAAATAGCATGATTTATTAATGAATATATGGTGGTACCTCAGTTAACGTCCGTCCCGGTTACCGCGTTTTTCAGTTAACAACCCAAATTTTTGCTAATATTTTGGTTGTTTAGCGTCCAAAATAGTGTTCGGTTTATTTACACTGCCATCATGGATCACGCCCAACAGGACGATATCTTGTGATTGCATATCACGTGATTGTGCAATGCATTGTGGGCTGAGGGCGCCATTTTTTCATATGTCTCTATCAGTTGTAGACAGATACACAACGTCACAAACACATGGTGTGCACTAAAGAGAAAGCATATGGATGATACAGAGACAAGGGTGCAAGACCTCAGTATATTACATCTTAAGGAGAAGACTGTCTTCATTTCAGAGGCTTGTAAATGTGACGGAGAGGGTCAGTCATCGGCTGCATGCACACGCACAAATACCTGCATATGCAGCGTCCCGTGTAATACACTATTAACCTGGGTGATGGTTGTGTAGGTTTTTTTTTTTCCAAAAAAACTAGGTAAAAGTGACATTAAATGTTTAGTCCATTCATTTGTGACTTGTAATTATTTTTGCATCATTTTCTGCATATAAAACTATAATTATTGTCTTTAAAATGCATCTTGTGTTAACATTTTTGGGTGTCTGGAATGGATTAATTTTGTTGTTTTGGTTTGAGTTAACGAATTAGTGACATTAACCAAGGTACAATTGCATGTTTGAAAAACCCTGATCGAGTGAAGTTGTACAATTCAAAGCGAGAAGGGTGAGTTATGACTGTATAGTCATTCTACATAAATATTCTCCTATGTGCTCATTTTTCTATAGCTTACACTATAAATGATGCTACTTTTCAGAACATCAGACTTTGCCTCTCAAGGACTGACAGTTTTTGATTTACAATCAAACAGGCCTGATGCACAATTGCTCTCTCACATTACGGCACAAGACACAAGCTGAAATCACTCGCCGTTCAACATCCAAACCTTAACTTCAGCTAAGCACATTTGAGGCAAGGCCTAGCAGAATTGAAATCCAGTGAAGTTAAATTGGCTCTTAAAAGAGCGCATGAAGTGAAATCCATCACTAGTTTGTCTAAAAACGGATCACTTTCAGAATTCCTGATAATACCCATCCTTTTCTCCCAGTCAAACAGACTGTGGACCAAGTGACGGATTTTACAGCCAACTCAATAATCAAAAAGCCTGTGTAGCTTAAGCCACTGTGCGCATGTTAACACCATTAAATCACCTCAAATGTCTTCATGATTCAATCTTTGCCCACAGTGGACCGCCAGCCAATTGAATTTGCTCAAAGTGGCTGTCCATTTCCTGTCTGTGTGTGACGAGTGGCTGCTCAAAACCTCCTCCCCACTACCCAACCCATCACGTGGAGCAAAGCTGCTAGTGCCTGACTATTTTTCGAAATATAATGCATAATGCTTCAACAGTCAAACATAATCATTTAAGTATTCTAGTTACGGTACTACTTTTCTTACAGTGTGCATTTTACTACATACTCATTATTTTAGTGTACTCATGTACGCACACATGCTTCGGCATGTTACGTTGCATTGCGTTCCCACTGCAATGTTTGGTTATTATATACATAGCTATCATATTACCGATTTTTTTCATTATCATTTTTCATATTTTTTATTTTATCATTATTTATTCTACACCATGTTTATTTTTGCTTTGTTTAGTCTCCTCCCGTCATGTCGTCAAAAATATGTACAGTACAACCCATTTTAATTCCTTTACATTTAGATTTTGTTTAATTCTAAAATAGATATATTGTTATGTTTTTGAGTACCACAACACCTTTACGTTTGTATTGGAAAGCTTTTTTTCCAGTTTCCAAACTTTTCCAGACCTGGAGATTACAAATCAAATCAAATTTCCTAGTTTTCCATACTTTCCATACCCTTTTAAAACGATTTCTATTCAAATTTATGGCAACAGATTTAATTGCATTTTTACTTTTACTTTTTTTTAAAAATGTTTTTGAGGACCACAAAACATTCATGTCTGTTTTGCAAGACATAATATGATCTTGCAAGATGGTATATACAGTGTGGTAATGCCGTCGCCCCCTTGCCACTTTGAGGTTAAAATTTGCGGCTTCCCTCGATCATGGTTTTCAAAATAGAGCTGCAACGATTACTCAATTAATCGATTATCCAACTATTTATCGACAACTATTTTGGTAATCGATTAATCGCTTCATTTAAAAATGTACTACAAATATCCTGATTTTAGCAACTCAAATGAAACTATTTTTTAATTTTTTTAGTCATCCATGAAAGCAGACATATTGTCTTTGGGTTTTAGGCAACTAAAACCCTGGCTCCATCCAGCGTGTCCTTGGTCTTCCCGGGGGCCTTCTCCCGACTGAGCATGCTGGAAACACCTCACCAGGGAGGCGCCCGGGAGGCATCCGGACTAGATGCCCGAGCCACCTCAACTGGCTCCTCTTGATGTGACAGAGCAGCGGTTCTACTCTGAGCTCCTCGCAGATGGCCGAGCTCCTCACCCTATCTCTTAGGGTGAGTCCAGCCACCCTACGAAGGAAACTCATTTCCGCCGCTTGTATCCGCGATCTCATTCTTTCGGTCATGACTACTGGTCATGAAACTGGACTTACAAATATCAATTCAATTTATTATTGATTGAAAAACAACAGAGTATCCTCAGTTAAAATTGCGAGGCTATATTTATGAACGTGATGATAAAGCAAGCCGTCTCTTGGCGCAACACCTCAAATGTCGTACAGTATTTCAGCAATTCGACATATAAAGAAAGCCAACTGAGAAGTAACCACTGACCCTGAAGAAATTAACAAAACATTTGCCTTCTTCTACTCTAAATTATACAGTATACCTTTGAAAGTATAAATGACAACACTGACAAGGAGCAATTTTTCAGTAAACTGCAGGCCCCTAAAATTAGCACGACACATCGGGCCGAGACCGAGCTTACATTAAAAGATGCAGAAATCACCAAAGCAATAATGGTGCTTCAAAATGGAAAAACACCTGGCCCTGACAGATACCCAGTTGAATTTTATAAAATAAATGTATGTTTGTGTCATCCATCCATCAATTTTCTATGCTCCTTCTCCTTATTAGGGTTGCAGAGGTATGCTGGAGCCTATCCCATCAGAGTTCGGGAGATAAGCAGGGTGGTTTGTGTCAAATAGTAAAAAATGTTGTACTTTTGTACTAGTCACATAGTACTATTGGACTGGTAAAAAAGGAGGCTCGACATCTCTCACTTCAAGTGCTCTCATCGACTTTGCCTTTAAATTAATAGTTTTGCAATGTTCTCTGTTCTTCTTCTCCTGGTTGTTGAAAAATGTTAAATGAAAAACTTAGTAGTCAATGAGTCAAAAAAAATTGCTATGAGTCACAAAAAATAAAACATAGCGGCGGCAGTCCCATACACCATCACAGATTCCAAAAATCCTAGGGCAAACTCTGCATGACAAGATCCTGAAACCCACTGTTATGTCATTCATCCACAACCATCATTTCATGTTGCGGCATGATAATGCTCAGCCCCGTGTTGAAGGATCGGTACACAACTCCTGGAATCTGAAAAGCTCCCAGTTTTTGCATGGCCAGCATACTCACTGGGCATGTCACCCAGAGAGCATGTTTGTGAAGCTCTGAATCAGTATATACGACAGCGTGTTGTAGTAATACAGTATATGAGAGAAATAGGCCATTTGTGTGGTTTAAAAGTTTTACATCTTTGAGTTCAACTCATGAAAGACGAGAATTAACACAAAAGTGTTCACAGCTTTGTTGAGCGTATATGATTTATTCATGTTTAATTTGCTAAATTCTCCAAGGTTGTATGTTCTGGGATGAGCCTCTTCTTTTGTCACGGTTCTGTATGGTTACACAGTGGCCCATTTGAGTGCCTAAAATTTGGGGCTGTTGCAGCCAGATGAGATCGTGGCCTTGTGGAAGGCTGTCAGTGGCGCTCTATAGCACAGCGGCTCTTAGCAGCCATGACTCGGTGACCTGTTTTCCCTGCTCTGTGCTTGAATAGCTGCTGGCACCTCTACGCAGCCTGTCTACTAGATGAGACACAAGTTTAAAGAGATACCTCACCCCATTTTTGTTTACCCCCCCCAAACACCAGTACCATTACATTTTGTCCTTGATTATGTGATTATCCTTTGTGTGATTCCTGTGTGTGGATCTGCACTCTGACTATACCCTGCAGGTAAAGGAGAAGAATTTCAAACACAAAATGAAATACCTTTTTGTGTCTATAAGGAGTTGTAGCGCTATGCTATATTTATGAAATAATATGTATACAGTATACTGCAGATTATATGACAGTTCCTCTGAAGTTGTATTTGTTGTTTGAGTTTGCAATGCATCCAATACATGCAAATGCATGCAAGGAATTTGTAGAAAATTAATGGGACTCACCAAGGTTGTCTTTTGCACTTCCTGAAAAAAAAGAAACAAATAATGAACGGCATCAGCATTCCCAGCAGCTTTTACTGAATGATAAAGAATTTGGTGCTCATGTTTAACTTAACAATTCTCTAATTAGTTGTGTGATAAAAACAAGCACATCTGTAATACAGTCAGGCAAGGGGGAAACACTTCCATTCGCTACCTGCTTAATCCCTGCAATTTTTTAAATAGAGTCTGCCATAAACGCACAGAAGGGAATAGCCGACTGTTGATTGACAGGCCTTGTCGGTGTATTGTCTTAATTACCTCCTCCTCGTCATCCAACACAACCATCAACTCAACAAGAAGGGCTCGAATAAAAAGAAAAACACAATTAACAGGAAGTATTTAAAGGGAGAGAGATTATTTACTGGGGCTCATCCATTGTAGACAGCAGCGGTCCTGAGAGACGCACTTGCCCATCAGCTTGGGGGGAACCAGGCAATCTAATTAAAGTGGAGATGATCTTGTGTTCTTCCAGTGGTAACATTACTGTAGTAATTTCTAATGATGTTAAGGTCAAAACAATGTTGTGAATTGTTTTTGTCAGGGAGAGGAAGGACCCTACAGTAGAGAATTTTGAATTGAAACAACAATGCCTAATTATGTTTATGATCCATTTATGTCTGAAGTCACTGTGGAGAACAGGAGGGTTTCATTTCAGACAACAACAAACATGGAACTATGTGCTCTCCTTGTAAAGAAGGTTAAAGTGAAACAAATTAATTATATGATCAGTAAATTGGGACACTGTTGAAAAAATTGTGGAGAGTAGTGTTTTAGCAGGGTACTCCGCTTAATGGAAACAACATTATTGATTGAATTGAATTGAATTGAATGCTTCGATTGTGACTAAACCAGGACATTTAATTGTTCTTTTCCTCGTTTTCAGTCCTTTTCTACTGCTTTCAGTTGATGAGGCTCCAAATAAAAGTACAGGACCATAACATTTCTGTATTCTGGAGCACAGACTCGCTAAACAATTCCCACACTAACTTCCTCTAATTTTTGTGGCAGGGTATGTTAGTTAGCAGGGTATACCCCACCTCTCGCCCAAAGCCATCTGGGATAGGCTCCAGCATACCCGCAACCCTAAAGAGGATAAGCGGCATAGAAAATGAATGAATATTCTATATTGTTCGTAGTTTTATGAAACAGACCGTTAAATTTGGTGAAAAGTACATTTATTGTAAATGGGTTAAGTTTGTCCAGGAGTAGGGGCCTTACCCAAGTAACATCGGCAAAACAGACACAGACATGGCAGCATACCAGACATGAGAAGGTTTACAGTCATTAGAGGACAGATTGAGGAATGCGTCAAAAGTTTTGGAGATGAAACAGAGAACTTGCAGAGAAGAGAATTAAGCCATATTTATTCAAACCACTGACAATGAAACTAGCGTGTCTAATGAGGAAGAGACATGGAGATTAAGAGTGGTAGGCTTCAAAACACAGAATGGTAAGTGTAAATTACCTTGGAGTTGCTTCTTCTTCAATTATTGTTTTAAATCTGTTTCTTTATGAGCGTAAAGCGGTCATTAGAGCCTTTATTAGTGTGTATTTTGCTGCTACATCCATACATTTTGCATTTTTTATGCTATATGGTGGCATATTGTTTAGAATACAACATATCGATATAATGAGTCTTATAGTTCTGTGGCCATTTTGATGTTTGCCTTGTCCCCTCATCAGAAATTGCATCCTAGCAACCAAAATGTGTTTATACGGTACTTTCAAGCCGAACGCTTCCTGTAATCCTCACTATCGCTGTGAAAATACATTTTCTAAGATGTAAAATTATTTTACTGTGTGTCGCTATGGTGGCATAGTGTTGAGAATACAACATGGAAATAACACGTCTTACTGTGAGGCTACTTAGGCGTGGTTCGTCCTGTCCCTTCCTGTGTAGCGTGGCATACTAACATGCAAAATGCGTTTACTTTCAAGCCAAATGCTTGTAAAGAAGGCATTTGTCTCTTGTTCTCTCTACTTGCTTCGTCCAATGTTTAAAACCCCGTCTTTTCCAAAAGAAAACAAACTTAGCACGATTTGGCCTAATTTGATTACAAATAAATCAAACAAAGTTGACGAGCTGCCTGTAAAGAACTTTTGTTTACTGCCCCCTTAAATGTATACTCCTTTGCTGACGTCACTTCTGGAAACGTCCTATTTTCTGGGCAGAAAATCCACAGTCACAGTCAAGTACTTTTTATCGAATGTAACAATCTCTTTCATAAAACTAACAATGTAGAACATAATGAGAACCAATATAGAATACTTTAAAGGTTGATAAATCATGTCAGTAACCCGTTGATTGACATAATGGTACAATTTTAGATTCTGGGTTGGGAATGAAGGCTATAGAAAATATGCTTTAGCATTAGTTTTTTATAAGTAATCGATAGTTGGCTTCAGTTACACATTAGTTAGTTAATAGACTGGCTTGGGCTACTGGCATTGCACGCGAACGCTGACACACACACACACACACTCAAAAAGAAAAACATAGCGATGAGTCATCCAACACCCCAACGCCTGGCTGACAACATCTGGATGCGAGAAGAAACGGCGGAAGGACAAAGATAGACAGAGAACTTTCAGTCCCGGAGACGTTAACACCTGAAAGTTGAACCAGTGGACAAAGGCAACAGCAGAAAAGCAGCGGCTAGTAAGATCGAAACAAAAGCTGCCGACCACAAGATGTTGATGGTGACTGAATTGATGCATCGGCACCACCACTGTAAAGGTCCAACCCCTCTGGATTGTACCCAATCCTCAAATTTCAGGGACAGGCGGAGTTTGAATTTGACGAGACAGACTCATATGCGGGTCGCTCCGCAGCTGGACTGGCGTTGACAAAGTGACAAACGTGCCTGACAATGCTGCATTAATTAGACAGGCTCAAAAGATCAGCAAAGATAAAAAGAAGGCGGCCACAACTTTAATGAAGTCAGCGGTGACCTCACCTCCAAAACCATCCTCGGTGCCTTTACCGGACTCGTCCGAGGACGAGCATGTCTCCGACGAGGAGGATAAACGCTTCACGCCAAGGGCCACGCGCTCACAATCAAATAAAAAGTCGACGGTATACGGTATATCCAATACCGTTATTAGTAGATTATACCGGTGCCGTCACTGGATATACACCTCTGTCCTTGACAGATGCTCAAAATGTAGCCAATAAATTACCCGTGTTAGCGGAAGGTGGCGCCAGGTGGATTGATGCTTTATTACAGGCAACGGCAGGTCTACATCTAGCTTGGGGAGATGTACATGCCATAACTGCAGCTTGCACCACTTACACACAACTGACTATGCTCAAGGCGGCGGCCGGTCTCGAAAGTGCGGAAGAACACCACCCTTTCGGGATGTATGCCCAGGCTTTCGCTTTTTTTTAGGCGGGAGTATCCACGACGAGCTGGAATAGCTCCTCCTGTGCTAGAATGGGCAATGACCATTGACCCTTTGACATATTACACACAAAGTGTAAACACTTGGAACTCACTTACGGGTGAAAATCCAACTGCTAACGAGACCATTAGATCTTCTTTCTGTACGGCTGTGCTGAGGGGAATGCCTGCTGACTTGCAAAATATATTTACTGTAAGATGACTCATATTTCTTCACTGCAGAAGAGTGTGCTTTCTGTGAAAATTTGACCCATCACATGCGTCGCTACCGAGAGACACGCGGGGACAAGTAGAAAAAGGAAAAAGAAACCAGGGATAATATAACGGACCAATTAGTAACTACAATTGGCTGAGGCTCGCAAACGAGCCACAAAAACTAAACAATCGGCAAAAGTTATGTGGCAGGCCAGAGGCGGTGGAGCACCCAGGGGAAAGGGAAGGGGTCTAAGCAGAATGGCGGGGCTTTTTTTCGCTTGTTTCCTGTACGGGGCTCTGGATCATTGGGCTTGCGACTGCCCGTACCAGCAATAGCAGCAGCTGCTGGGGACACGTCCGGATGTGCCACCATATCCTGCACATCCTACAGCACCAGTACCGGGTTTCCAAGCACCGGCACCCGTTCCACCGAGAGGACGCAGGGTCACAAGGGGAAATGCCTTCCCTTGATCAGGTTCGCAACCTAACACACAAGAACCTGCTTTCACAGGACCCTCAGCGGCCGGCCAGTACTACGCTGATTATGACGAGGCCGGCGCCCACTATCAGCTGTAGGGGTGCTTGGGAGGCCCTGGGGGAAAGGACACGGCAGAACGCTTGCTCCCCATGACTGTGGACGGGAAATCCTTGTACAGACTGGTGGACACTGGTGCTACGGTATCCACTCTAAATGGCACCATTCCTCGGTCAAAACTCACACCACAGTGCATCTCACTTATGGGTTTCTCGGGAAAGCCCCGCTTGTTGCCTTTGACCAAACCTCTTGACATTCATTTTGCAGGACTCCAACATGAGTTTGTACATGCTCCTGTAACCATGGTGTGCCTCATTGGACGGGACTTGCTTATAGCAACACAAGCAACCATACTGTGTAGACCGGCTGGTCTCACAGTTCAGTTCCCAGACGCAACATCCGTGGACTGCAATACTGGACACACGGGAGGTCAGTGGGTAATCAAACCTGTCTGAAACACACCGCCAGCTGACATCTATTGGGCATTCTTGCTGGAAAACAGCTAAAAACAACAAGGAGTCGTGGGGGCCTACCAGCTGTGGAAACCGTGTATCCTGACTCGTGGTGTGTATCTCCCACCCCCTGACCCGTTCCATTGCACGTTGTATGACAGAAATGATGATGACACGTATCGCGAGGCTTTTGAGGGCCTGAAAGAAGACTGGTCTTCAGATTCAGACGCAGTGTATATTGGTAAAGAGGGTGTGGCGGCTCATGTAGAGCTGAATGAAGCACAAGAGAAATGGTTCTGGGTAGGACATGAGTCAACACCTCACATCACTTTGGTGGTCTCTCCCGGTAGCGAGGCACGACAACTGGGTCCTATGGTAAAAACATTAAGTGTGTTAACGGATTGGCGCGATTCAGATGTTCCACAGGTTCAATATTCACCCTCAGCAGAGGCCTTCCAGATTCTGGGATGCTTCTATGATGAGGCTGTGCTTCAACATCTGGAGGTAACACGTGACCATGGTAGGGCCCTATCTTTTTTTTTTTGTCTTGTCCAGCATCATAACAGCTGAATGGGAGTCAAGCTGCCTTTAAATGCTGAGCAAAATTTCTTTGCCAAGGGAGATTTCATAATCCAAATGAGTCTCCCTTGACATTTGACTGCGTTTATTATGAATTTTGTTGCGCCACATTTCGATGCCGGACCTGACCAGAAAAGGGGACGGGTGGGGGATATAAGAAAGGGCGCAGAAGAACCTCACAAACATATTTCAACCATACAACAACAACCGTAATAATCAAGATTTCCGCAACAACCAGCACCGACACAGAGCAAAATGAGCAAAAATACAGGGGAAAGAAGAAAATAATAATAATAATAATGATAATACTAATTTCATGTACACACATTCATATACATATACATATATATATACATATACACACACATATATACACACACACATATATATACATGTATACATGCACATATTCGTACACGTATACATACACATACTGTGCACATACACATATCCATGCAGTACATACATACATACACACACATACAGTGTGCATATATATGTATACACACATACATACATATTTACTAATAATGATAAACATACAAGAAAAACAACGAGAAAAGAAACAGAACCTCTTGAACAATGACCATCCAAATGACACGTGCAACAAATCTACATTAAATCTACATTACTCTGCAGTGACAGGATAACCGCATCAGAGCGAAACAGAGAACGAGGAGATGCCCGTGGTGAACACCGCCATGCATCCCAAACCACACTCCCTCCAAAAGCGAGGGCCCGACCAGGAAGACGCCGGAGCACGGCCCCCCAGCAGGCTCCCCACAGAGGGGAAGGCCCGACCCCGCCACCCCAAGAGGCAACCGCGAGTCCCCTCCGAAGACGTGGAAGGGAGACCCGGCCCGACGCCGCCCGGCAGCCGAGCAGGGGCCACAGGAGGGGCCCGGGCGCCAACCGCCGGAACACCCGCCGGAGGCCGGCCAGCTTCGGGCAAGCAGGACAACCACTCCCGAGCCCCCGGGCCCAGAAGCCACCCAACCCCCCAAAGCAGGGGCCATACCCAACACCCCGGGAGCTCCAGGCCACCCCAGACGCAACTGCCGCGGGCCATCGCCTTCCCCAACGCCAGAGGCAGGCGCCCATAGAGGGCCCATGGGTCCACTCCTCCCTCTCAGCCCCCGTGACCCGTCCACCCCAGCCCCAGTACCCACACCAAACCCTGTTCCTACTACACTTACACACCTACATTTTCACATATGCACCTGGATGTGCCACCCCCCAATGTAGCGAGCAGCATCACCGCGAGCTCCCCCGAGACACGGGGCCATACCACCATACCCGGCCGCCGGGAAATCCACAGAGCGCCGCATGCACGCAGGCACTCCTCCCATCACCGCTGCCGACCGACACCCGGAGCCAAAACAATCACCCCCCCCCCCCGCCCCCAGCCCCACGGAGCGTCCAAAAAAAAACAGGGGTGTAACAGGACCCTCTAATCCCCGCCTCCCCACCCAACTAAAAGTGTTATGAAGTGTAAGATGTGTGTGTGTAGGCAATTAAAATTGAGGAGCCGAAACTGCGCGACACCATGGGCAGAACCACTCCGCCGGCTGAGCACGGCTAAGTAGCTCTGCCCAGGGTAGGGCCCTATCTGATCACGACCTAGCAGCAGCACTGCTAGACTCCATCCCGGAGGGGATGTGGTCGACAGGACCGTTTGATGTTGGCTTTAGCACAACCACCCCACCCATTCAGATACAGTTTGCGGATTTCCATGTTCCAGGCACGGACTAAAGGTCTGACACCCGTGAGCAAGAACATTATGGGGCAGAGGTGTTAAGGACCGTCGAGGAAGGATAAAAGGACTAAGTAGGAAACGACACTTTACGTTACTGCTTCGCTGTCGTAAGGCTCAAGTAGTTTCTGTGCTGGCAGGGAAAAGTATTTGGCCCAGAAGTCTGTTATTGAATTTGGCTTTGTGTTAACAATAAATATCTGTGTTTATCTCTCCTTCTGTTTGTATTTATTGAACTCCCAATACCTCTGTTCAAACTTGCTACAGAGGTACAAATCTGTTTTGCTTCCAAGAGTAACATTACATTCTGTAGCACGGTATTGTGACTATAACATCCAAAGAGAAAGGCCTTTATAAGCTGTTGTTCATCCTCTCTGTCTGCTAGCTAGCTAGCTGGCTACTTCCTGGTTGATGATGTAAGATGATTGATTCAGGGGTTGGAATGCGATCCGCTGTGTTTCAAAACATGAAAAGTGAAAACAAATTCTGCTAACAAAAGCGTGGAGGACTGTTTTGTTACACACAGCAGTTAACAGTTCAATTCCTGGTTTATGGACAAGCAGATTCTTCCATGGCACCCGAAGATTTATCAAACCCGGCTATGCAAGCAAAGCAAAACCTCTCGCCTCTGAGCTTCTGCGCTTGGCAGAAGTAATTTCCAAGAACAAAGGTGCAGATCCAAGGAGGAGGGCTTTTACTTTAACGAGGGGGAACCAAATGAGAGTGTGGCTCTTTGGTCCTCGGGTCATCTAGCAGGTGGGAATGAGATGAAGCAGAGCCAGTGTGTTGGGGGCAAAGAAACAGTAACATGTGGGCCAAATTAGAAAGGTAATACTGCGGTCCTTGGAAAGTGTTTGAGGATGTGGGAGGCAGATCTCCTATTGGTGAGGAGCAGCAGGTTAGTGTGTCGGCAGGGAGTCCACATGAGAATGATTAGAGGAGCAGGTGCCTCTTTGAGCACTGCTCTTTAGCACTCAATAGACCCTCATTAATCTTACATTGTCATCAGGCATTACAGCAGATGATACTTTATGAGCTTGTCACATTCCTGCTTGTATGTGGTTTGTTTCACATGTAGAATATTTGGCTGTCATTACCATTATGGACGAGTCCTTCTCTACAGCCTTGAGCTCGGAATTTGTGGCGCCTTCTGTGAGGCGAGAAAGACAAAAGACGGGCCCCGTAATCACTCTAAATGGATTACCTCACCCTTCACATGACATCATGCTTTGCCTGCACAACGTATATACAGTAGATCATATTTATTATTTGACAATATCATCATCTGAGCTACAGATTTAAACATCGGCAGGCCAACAGAGATCACAACATAAACAAATCCAGAAGGAATCTAAATTTGTGTGCGAGAGACATGTTTGAGAATTTATTCAATGCTACTGTAGCTCCCCTACTCATTGTTTTCCCCAACTGTTTTTGCACAAACACGAGCATATTAAGCAGGCGTGTATGTCACTTTGAAGAAAAGCCAGTAGTTTGGGTGCCACATTTTAAGCTCCTCCAGCTGTACGGTGAAGTGGAAGATCTGCTTTTTCACACCACTGCTTCCACTTCATTTCTTAGCATTTCACCACTGTTGTCTGCTATCCTCATGACAGTTTAGTAGGATTTTTTTAAGCAAAACTGATTTATACCGGAACCTCTCTCCGTCGAGGTCTTACTATTTGAAATTCATTCAAAGACTAAAGCTTTTTCGTGGTGTTTTTCATCTAAACCAGAACTGATAGGAGAAAATGACCTAAAGTTACATGACGCAGTAAGCAGCAAATATTCCAGCTTGTCAGAACCAGTGGCGATTGTTCTATGACTGCAAGGGAAGCTCAAAAAAGAAAAAACATCTCATAAAAAATGGTGAAATATACAGTATACTGCTGTGTGTACATTTCTTTGACTAAATATACACTAGAATACCTTCATCTTTTGTTCTGACTCAGGTACTTATCACAGGTTACTGACACGACTTCCTCTCATTCATCCCCGCAGAGTCACAGCATTTTAATAAAGCCTTAAGCCTTAAACTACACAGTTAGACGCTGAGCGTCTAGTGACTTCGATGGGGAAGCATAGAGTGGGTTATTCCACCGTGTGAAACTAGACGCCCATTGGATAAATGCTGGACTTTGTCCTGCTCATCGGACGCTGAACGCCACTGGGAGTCGACAGGGGCAGTGGGCTGGCCCGGACGCGTGGATTCTGAATGAAGGCAGAATCCCTTTTTGATTGAAAATGAGCGTATCAACAATCTTGAAATATAAACAGCCACCCGAGCATTTGCCACGTTTTTTTTCCTGTTGTTTTAAACTGATCCGGAGACTTCACCGACCCGAAGTTAAAAACGACTAGGAACTCAGTGTTGAATTTACATACAAATATACAAACGCATTAATGATGTAGGCCAGAAGAAAATGAGCTTCACTGCTTTGAATAACCAGCAGCTGCCACTGGTCAGAAATGTAACAGAGGCAAGACGGCGCCTGTGTAAAAGCATTTACGAAAATGCTGGGACCACACTGTGATGGCCGTCATTCCCTTTTAGCCATTCCGTTGTGTTGGGAGCAATTGCTGTAATTTATATAACCTAGCAATTTTTAAAAAGTAATTCATATAACATAGCAAATGTTGCTAATCTTGCTAAAAATACAATCAAAAGTAGTCTGTGAGAGCTTATTCGCAAATGCTGCAAAATGTGTGTGAAGTTTAACACCCCAAAAATCACTTCTTCTGCACCGTCACTATATTAGAGCTGTCAAAAATAGCGCGTAAACAGCGGTAAATAATTTATTTAATTAATTACATATTTGTTTTTAGCATAATTAACGCATACGCATCATGACAAGAAACTCTTTTATGTTATGACGACAGACAGTATAGCCATCACAAGGTCACACAGAGTCTGATGCTCAGTAATAACTTCATTACGACCTGAACACATCAACAGCCGTGGAATTCCAACACCATACCTGTAACTCCCGTTCACAGACAAACACGTCTGTCATCCATCCGTGTCGCTAGACAGACCGCAAGATGCATTCATAGACACTCAGAACACCACGACGTCTGTGTGGTCTAAATAAACAGAAATACAAAGAAAAACAATGAGAGGCCTTTTCTTATCACTCACTTCGTAACCCTTGATGCGAAAGTACAATTTGCTGAATTTAAGTATGCTCGGAAATCCCAGAAAATTCACTCAAAAGGTGTGAGTTCGACTTAAGTGAAGTGGTGTCTTTGAACGCAACTACCCCATCGCTCATAATAGCGCAGTTAAAGTCTGAATCAAATATTCTATTAATGAAACCAGTGTTAGGTAAGCAGATTTTCAGACATGTCTGCTATCTCTTACATTTTTTTCAGTTTATTTTTAATTTTCAGTTAATTTGGCGCTGCTAATACATACAGATATATATAATACCGCTCTTTCATTATCATTCAATTATTCAATAAAATACAGTACAAGTTGGCATATTTCAGATATAATGTAATGTGGTGATTAATCATGATTAATTAATTCAAAAACTGTGATTAACCTGATAGCAAATTTCAATTATTTGACAGCCCTAAATTACACACAATACACCAAAGTCGCTGTGTAAAGGCACACCTTGTTATAACAATGCTAGGTTATGTGTGACAGGCACAGGCACACATACAGTATGTTAATTCTGTGTTAAGGCTCTGATGCGACAGGTTTGCTGAATCTCTCTGTGAAAGAATCTGTGTTAATTTAAAAATGCTACTTTAAATTGTTACTTGTCGGTAAAAATGTTATAATGGCAGCAGTTTGACACCAGAACAGATAAACGTTTACAGTTTTTCCATTAAGACCTGGAATGCAGTGATATTTGAACCCATTGAGCATCTCTTACATCTCTTACAAGTCATACAAGTGCTCATTTTGCATTGGAAATGAGTTAGTAATTAATGTACATAATATCAGTGACATACAGTCAGGTGAGGCAGATCATTTTTCATAATGAAAAGTACTAACATGCATAACATAAAATAAAGAAAATAAAGATTAATATCACTCCTCCCCTGAGGCACCACCTTATCGTGGTGGAGGAGTTTGCGTGTCCCAATGATCCTAGGAGCTAAGTTGCCGGGGGCTGTCATGGCCCTGGTAGGATCACCCATGACAAACAGGTCCTAGGGGAGGGACCAGACAGAGAGTGGCTCAAAAGACCCTGGTGATGATTAAAAACATTGGTCTTCGTTTTCCCTCGCCCGGAGGCGGGTCACTGGGGTCCCCCTCTGGAGCCGGACCATAAGGTGGGGCACGATGGCGAGCGTCTGGTGGCCGGGCCTGCACCCATGGGGCCTGGTCGGGCACAGCTCGAAAAGGTAATGTGGGTCCCCCCTCCCATGAGGTCACCACTCGTAGGAGGGGCTAAAGGGGTGGGGTGCTAAGTGAACTGGGTGGCGGCCGGAGGCGGAGGCCTTGGTGTTCCAATCCTCGGCTACAGAAGCATGTTGTCGGTATGTGGAATGTCACCTCTCTGACGGGGTAGGCGCCTGAGCTGGTGCGTGAGGTGGATAAATTCCGGCTAGATATAGTCGGACTGATCTCAACGCACAGCAAGGGCTCTGGAACCAGTCCTCTCGAGAGGGGCTGGACTTCATTCCACTCTGCTGTTGCCGGCGGTGAGAGGCGATGGGCAGGGGTGGCAATTCCTGTTGCCTCCCGACTCAAAGCTTGCTCATCACGGATTGTAAACAACGAACACCGTGTTCAAGGATTTGGGTGTCCACACGTGCACTTGGCCCCAGGACACCCTGGGCCGCAGTTCGATGATTGACTTTGTGGTTGTGTCGTCGGACTTGCGGCCACATCTGTCTTGATCAGCTGTCAACCGATCACCACCTGGTGGTAAGTTGGTTCCGATGGTGGGGGAGGATGTCGGTCAGACCTGCCAGACCCAAACGCATTGTGAGGGTCTGCTGGGAACGTCTGGCAGAGTCCCCTGTCAGAAGGAGTTTCAACTCCCACCTGCGGGAGAGCTTTGACCAAGTTCCGAAGGAGGCAGCGGACATTGAGTCCGAGTGGGCGATGTTTTGTGCCTCCATTGTCGATGCGACTGATCGGAGCTGTGGCCGTAAGGTGGTCGGTGCTTGTCGTGGCGGTAATCCCAGAACCCGTTGGTGGACACCAGCGGTGAGGGATGCAGTCAAGCTGAAGAAAGAATCCTATCAGGCCGTTTTGGCTCATGGGACTCTGGAGGCAGCTGACAGGTACCAGCAGTCCAAGCGGTCTGCGGCTCTGGCAGTCAATAAGGCAAAAACTCGGACATGGGAGGAGTTCAGAGAGGCCATGGCAATTGACTTCCGGATGGCTTCAAAGAGATTCTGGTCCACCATCCGCCGTCTCAGGAGGGGGAAGCCGTGCACAGTCAACACCGTGCATGGTGGGGACGGTGTGCTGCTGAACTCGACTTGAGATGTTCTGGACCGGTGGAGGGGATACACTTTGAAGACCTCCTCAATCCCACCGACACGTCTTCCAACATGGAAGCAGTGCCCGGGGACTCTGAGGCGGGTTCCCCTATCTCTGGGGCTGAGGTTACCGAGGTGGTCAAAAAGCTCCTTGGTGGCAAGGCCCCAGGGGTGGATGAGATCCGCCCGGAGTTACTTAAGGCCCTGGATGCTGTGGGCGTGTCTTGGTTGACACGACTCTGCAGCATCGCGTGGACATCAGGGTCGGTGCCCCTGGCCTGGCAGACCGGGGTGGTGGTCCTGCTTTTCAAGAAGGGGGACCGAAAGGGTGTGTTCTAACTATCGTGGGATCACACTCCTCAGCCTTCCCGGTAAAGTCTATTCAGGGGTTCTGGAAAAGAGGGTCCGCTGGATAGTCGAATTTCAGATTCAGGAGGAGGAGTGTGGTTTGGAACTGGTCGTGGAACTGTGGACCAGCTCTGTACTCTCGGCAGGTTCCTTGAGGGTGCATGGGAGTTTGCCCAACCAGTCTACATGTGTTTTGTGGAGATGGAGAAGGCATTTGACCGTGTTCCTCGGGGAATACTGTGGGGAGTGCTCCGGGAATATGGGGTATCGGACCACCTAAACCAGGCGGTTCGTTCCCTGTATGACCGGTGTCAGAGTTTGGTTCTCAAGTCAGACCCGTTTCCAGTGAGGGTTGGACTCCGCCAGGACTGCCCTTTGTCACCGATTCTGTTCATTACTTTCATGGACAGAATTTCTAGTCGCAGCCAGGGCGTTGAGGGGTTTCAGTTTGTTGGCCACAGGATTCGGTCTCTGCTTTTTGCAGATGACGTGGTCCTGCTGGCTTAATCGAGCAGTGACCTTCAACTCTCACTGGATCGGTTCACAGCTGAGTGTGAAGTGGCTGGGATGAGAATCAGCACCTCCAATTCTGGAAAGGGTGGAGTGCCATCTCCAGGTCATGGATGAGGCCGTGCCTCTAGTGGAGTTTAAATACATCGGGCTCTTGTTCACGAGTGAGGGAAGGATGGAACGTGAGATGGACAGGCGGATTGGTGCAGCGTCTGCAGTAATGCGGACTCTGCACCGGTCTGTTGTGGTGAAGAGAGAGCTGAGCCGAAAGGCAAAGCTCTCAATTTACCAGTCGATCTATGTTCCTACCCTCACCTATGGTCATGAGCTTTGGGTAGTGACCGAAAGGACAAGATCGCGGGTACAAGCAGCCAAAATGAATTTTCTCCGCAGGGTGGCTGGGCTCTCCCAAAGAGATAGGGTGAGAAGCACTGTCATCCGGGAGAGACTCGAAATAGAACCTGTTGAGATGTGCTCTCATTTCATCTCGTTTATTTATTATCACACACATTTGAAGTAAGGCGAAAGCAAGAAATATGTTTTAATTTTGCTTTATGTTTGGTTTGGTTTATTATTGCCCCTGTTTGTGTTTTTTTTTTTTTTTTTGCCACTACTGAAGTCCAAGTCATGTGACCCTAATGAGGGAATTGTCTGCCCCTGTGAAATGTAATCAATAAAACAGGTGAGCCCGTGGGGCCGGTGTGCTCACTCAAAATGGAAGAAGGTTTGCTGTGTGTTGTGTACCACGTTAACGCCGTGTAAAAGATACTTTGCTAACAGGTTATGGGCCCAGTCTGTCTCATAACGCAAAGTTTGAGTGACCTGCCAGGTGAAAGTCGTAACGTTTACTGCGTGCACCTGAGAGCTTAGGTATGAGCAGAAAGGAAAGAGAATCGACAAGTAGCCGCTGGACGAGGCTCGTTTTTGATAGTGACGAGAAAAATTATGAGTTATGGGAAACAATGTTTTTGGGCCATCTATGTCTTCAAGAATTAAAAAACACAATGCTAAATGAACCCGATACAGACAACGAAGAGGCTGAAGCCTACACGGAGCTCATTCAGTTTTTGGATGACAAAAGCCTGTCGCTGGTGATGCGAGAAGCGACGGATAATGGATGTGAGGCGCTTAAGATTCTCCGTGAGTACTATGCTGAAAAAGGAAAGCCCAGAATAATAAACTTGTACACAGAGTTGACCTCACTGCAAAAGTCGCCTACCGAGAATGTCACAGAGTATATCATCAGAGCAGAGACTGCGATTACAGCCTTGAGAAACGCAAGTGAAAGGCTCAGTGATGGACTTTTAATAGCAATGGTGCTGAAAGGATTACCAGAGACATTTAAACCTTTTGCCATATATGTAACCCAGTGCGAAGATAAAATGACCATTGCTGAGTTTAAGACAACGCTTCGAAGTTATGAGGATGTAGAGAACATGCGTGCAACTTTGTCTGAGGACAATGTTATGAAGGCAAGAACACAGTTTGGCACAAAGCATGCGCCCGCCGGAGCGAAGGACAATGGTAATACGGACTTTGTGTGTTACAAATGCGGTACAAGTGGCCACATAGCCAGATTCTGTTCGCGCAAACAGTGGTGCTGTCACTGCAAAAGCAACACGCACAACAGTGCAAGCTGCAGACGAAACAAGGAGCGAGATAACGCACGGAAAGCAGCTGAGGAGACCGTGGCCGAGTATGCCTTCCGGATAAGCAACTCAGCGATACCAGTGATATATGTCAAAACGAGGGGCCTGACGGTGGATACAGGTGCGACGTCACATATAATCACAGACATCGCGAAGTTCAAGAAGTTTGACAGCAGTTTCCAAGCCGGGACGCACTTCGTGGAGCTGGCTGACGGCTCTAGGTGCAATGGAGTTGCCAAGCGCAGAGGTGATGCGGAGGTGTGGTTATTTGACAGCGGGGGCAGGAGCTTCCGTACAACGTTTAGGGTTGCCTTATACATCCCAACGTACCCACAGGATATCTTTTCTGTGAAAGCTGCCACTTCCAGCGAAGCCACTGGGATCTTCAGTGGGAAGAAAAATGTTCTGCTTCACAGAGACGGTACCAAATTCCCCATACACGTACACAACAGGCTTTATTATCTACACACATTAGAAAACATGTGTAAGACCAATGACCAGTGTAAGAAAAGCCTTGATTTGCAGAGTTGGCATGAAATCCTAGGACACTGCAATTTTGCAGATATAATGAAGCTGAGAAATGTTGTAGATGGGATGGAAATTAAGAATGATGGTAACAGACCTGTTTTACATTGTGAAGTATGCACTCAGGGGAAGTTTGTTCTAGTAACAGAGCGTCAGATGTGAGGGCTAAAGCACCACTGGACATGGTGCACACTGACTTAGCCGGTCCTATAGATCCAGTGTCCAAAGATGGTCACAAATATGCACTTTTTTTTTACAGATGACTACTCCAGTGCAGCTTTCGTTTACTTTTTAAAATACAAAAGTGACACTGTACAAGCTACTGAAAAATTAATTGCTGATGTGGCGCCTTGTGGCAAAATAAAATGCATGAGATCTGACAATGGCACAGAGTACACAAGCAGAGAGTACCAAATATTATTGGTATTAGCACGAGGTATTAGCACAGAGACCTTCGCCCCATATTCTCCACACCAAAATGGTACAGCGGAACGCAATCGGAGAACTTTGTTTGAGATGGCTAGGTGTATGCTCATAGAGAGTAAGCTGCCAAAAATGCTGTGGACCTATGCTGTCCAGACAGCTGTTGTGGTAAGGAATAGGTGCTTTAATAATCGCAAAAAACAGACACCTTACTACATGTTAACAGGCAGGCAGCCAAACATTGCCAGAATGCAGAAATTTGGACAAGTGTTTTACGCTTACAAACAACATAAAGGAAAGTTGGACTCTAGATGTGAAAGGGGCATTTTTATTGGATATGATAAGAATAGTCCAGCCTACATGGTGTACTATCCCAGCACCAGGAAAGTACAAAAACACAGGCTTGTAGAGTTTGCAGTTGAAAAGAACAAGGAAGTAATTGATGCAGAAGATGATTATAGGACTCAAAATGAGCGAAAATCTGTGACGATTCCATTAGTTAGCCCACAGTCAGCAGGAAGCCAGGAAGTGTTCACAAACAATGAGGCAGATGTGAAAGATGAGCATGATGCTCAAACAGTGAAGACAGAAAATGAAGGTATTAGGGAAGAATACAAACCTGCCGAGAAACGTTATCCTGACAGAGAGAGAAGAGGGCCTGATTATTATGGTGATCGTGCATGTGGTTTTGAGGTGGACATTACTAATATTGACTATTGTTACAGACTCCTGTGCAACGTTCCTCAAACATACACACAGGCAGTTACCTCAGTTAATGCACAACAATGGGTTGATGCTATGGATGAAGAAATGCAGTCATTGCAAGACAATGTAACTTTTACCTTGACCACTCTTCCCAAGGGCAAAGATGTAGTGGGGGGGTAAATGGGTCTATGCAATGAAAAAAAAACACTCACGGATCAGACGAATACAAAGCGCGATATGTAGCCAAAGGATGTAGCCAAAGGATTTAGCCAAAAGAAAGGTGTAAACTATGATGAGACTTTCTCTCCTACAGCTAACATGACCAGTATCCGGGTATTAGCACAGAAAGCAGCACAAGGTACTCAAAACAAAGAACTTTGTTTCAAACAGGACAAAGGTGAGAACATAATCCATGCCTATAGTGATGCTAATTGGGCTGCTGATATTGATGGAAAGAGCACAACAGGTTACTGTATCAGTTTGAACAGTAATGGGCCATCCGTTTATGGAAAACCAAAAGACAGCCTACAGTAGCACTTTCCACCTGTGAGGCCGAGTATATGGCTTTAGCTGCAGCCATGCAGGAGTGCCTATACTTAAAACATTTTGATGGACAGGTATACAGATGTTTAATCTATAAAGGTAACCAGGGCACTATAGCCTTAGCTGAAAACCCTGTACATAGGCAACGATGTAAACATGTGGACATTAAATACCACTTTGTAAGATCTACTTTACAGAATGATGACATGACATTGGAGTACTGTCCAACCAATGAAATGGTTGCATATATCCTAACAAAACCAGCCAGTAAGCTGAAATTAATGAACTTTGAGAGCTATATTTTTGGTGTGTGAACAATGAACAAGTTATTGAACTTTGAAACTTAGGTTTGGTGTGTGAACAGTGTGGAAACTTGTAAAAATATATGTCAACATGAGGATGTTTGTAAAATGTGAGCAAGTTTTATTTTGCCACTACTGAAGTCCAAGTCATGTGACCCTAACGAGGGAATTGTCTGCACCTGTGGAATGCAATCAATAAAACAGGTGGGGCCGGTGTGCTCCTCAAAATGGAAGAACGTTTGTAGTGTGTTGTGTGCCACGTTTAACGCTATGTAAAAGATACTTTGCTAACAGACCCGCTGCTCCTCTGCATTGAGAGGAGCCAGATGAGGTGGCTCGGGCATCTGTTTAGGATGCCTCCAGAACGCCTTCTTGGGGAGGTGTTCAGGGCTTGTCCAACCGGTAGGAGGCCTTGGGGAAGACTTAGGACACGTTGGAGAGACTATGTTTTTCAGCTGGACTTGGAACACCTCGGCATCCGCCAGGAAGAGCTTGACAAAGTGGCCGTGGAGAGGGATGTCTGGGCTTCCCTGCTTAGGCTTCCGACCTCGGATAAGCGGAAGAAAATCGATGGATGGAAGATTAATATCAGTCGATTGAACTGTTTGACGTGTGTTTTCTGTATGATTACAATGGTTTTCAACATTAAAAAAAAAAAAGAAATCGCTAAAGGTGAGGGTACTGAGCAAGCCCCTCCTACCGTCTGAGTGCACACTGAGTTGGCTTCTGTTTGTCAGCAAGGGGCAAATAATATAGTGTTGCGGAAACGTTTATTATACATCGTGACTTTCTGCAAACTGTTTTGTCCTTAGTGTAAGTGAGACATCATTATTCTTGCCAATAGTACAATAAAATACATAGAAATACTGTATCATACTGGAGACACTTGCGGTCCTGCTGCAAGTGCAGAGGCTTCTTGTTATCCTATCACAGAATAAAAATCGGCTAGTTTTTTAACTAGCTGGTGCTAACAGAAAATCAAATCAACTCAATATATTTTAATAATGTGCTGAAAGAATGCATTAATTTAACTGCCACACTTGAGGATTATGTACCTAAACTCACCAGCAGGTGATCAGACTTTTAAAACAAAGTATCTGAACTTTTCAGAGACTGCATTTACTTTATACACAAATAAAATGTAAGAAATGTATAAAAACAAATATTAAATGGGTTTAAGAAATATCTAAAAGCATTTTGAAATCATAACATTTTGACAACATTTTTTTCACCAAAAAAATTATTCCCCTCTTTTTTGGTTATGCTTTTAATGAGCACGTATTAACAAAAAAAAATCCAAAGGAGTCAGTGCCTTACACCTCACCACATGTCATGGCATAATATACATTGTTTCAAGTTTTTTTTTCTGCAAATCTCATTCATTCATTCATTTTCTATGCCGCTTATCCTCATTAGGGTCACGGGGATGCTGGAGCCTATCCCAGCTGACTTTGGGCGGGAGGCGGGGTACACCCTGGACTGGTCGCCAGTCAATCGCAGGGCACATATAGACAAACAAACATTCACACTCACACCGATGGACAATTTAGAGTCGCCAATAACCTAACATGCATGTTTTTGGAATGTGGGAGGAAACCGGAGTACCCGGAGAAAACCCACCCACGCACGGGGAGAACATGCAAACTCCACACAGAGATGCCCAACGGAGATTCAAACCCTGAACCTCCTGACTGTGAGGCCAATGTGCTACCCACTCGACCACCGTGCAGCCTTTCTGCAAATCTGAACTACTAAATTTTAAAAGCTACACTTTATGTGCCTTCCCCAGACTTTTTCCTGAGCCAAAGACATCCTCACCCTCACCACTGGATGAAGGTGTGGGTGGCTTGTGGAGGACCAGTAATGATTTATAAATAATAAGTGGAAGAATGAGTAAATAAAAAAATGAGAAGATCTCAGATATTCAAGCGGCAACTTTATTTTATTTTTATCTCACTTTATTCATCAAAGTTGTTTTATTTGTTTTCACCTCTCCGAGGCAGGAGCAGGAATCCCAAATTATCTAGGGGGGTTAGGGTGCGTCGTGCCCCTGAGCCCTGAGCCCCCATAGTGGAGGTAACATATTCAATGGCCCGGGGCGAGTGGAGGAGAGGAGCGGCCCTGCTGCATACAAATGGCGGCCAGAGGAGTCTGTAATTGGAGCTGTGGAGGAGAGGGGAGAGGAGGGCAAGCACTGAGAGATGATTGCTTTGTTTTCTCTCTTCCTGTCTGCAAGCCTCTAACTCCTTCCCCCTCCCTATTTCGCTCCAAGTACAGCAATGGAGGAATTGAATAGAGATACTTGCTAATTGGTCTCTTGCTGCTTGCTTAAAGGACTATAGACATTATTTTTCATTTGCCTTTTGGAACTAACAAATGATGTCTCTTTCTCTATGTGTGTGTGTGTGTGTGTATGTGTGTGTACATCTTATGACTACTTTTGGGAATATGAATCTGATATCAAACAAAGTTGGGTGCTTTAAAAAAAAATGGGGACCTAAATGTTGGTCCTCACCAAAATAAGTGATGCAAGTCAAGAAGTGTGCGTGTGTGTTATTACTACTTTATGGGAAGATGAAGCTGATATCAAACCACATGGAGACCAATTTTTGTCACAAAAACCAGTGCGAGTTTGGTATTCATACTTTCTGCTAGCAAGAACTCACAAAGTGAGAACCATTTTTGTAAACAAGGTGTGTGCGCGCGTGTGTGTGTGTGTAGAGCATACAGTAGAACCTTGGTAAGTGTCAGTAATTGTTCCAGAAGATCTAACGCTAACTAAAACAGACGATAACCAAATACATTTTTCCCATAAGAAATAATGTAAACCCAACTAAGACATTCCTGAAAGCCTAAACATGTTAACACAAAACATAGTTTTACAAATACAGTTTTACACGCAGAAAACATTTGGAATACATATAAATACATACAAATGATGAATTGAAGACTTGATTGTTAACATGACTGTTCCCAGGACACAATAAGGGAGTGAGACACCATTCAAACACCACCTTCCGGTTTTCCTGCTTTTTAATAGTGTTTCTCACCTCAATAACCCAAAATGGAATTTAAAAAAGTTGCCTGTGCTAAAATTTTGAACATTTAATTCAATAAATAACCTGATAAAAATCCTCTGTGAATCACCACCTTATCATGGTGGAGAGGTTTGCGCTCCCGAATGATCCTAGGAGCTATGTTGTCCGGGGCTTTATGCCCCAGGTCGGGTCTCCCAAGGCAAACCGGTTCGAGGTGAATACCAGACTAAGAGTGATTCAGAAAACCCTTGCGGAAAAAAAACAAATCAAGTGAATGACCACACCTCGCCCGGACATGGGATACTGGGGCCTCACCCTGGAGCCAGGCCTGGGGGAGGGGCTCGCAGGCAAGCGCCTGGTGGTCGGGCCTTCATCCGTGGGGCCCGGCCGGGCCCAGTCCGAAGAAGCCACACGAAATCTCCCCCCCGCAGACCCACCACCCGCAGGGGCAAGCAGGGGTTCAGTGCTATGCGTTTTGGGTGGCGTTCGAGGGCGGGTTTCCGGGCAACCTGGTTTTCAGCGGCCAAATCTGGTTCTTGGGACAAGGAATGTTACTTCACTGGTGGGGAAGGAGCCCGAGCTTGTGGAAGAGGTTGAGACATTCTGACTAGATATAGTCGGACTCACCTTGACCCACAGTATGGGCTCTGGAACCAAATTCCTTGAGAGGGGCTGGACCTTGTTCTACTCTGGAGTTGCTGCAGGGGAGAGGCGGCGAGCTGGTGTGGTCTTATTAATAGCCCACCGGCTTGATGCCTCTGTGTTAGAGTCATCCCCGGTGAATGAGAGGATTATTTCCCTAAGGCCGGGGAAAGTGTCCTGACTGTTGTTTGTGCCGTCAAGCTGAAGAAGGAGTCCTATCAACAATGGATGGCCTGCAAGACTACCGAAGCCGCTGACAGGTACCGGCAGGCCAAGCGACATGCTTGGTTCTGGCAAACCATCCGACACCTCCGAAATGGAAAGCGGTCCCCAGTTCATACTTTTTACAGTGCGGACGGGGACTTGCTAACCTCGAGGTGTCCTGTGGGGGGTGCTCCGGGAGTAGGGGATTGGTGGTCTGCTACTACGTGCCATTCGGTCCTTGTACAAGCGAAGCAGGAGCCTAGTTTGGATTGCCAGCAGTAAGTCGAGCGTGTTTCCGGTGAATGTTGGCCTCCGCCAGGGCTGCCGTTTGTCCCCGATTCTGTTCATAATCTTCATAGACAGAATTTCTAGGCGCAGTCAAGGCATTGAGGGAGTCCAGCTTGGTGACCTTAGGATTTCGTCTCTGCTATCGACGATGTGGTCCATATGGCCTCATCAAGATGTGAGCTTCAGCGTTTACTGAAGCAGTTTCCAGCTGAGTGAAGCTTCTGGGATGAGACCCAGCACCTCCAAATCAGAGGCCATGGTTCTCAGTCGGAAACGGGTGTATTGTACCCTCCGGGTTGGAAGTGAGGTCTTGCCCCAGCTGGAAGAGTTTAAGTATCTCGGGGTCTTGTTCACAAGTGAGGGATGGTTGGAGCGTGAGGTCGACAGACGGATCGGTGCAGCGTCAGCAGTAATGCGACTTTTTATGTGAACACAAAGAAGAAGAAAGATGGCAAGAATGTTGGTATGGAAGTCTGTAGACAACATGTTGCCACATTTGTTCCAATGTGTGCGTGGGTGAAGCGGTAAAACATTGCAGAGAGTTACTTCACAAAGGCTATGTTCACACTGCACGTCAATTTCGAATTTTTTTTTGCTCATATGCGACCTGTTTGGGATTTTTTCATGTCAGTGTGAACAGCACAATTCCGATTTTTTTTAAATGCGACCTTGGTCTCATTTGCATGTAGATATAAATCAGATATGTATGCGATGCGACTGCTCTGTGAACGCTCAGGTGGCATATATCCGATATATTCATCATAGAAAGGGGGGTATTTTGCCGTGCTTACCGCGACTTTAAAGGTAGGAAGTTATGGAAAGGGTAGTTTATCGTGCAAGACTTAGATAAATGTATTCACCCATGTAGGCAAAAATTCCCCTCATCCGAGAAAATTGCAGAGAAAAATTACCGAGAGCTGCCGAAGCAGCAATGTCTCGCCACTCCACCCAGACAACAGACGCAGCCACAAGTTGTCAGTGGTCCAGTATGGAAATTAAATCAATGGTATCGCACATCACTGGAGCGCACACGGCAGCAGTCTTTACTTCCATAAACACACGGAAATGCGAGCGATGTCATGCTTCTGCGCATGCACGACACTTTCCATATGCTTTGTGTTCACATAAAAAATCTCATTTGTTTGGTAATGTGAACGACCATATAAAAAATTGTATTTTAAGCAAAAAATCCAAATTGGGAATCCTACCCTGCAGTGTGAATGTAGCCATACCTTATAAAAAAACACCTTATAAAATATTTGCCTACATCAGTGAGTACCTTGTGAGTATCTCGGTGAGCACAGAAATACACGCCTTTTGATGATGTATACGGCGGATATATGAGACCTGAGCATTCATTCTGCAGTCGCATTGCATTCACATTTAATTTATATCCACATACGAAATCGTCATTGATCTGCAGTGTGAACATAGCCTAGAACACAGGTTACTCCCAAAGTGAAGAACATTTTTTATTGGGACCTAAAAGTTCTCTACCTAACAAAGCTAGAGATGTATGTGTGTGTGTGTGTGTGTGTGCGCATAGTTAAGTCAAATATTTCACCAAGCACTGTGTAGTTAAAACAAAAAGAACAGGTTTTAAAGATTGTTTAAGAAACATCTGTTTCTTATTACTGCAAACAAGATGAGTGCAATCCCATATAAATAAAAAATCTCTGATTGTTTTCATGTTGAGGAACATTTGCATTATATCCATGACAGCCAATCAACTGCAACACAGGCACCGCCTGATGATGTGAAATGGTAATACAATTCAAAATCAGCACACATCGCGACTAATTAAGTAAATTACTTTAACAAACAGCATGGAGCTGGAGCCAGCGATGCATTCAAGCTCTTTGCTGATGGTGGTACTCCCTCGTGTGGAGGACGCATCAACATACATTTAAAATCACTGTAAACGGCCTTGAACATGTTGCTAAATGAGGTAACATACATATTGGCAGCTCATTGTATGATGTAGCACAGTTACACAACAAATTACAAACACAACAATGACATACAAAATGAACATATGTTAAACTGTACTGACACTCGGAGTAAAATAAAAATAATAAAATCATTTAAAAAATGAAATAAATAATTAGGAAAGGCTGACCTACGGTGCTATGCCAAAGTGTCATGTACCTGTATACTGAGTTGGTAGAGAAGGTAGATGGTTTATTTTAATAATTGCTGTGAAAAATGTAATTATTCAAAGGATAGTATGATGTTACGCCCCTGACGTGGGAAGAAATGATCACACGTGTTGTTTCCTTAACTGTTAACGCCAGTGCAATAGTTTAATGCTAGGGCTGTCAATCGATTAAAATATTTATGGCAATTAATCACACTTTGTCCACATTTAATTCAGAATTAATCACATTTAGTCGTACGTACTTTACTTGTCCTTGTCATATTTGTAAATATTTAAATATGCAAATATTGTTTATCTCATCTTTTTTTGTTACTGATATATTTTTGTTGTATTTTATTAAATTATACTTACATAATATAATCTAATATAATATTAGATTCTATTTTATTTATGTTGCATTGCATTTTTTTTTTCAGAATGCTTTGTCTTTTTCTTCTACAACTGAGCTACTGTAATCAAGCAATTTCCCTTGTAGTTCAATAAAGTCTGTCTAGCTCTAAAATAAGTTTAGAGTCACTGACTCCTCATCTCTTTCAGCTGATTTTTGACTGACTGATTTTTTACTGCTGTAGTTTTTCATTTGGCTTAGATCAACATCTCTGTTGAGAGCATGGTGCGCTACCTGGACGCTACAGAGGTTGCACAAGTAGTCCAACTCCTCCAGGATGGCACATCAATACGTATCGTTGCAAGAAGGTTTGCTGTGTCTCCAGCACAGTCTCAAGAGCAAGGAGGAGACTCCAGGAGACAGGTAGTTAATCCAGGAGATCTGGACAGGGACGTCGAAAGTCCTTAATCCCTCAGCAGGATTGGTATCTGCTCCTTTGTGCAAGGAGGAACAGGATGAGGACTCCCAGAGCCCTACAGAATGACCTCCAGCAGGCCAATAGTTTGAATGTTTCTGACCAAATAATCAGAAACAGGCTCCATGAGGGTGGTCTGAGGGCCCAACGTTCTGTAGTGGACCCTGTGCTCACTGCCCAGCACCATATAGCTCAATTGCCATTTGCCATAGACCACCAGAATTGGCCACTGACGCCCTTTGCTCTTCACCGATGAGAGCAAGTTCAACATGGGCAAATGTGACAAACGTGACTTGGTCTGGAGATGCCGCGGAGAACGTTATAAGTAAGGTAATGTGACAGTGTGTTAAATAATAGTCCTTGTCATGGTAAATAAATTATATTGCCGTCCTCATGAATGATATTCGTAATAATAATAACAATTGTGACAAAACATTGTTGTAGTACAGACAATGTTCTCACTTGGAACAAAAAGTTCCTAGTATAAGTATAAGGTGATGGTAACAAACTTAGCATTGACAGTCAACAGACATAAAATGTACTCTCCAAGGAATGAAGTAATATGACCTTGGATGTACACAATATTTCACAACTCTTCTTCCTTTTATTTTGTAAACATCAACTGTTTGTAAAGTTTCTTGAAGTCGCTCATTGTAGATCATTGTTTTACTTCTTTACTTAATCCATTACATAGTTTGATCTCACATACCAAAGTACTAAAGCTTTTTAGTGTTGTTCTTGCATATTTGTGTTTTAAGTTTAGTTTATTCCTAAAATCATATTTTTCCTCTCTTGTTGAGAAAAATTGTATGACGTTCTTTGGTAACTGGTTGTTGTTTGCTTTATGCATCACTTTAGCGGTTTGAAGGTTTACCAGATCAGCAAATTTTAATAATTGTAATTTTTGAAACAGTTGCGTTGTATGTTCTCTAAACGCCGGGTTATGGATTATTCTAATTGATCTTTTTTGCAGTAGATCAAGCGAGTGAAGGGTACTTTTGTAGTTATTTCCCCATATCTCCACACAATAAGTTAGATATGGTAACAGAGTAAAAAGCGGTGGTATCATCTGCAAATAGTACTAGTGTTTTGTCACTATGCAGATGTCGTTAATGTATAGGTTAAATCATTTTGCCCCCAAAAGTGAACCTTGTGGTACGCCACATACTGCAATATCTCTAAATTTGTAGATGCATATTCTCCTAGCTTCACATATGTTTTCCTGTTTGCAAGGTAGCTTTTAACCCAGTTCCGAACTAACCCTCTGATTCCATACTTTTCCAATTTTGTAGTTAGGATGTTGTGATTGATTGTATCAAAAGCTTTCGTTAAATCCATGAATACTGAGGCTGCACACTTTCTATGATTTATAGCATTTGTAATTTCCTCTCTGATTTCAATCAGTGCCATAGAAGTGGGAATATTAGCTCTGTATCCGTATTGGCTGTCCGTCAGGATGTCATTCTTATTGAGGAATTTGTCCAACCTATGCTTGAATAACTTTTCCATGATTTTGGAAAATTTAGGTAATAACAAAATTGGTTGGTAGTTTGTGAAATTATGTTTACCTCCATTTTTGAAGATTGGAACTACTTTAGCTGTCTTCATTTTGCCTGGGAATTTGCCCGTCTGGAATGATATTGCTGATGTGCTTTAGCGGTTCTGCGATCTCATTGATAACCATTTTTATCTTATCCATTCCAATTCCATTTCAATTAGTTGATGTTTTTGCTTTACATTTATGTACAATGTCAATGATTTCCTCTTTGCTCAGATCAGTGAGAAACATCGAGTTAGGGTTCCTGTCTATAGTCTCCTTCTCTTCCTCCACTGACCATGATTTTGGGGTCTCCTCTTTCAGCTTTGGTCCAATATTTACAAAGTAGTTATTAAACTTTTCAGCTACGTCGCTCATATCATCATTATTAACATTTCAAACTGTGAAGTATTGAGGGTAGTCTGCTTTCTCAGTGCCTTTCCTAATAATACTGTTCAGAACGCCCCAAGTAGCTCTAATGTTCTTTTTATTCCTATCTAGTATTTGTTTTTAATATTCTCAAAATTTTTGTTAACTTTTTATGTGTTTTTTATGTTATTTCAGCAACTTTAGTTTGTTGACTTATGAATTTCTTATATAATGTATTTTTCTTCTTGCAGGCATTTTGCAGACCTTTTGTCATCCATGGCCAATTCTTCTTCTTTTGCTTGTTAGACATTTCTCTCAATGGACAGTGCTTATCGTACAGCTTCATATAAGTCATTAGAAATTGTTCACATGCTTCATCCACTGTACACACTCTCCCATCTTTGTTTGTCCAAATCTTTTTTGAAAGCATTGTGACTATGCCAGTGCCAGTAGCCTAGCATTAGCTAGTGCCCCAAATAGCTCTCGTTGACTCTGCCGTTACTAGCAGCTCTTAGCTTAAATTTTAGCTAGCAGTTCAAAGCAATTTAAAAGCACTTGTTAGTTGGGACACTTTATGCCAAGGTACCACAATACACAATACCTGCAGTGCACCAGTAACTTCTCACTTGTCCCAGAGGTGACATACTGACCACTCAAGTCACAGCAACATAAACAGCTTGGTCTTGTTGAGGGAGCCATCTGCCAGGGCATTGATGCCACGCTTGCCATAGAAAATACCCTTTTCTTTGCCCATTTATGCTCAGTATTTGCTCCTGCTTGTAGCACCATACAAATCTGTGGTTCTTCAAACTATAGTGTGGGCTGAGGGCCAGACAGGACGTGCACGCGTTAATCGCGCGTCAAAAAAGTTACTGCCGTTAAAGGACACTTCCGTCATTAATGCATGAACTTTGACAGCTCTATTTAATGCACAAAACAGCAAATAAAACAACATTCTTACAGGACATAAGTAGCTCTGGAGAGTATAAACCACTTTCAAGTTAACTCACAGCAGGTTTAGTTTTTCAAATGCAAACATGTTACTACTTAACATATTAGGTCACATCGAATGCATTAGACATTGTAGATGTATCTATTTATAAATACAACACAAATGTATATGTGAGCGGGCCGCACGGTGGATGAGTGGGTAGCACATTGGCCTCACAGTCAGGAGGTTCAGGTTTCGAATCTCCGTTGGGCATCTCTGTGTGGAGTTTGCATGTTCTCCCCGTGCGTTTGCGGGTTTTCTCCGGGTACTCCAGTTTCCTCCCACATTCCAAAAACATGCATGTTAGCTTAATTGCCGACTCTGAATTGTCCATCGTTATGAATGTGAGTGTGATTGTTTGTTTGTCTATATGTGCCCTGCGAAGCCGGGTGTACCCCACCTCTCGCCCAAAGCCAGCTGGGATAGGCTCCAGCATACCCGTGACCCTAATAAGGATAAGCGGCATAGAAAATGAATGAATGAATGTTTATATGAGCACACATTCAATACAAATTGCATTTAACATTACAACAAGACACTTCCTGTTAATGAACAGCCCTAAACCCTGGTTTATAAAACTGTATTTCCGCTTTACATACAACTCAAATACCCTCTTCACACTCTCTTCACACATCACATCAGTCATGTTACCATCCTTAGCCATGATGACATACCTGATATGAGGAGAAATGATCACACATGTGAACTTGCTGTGTTTCCTTCACTGATGACGCCTGTGCAATTTGAGAAACGCTACACATGCTCCCCGTGTATGTGGGCGGAGACAAAAGCAATTGATTACAGGCAAATGGATGATGATTACTGCAGTGCACTGATTCACTTATTTGCAGGCACTATTAAACCATGAAATAAATATAAAACAGCTTTTAACCATGTCCTAATTTTTTACACTGATAGATTTGAAACACTAACTATTTGTAACACATTTTAAGATTGAATGGATTAATTGGCGACTCTAAATTGTACATAGGTATGAATGTGAGTGTGAATGGTTGTATGTCTGCCCTGCGATTGACTGGTGACCAGTCAATCCCACCAAAGTCAGCTTGGATAGGCTCCAGCATACCCGCGACCCTAATGAGGATAAGCGGTATAGAAAATGAATGAATGAATGGATGATCGTTTTATCTTCCCGTTTGAAACAGTTGCAAATGTAATCCTAAATAACTTTCCATTTAACAGGAAATGTATGTATCAATATAAATGTGCATTACAAACCACTTCACAATAAAAATAGCCTTTATTATTGGTTTATATACTGTACGTGTTATTACCTAGTTTGTTGTTGCTACTAAATGAAATCATATCCTCTTTGACAAATTGTGGGCCCACGGTTATTACTGAAAATTCTTCAAAGTAGTTCCTATATACTCATGAATGATGCATAAGGAGTTTATAACCCGCTTTCTACAAAGCAATACAGTATATTTGTAAAGGCAGCAAGAGTCTCAAAAAATTGTAGCTTCAGTGCATCATCCATCCATGCATTTTCTATACCGCTTATCCTTATTAGGGTCGCAAGTATGCAAACATTCACACTCTAATGGACAATTTAGTGTCGCCAATTAACCTAACATGCATGTTTTTGGAATGTGGGAGGAAACCGGAGTACCCGGAGAAAACCCACGCGCGCACTGGGAGAACATGCAAACTTTACACAGAGATGCTCAACGGAGATTCAAACCCTGAACCTCCTGAGAGAGAGGCCAATTTGCTACCCACTCGTCCACCGTGCTGCCCCCTTCAGAGCATCATTTCTGGCTAATTGGACCACAGCTGGGAAAGACAAATAAATGATCAAATCAACATAATGTCATGTTGTGGTGTTTCTGCCATTGGACACTTTAAAGAGTTATCACAGAGCTTGTGTTAAAACATCCAGTGTAATTACTTTGCTGTAATCTGTTCTCCTTTCTAATTGATCCACAAGTTTTTCCTTCATGCATTTTCATGTTTGGGATGATAAATGAGAGCTTTGCATGTATTGCCTGAGAGCATGAAGACCTTTGCAGGAGCTGATAATTAGCCGCTCTGCTTAATGGGGCCTGATAAAAGTGCTTGTGCTGCTACAAGACTCTCCAGTATCATCATGTGGCCCAGCCTGGAGGAGGTGGTACTTTTGTCAGTGGTGTCCTCACTTTCAGTTGAAACATCATCGCGCCTTCGCTTTGCATTTAGTAACAGTACACGTGTGTAAGGTGGATACTAATAGCAATAGTGTAGCACCAGTATAGCAGTATACCAGTATATCATAGGAAATAAACATGTTTTTCAGTTTTGTTTCTGTTGTATTGTCAACAAGTCTCATACATAGAAGAAATAACGTCCGACAAGTTCATCCATCCATCCATCCATTTTCTTCCCCTTATCTGAAGTCGGGTCGCGGGGGCAGCAACCAATGCAGAGAAGCCCCAAACTTCCCTCTACCAGGAGAGATCGAAACCTGTGGCCACTAAACCGAAACCCCTCAACACCCTGGCTGCGCCTAAAAATTCTGTCCATGAAAGTAATGAACAAAATCCGTGACAAAGGGCAGCCCTAGCGAAGTCCAACCCTCACTGGAAACGGGTCCGACTTATTGCCGACACTGCGAACCAAACTCTGACACCAGTCATACAGGGAACAAACTGCCTGGATTAGGTGGTTTGATACCACGTATTCCCGTAGCATTCCCCACAGTATTCCCCGAGGAACACGGTCGGATGCCTTCTCCAAGTCCACAAAACACATGTAGACTGGTTGGGAAAACTCCCATGCACCCTCAAGGACCCTGCCGAGAGTATAGAGTTGGTCCACAGTTCCACGACCAGGACGAAAACCACACTGCTCCTCCTGAATCCGAGATTCGACTATCCGGCGGATCCTCCTCACCAGAACCCCTGACTGGGCCTTACCGGGAAGGCTGAAGAGTGTGATCCCACGATAGTTAGAACACACCCTCCGGTCCCCCTTCTTGAAAAGCGGGATCACCACCCCGAATGCCAGTCCAGGGGCACCGACCCCAATGTCCATGCAATGCTGCAGAGTCGTGTCAACCAAGAAATGCCCACAGCGGCCTTAAGGAATTCCAGGCGGATCTCATCCACCCGGATGAGACCCGGGTGTGCCTTGCCACCAGGGAGCTTTTTGACCACCTCGGTAACCTCAGCCCCAAAGATAGGCGAACCCGCCTCACTGCTTCCATGTTGGAAGATGTGTCGGTGGGATTGAGGAGGTCTTCAAAGTTTTCCCTCCACCGGTCCACAACATCTCAAGTCGAGTTCAGCAGTACACCGTTCCAGAATCTCTTTGAAGCCATCCGGAAGCCGTTTTCCATGGCCTCTCCAAACACCTCCAATGTCCGGGTTTTTACCTCAGTGACTGCCAGAGCTGCAGACCGCTTGGCCTGCCGGTACCTGTAAGCTGCCTCCACAGTCCCATGGGCCAAAATGGTCCGATAGGACTCTTTCTTTAGCTTGACAGCATTCCTCACCACTGGTGTCCACCAACGGGTTCTGGGATTACCCCCACGACAGGCACCGACCACCTTACGGCCACAGCTCCGATCAGCCGCATCGACAATGGAGGCACAAAACATCACCTGCTCGGACTCCATGAACGCTGCTCCCCTCGGAACATGGGCAAAGCTCTAACGGAGCTCTGACAGGGGACTCCGCTAGATGTTCCCAGGAGACCCTCACAATGCGTTTTGGTCTGCCAGGTCTGACCGGCATCCTCCCCCACCATCGGAACCAACTCACCACTAGGTGGTGATTGGTTGACAGCTTTGCCCCTCTCTTCACCCAAGTGTCCAAAACATGTGGCCGCAAGTCTGACACAACCACAAAGTCAATCATCGAACTGCGGCCCAGGGTATCCTGGTGCCAAGTGCACATGTGGACACCCTTATGCTTAAACATGGTGTTCGTTATAGACAATCCGTGACGAGCACAGAAGTCAAATAACAGGACACCGTTCGAGTTAAGATCAGGGTGGCCGTTTTTCCCAATCACACCTCTCTCCAGGTTTCACTGTCGCTGCCAACACGAGCGTTGAAGTCACCCAGCAGAACAAGGGAATCCCCCGAGGGAGCACTCTCTAGTACTTCCTCTAAGGACACCAAAAAGGGCGGGTATTCTGAACTGCTGTTTGGTGCATAAGTGCAAACAACAGTCAGGACCCATCCCTCCACCCGAAGGCGTAGGGAAACTACCGTCTCAGTTACTGGGTTAAACTCCAACGTGCAGGCAGGAGCCGGGGGGCAACAAGACTTGCCACCCCTGCCAGTGGCCTCTCATTGCCGGCAACACCAGAGTGGAATGAAGTCCATCCCCTCTAGAGAGGACTGGTTCCAGAGCCCTTGCTGTGCGTTGAGGTGAGTCCGACTATATCTAGTCGAAATTTCTCCACCTCACGCACCAGCTCAGGCTCCTTCCCCGGCAGAGAGGTGACATTCCACGTACCAACAACTAGCTTCTGTAGTCGAGGATCGGACCGCCAAGGCCTCTGTCTCCGGCCGCCACCCAGCTCTCTTTGCACCCGATCCCTTCAGCCCCTTCCACGAGTGGTGAGCTCATGGGAGGGAGGACCCACGATGTCTTTTCAGGCTGTGCCCACCCGGCCCCCTGGGTGCAGGCTCGGCCACCAGACGCTCGCCATCTTGCCCCACCTCCAGGCCTTTCTCCAAAGGGGGGCCCCAGTGACTCGCGTTCGGGCGCGGGAAAACGAAGTCCAATGTTCTTGTGCATCATTGGGGTCTATTGAGCCACTCTTTGTCTGGTTCCTCCCCTAGGACCTGTTTGTCATGGGTGACCCTACCAGGGGCATGACAGCCCCCGACAACTTAGCTCCTAGGATCATTGGGACACGCAAACTCCTCCACCACGATTAGGTGGTGGCTCAGGGAGGAGCCGACAAGTTCAAGTACAATCAATTTTAGATGTTTTACTATGCATTTTCTTGTCTTCCCTTTCTTAATACGAAGTGTGAGAATTCTCTGTCAACCAATCATATCCCACTGGAAAACAACTAAAAACTGGCAGGTTTAAAATATTAAAATGTATTTTAATTTTGTGTTCTATTCATATTGTGCAGGGACATCATTCCAAATTCCTAATTTTTGTATGGGTCAGGATTAAAACCATTACTGACCATGAGAATGCACAGGAGGATACTGAACAAAACCAAAACTCTTTATCTCTCCTTGATACAAGTCTTATTTGGAACCACAGCATAACATGCAAATATGTAAAAATATACAAGTAGCCCTTGGCTGTGAATTATGGATAACTACTAATAATCCACTTTTAGTCTCTTGTTTTTTCGGGTTCACATTGGATCAACGTAAGTCACGTCCCAGACTGTCAGCGTTTGTGCTTCCTTCATGCTGCGGAGGATTTCACTTTGGTATTCTGCCAGTACACTCCCTTCCTTGGGAGCTTGCATATCCATATTCATCCCCAACCTATAGAATGTGTCAGATAGAGGTGTCCTAATTGTGTCCTTGATGAAAGCCTATTAATATTGAACACTTTTGCATTCTAGTGCGCCAAGACAAAAAGCATATCCGTTCACGTCTTTAATGGTACCCGATTCCCTTGGGCCGAGAGCGCTGCCGAGACTCGCAGCGGCTTGGTCCGATTCATCAAAGAAAATACGGAGATCTTTCCTCAGGAGGCAGAGAATCACGTTGCGTTATAACACTGTTAATTAGAAGGGAATATGCGGTTCAATTATTCTTTGAATTGTCTCCTGCACGTGCTGGTGCGACAGCCATTATATGGAGGCTTGGAAAGATTTACCTTTTTTGTGTTTTTTTTTTTTACTGGAATGGTAGTCAAAGTTTCTGTTTTGTACTGGACTGCAAGTGTATCTCAAGTGACTGTGTCTTGGAGTGCGACAATCCAGTGTCCTCATGTCAACAACCTCTGATCCTCGCACAGCCATTGCTTTGCATCCCATAGCAGCACTCTTCGGCCCAAGCAAAGCTCCTGGGACTGTGGGCACCATCCCAGCTGTTGTCTTCATTTGAATGCACTCGGAATAATATTAAAGCGGAAATCAGTTGAATTTATTAATGCGAGGTTCCCCTCAGAGAGATGCTTTTAAAGGCCAATGATTTAATTTCAGCTCTTAAAAAGGCCATTGTCTATAGTTGACGCTCTAAGTAGAGTTATTGCTAGGTCGCGCTGTACCTCTGCTGTGTACTGCGTACCTTAAACTAAATTATTAGTAAACTCGGCTTGGTGACAACTGCTATTAGTGACCATTTGTCTCCTTTGTCATCTCAGTCAACCATTATTCCTCTATTCCCGGTGCTAGTGTTCACATTGGACACTTCATTAGGTAAACCTACACCGTCTTATGATCCAATTCAAGAGTTGCATCAAAAGTGATGCCTTTACTATGACACACTGTATACCCATCAGGAGTTTAGTCGACCGCACTCAGAAAAACAACAAAGAAACAACACACTGATGAGGTATACAACATATATAAGCAAAGTTAAAGTAAGATTTGTCCTGATGAAAAGCCCCATTAAAAATGCATTTTAAAATGTAAGATGTTTATATTTGTAAGGAAGTACAGTGGAACATCAAGATATGGAATTTATTCATTCCGTAGGAGCTTTCGTGTCTTGGAATGTTTGTAATATGAGACAAGATTTACCATATAAACGACGTAATTTGTTTCAGCCCCCTCGAAAACAGTCGTAAATAGCATACCCACCCTAAAGAAATATGTTCATTAATGAGAAAATAATCATTTGAATGTGCATAAATGTTAAAAAATAATAATAAAAGCAATGAAAATTAATAACGAATGTTTTGAATAATGACACTCTAACTTTTGGGTTGAGTGAGGTGAGCTTCTAAAAGGAGGCGGCGGCGAACGGAGTTTTGACAGATGGCAAAAATCATACGTAAGTTTACGTACGGTAACTTCATTTAAATGAACACAATACATTATACTGTGATAAAGTAAAGTGGATCTGTATGGGTTGAAATTGTCACCACCATAAAACGTTTATGAACTGTATAGGCATTGTGGCTTTTTAGCTGTCATACAAGTGTAAAAAGATGTTAACCACTATATAATAAAACTATTCCAAAATCAAACGCAACTAGTCACTGTTTGATGACATCAGAGTAGAATTTAAGGAAGGACATTGTATCATGCAAACTTACCATTAACTTTTTTTATTATTACGACGATCTTATACCAAGCGTTTCCTGGCTCTATGGTTGTTATCACTTGCTGTGATCCCTGCCATCCCAAAATAAGGCTAAGAACAAGCAAAAACAGACTTTTGGAAAGATTTAACACATGTACGACAGTCATGAGTCAACTTGATGTTACTCTGACCTACTGCAATGTTCCCAAAGAGGAGGCCAAGGTAAACATGTAACTATGAGTAGTGGCCCGTTCAAATGAAGATGCAGTGTTTGCCATGCACAACAAGCAGCATGGCGAGCTTTTGGTGCTTATTTTTTGGCTAGTTTGACGTCTGCTCTGGGGCTGAGCATCAGAGGAGTGTCTGCAGAGAGAAAAACAGGTTGTATGGGTCCTTGCACACAAGCAGACAGTCTGCCTGTGGTGCTGCCTGAAGGAGTGCCATGGAAACAAGCAGTGTGACAGGCTCTGGGTGTGTGCGTGTGTGTGGAGGGAGGGGGGTTGTCCGCCACAGCTGCAGGCGCTTGCTTCTTGACAGCCTGATGAAGACATCACTGCCACACCATGAACAACAACTACCAAAGAATTTAAAAAAACACACATCAGTAATCAGACATTGTTAACTGCTGTGACGCTCTGTTCATTAGCAGCTTGTAAACCATCCAGGGACTACACCGCCCCGCTACCCCGTAGAAGCAACACCAGCACTGCATTCTGGGACCAGATTGCTCCGGAGACTTCATCTGCAGACAGTTGCCATCACTCCCGGGAGAAAAAAACATTGATAAAAAATTCTGAAAATATAATAACTCATCTTCACAGAGCAGCTTGTGTAGGCCGTAAGAGCAGTAGTCCATGAAACAGCTGGTGTAACCTTGTCAGGCTCTTCTTTATGATCCATCGGCTGTGAAAGATACAGGGAACATTCTGCCCATAAACATTTGACAGTACATGACTGTAATTGTTTGTCAACAGATATCATGTGGCAACCGCCAACAATCAACTGCAAGCCTTTCTCAACATCAACTTCACAGGATGAGAATTATTCAGCGCCAAATCGAAATGGAAGTAATTGTAAGAGTTTGAAGGATTGTCATTGAATAGGGCCGCACGGTGGCTGAGTGGTTAGCACATTGGCCACACAGTCAGGAGATCTGGAAGACCTGGGTTCAAATCTCCGTTGGGCATCTCTGTGTGGAGTTTGCATGTTCTCCCCGTGCGTGTGTGGGTTTTCTCCGGGTACTCCGGTTTCCTCCCATATTCCAAAAACATGCATGTTAGGTTAATTGGCGACACTAAATTGTCCATTAGAGTGTAAATGTGAGTGTGAATGTTTGTTTTTCTATATGTGCCCTGCGATTGACTGGCGACCAGTCCAGGGTGTACCCCGCCTCTCGCCCAAAGCCAGCTGGGATAGGCTCCAGCATCTCCGTGACCCTAATGAGGATAAGCGGTACAGAAAATGAATGAATGAATGTCATTGAATAGGAAAATATCTTCAACACAACCCATATGTGCTGCCCTTAAGGCAATTTTCTCAATAAGTAAGTTAATGGGTTTGAATAAAGAATGCAAGGCAATTCTAAATTGTTAAAAGTGACTAGAAGTTGTGTAGATAAATAATTCATGGTTTATGCAAGTTATGTGGATAAGCGGTATAGAAAATGGATGGATGGATGTGTACCGGAAGCGGAAGCGGTTCTACGCATGAGTAAGACCTACATCACTTCTCCCGTTCCACGGCATCACGTGCTGTGGTAATTATTATTTTTAAATGTATGAACACAAATAGTCAATAACCATACTTGTTATATATACTACACGGGGGGTATTTTTATTAGTGACTCTTATTAAAATACTTTGCCAGCAGATGGATGTTTCTATGTCTTTATTCACTAAGACTGAGCTACGTAAAAACTTTTATGTTGTGCTAATGCCGACTTTTTTTGGGCCAAGCAGTGTATGAACAAATAAGTAAGTTTGATGGTTATTTTGTGCATTAAGAGTGTTTCATTTACTTATATTGGTGTTTCAATCCACACACGGCACGGCAGCACTGGGGGGATTCCCTTGAAAATAAAGCTTTATTGTTGTTTGTATGTATTTCGAATATTGCTGTATCATGCTTGTTAAAATGTCTCAGTTATGCTCAACTTCAACCAATTCAAACATATTAGTGCTCATGTCAAACTTTGTGACAAAGTGACCATGCAAAATACACATGAAATAAGAGATTACTTATGATCGATATTTCAAGTTAATTAAGATAGAAAGGTGTGATAGAAAGATAGAAGGTGTAGAGGTACATGAGGTACATGGCTTCAGGTCCAATGTTTGATAGAGTACGCCATTGTAAAAAGTTTGGGAACCCTGCACTACACCATCTATCCATCCATTCTCCACTTCACTGCAGTGTTTTTTTTTTTTTAACAGCCCTCATTCTCTTCTTGGATAAAATGTGTCTCCTTCCCATACAGTCCACAATCTGGGAAGTAAATACAGGACCAGAATCACAAAGATCACAAAGAGAATCCTAAAGAGAACAAGCTCAGGGTTCCTGCTTATTCTATATTCAGCAGGCTCTTACATATGCTGGTTGGGACTGGACCACAGTGAAAAATCTGGTTTGGACTGTCCAATTGCAATTGTTTTCACAATAGTATTGTGGTAGCATCTCTTAATTGGTTACACCTCTTATGGGACAAAAGTTGGGTATCTCGCCAGTAATCTGATGCTACCCCTTCAATCCCACACCCGAGCACAGCCAAAAGCAAACGCAGCCAAGACAGAAACAGGGGTTTGAGCCAGTGTGTGGGATTTAGCTTGTCAGAAGCTCAGGGTCACCTCTACACCCCTCGCTCACTTTGAAATGGACCCCTGGTGGCAGTTCCTGGGAGAGCCAAGTGATGTCTCTATCAGCCTGTCAAAAAAAGATAGCCCGGGGCTCCACCGGGTTCCCCCCCGAGCCAATCAAAGTCTTCACAAAGCACAGATGGATGCTCTTTCACCACTGCGCTACTGCTGAGGAGCTGGGGGGTGGGGAGGTGATGTGCTGTCCCCCTACCGAACCCCATCAGATACAAACGCACCATCTCATGGGGGGGGCAAAGCTCTGATCAGCTCTGACTATGTGTATTTTATATTGTCAGACATTTTTCTCTGCCATTGACGGACAAACAGACGGACAAACAGATAGCTGGACAAAAGAACTAATGTGACAATTCATGACATTTATTTGTTTTAAACTAGCTTTATGATATAAACACAAAAACAAAACAAAACTTATACTGCATAGTAATGGAGTAATGCTACATGTTACCACATGTTTAAAAATCCTTTCCAAAAAAGGACAGTAGTGCAAATAAATTCTTCCTGATTATTTTATAAATCTGCAGCCATCAATGCCAACTTTTTGCTTATTATGATATTGGCACACAGATCAAAAGGAAAATATTGCCACAATTTGTTTTCCATGAATTGTTAAGCTGACATTACATTTACCTTGGGGAAAATATCTGAAGCAAAAAAAAAAAGGAAGCAAGCCAGAGGAGATCTGAGGTAAGCCAAAGCAGACGTGCCTCATTCCTCCTCTAAATTACATCCCAAGATGAAGGCAGAGCCTCGCACTGCTCTTTTCTTTACCTCCAGGCTGCTGATTGACGGGGCCATGCGCTGCCCTCCTCCTGCTGCTTCTCACACCTCCTGTCAGCCAGGGAGGCAAACACACAAGTCAGAGGGCGACTCAGAGGGTAGGGGTGCTGAGTCGGGGCACTACGGTAGAGAGCACGGGGCCGTGGGCCCGGGTGGCACCACTGCGTGGTTTGTCAGGTGGACTGGCGCTAACCCTGCTCAGGAAAGGGAGGCCAGCCTCTTATCCAACTGAGCTTACTTTTTTTTTTTTGCGTGCCTGGCTCTGGCTGGGTGCTCTCAGTGCGCTGTACTGCACCTGTAAAAACAAACAGGAGTTTGGTGGGAGGCAGGTAATCCGATCTCAGCGGAGCGCAAGGTAATAGCTCCCCCGAGGAGAGCTGGTGCAGGGGAAATGGCGGGCCTCGCATGTAATGAATCATTTTTTAAACACGGGAGCAGAGGGGATTAATCACACTAAGAAAGGATTGGAAGAGTCAAGGGTTTTGTACCAATGTTGCCTCCACACCTCTCTCTTATTCTGCACCCCGATCAGAATATTGAAAACAGACTGTGGAGACGACCTGCAAGGCCAGAAAAGGATTTGCAAACTGCAACTTAATGTCCATTCCTGGAAAACTTGCTAAATTCTAAGACCAGAGGTGTTTGGGTGAAACAAGCTGACAGGATTTCTTTACATTAAGCTTATTTTAACAATGAAATGTCAACTGTGCCCTATCGGCCTGCACTCAAACTGCTCTACAGGACTTTGACTTTAGGTCGTTTACATGTAGGGATGTCTGATAATGTCCCACAGATATGATATATCCGTTCATATCGGTATTGGTTTTTCTGCAATAATGATAATGGTGCACGGGTGATGACGTGATCCAATCGACAATAAGCTTCTTAGTTTAGTATGCTCATGGTCTGGAATTATTTCCAAGTTTCGCTTTTGGATTGTAAATATACAATTTGCAATCAGAGTGCTGATTATGCGAGGAGGCAGTAAGACATCTTACACATATGTCTTCACATATGTTTTGTCAATGATGCATTTATGAGTTCTCATTCTCAACGGGAATAATTTCACTGATTGTATTAGTCCAGGGTTTCATACTTGGCACAAATGTGCAGCTTTCTAAATTGTATTGTTGCCAGCATTAATATATTGGATTTTTTGGGGGGAATTTATTATGTCCAGCCTGTCTTGCTTGTTGGTAGTAAGTGAACATGTTATTTTGATTGACTATTGGTGATAAATTTTTTCAATTACCATATTTTGAGAGAAAATATTTAAAATAAATTACATTTTTCTACAACTGACCATGCATATTGCAATATTTTGCAAAAGCATTTTTTATTCATAAACTGCCATTTCCATCGATTTTCTATACGGCTTATCCTCATTAGGGTCACAGGGATGCTGGAGCCTATCCCAGCAGACTTTGGGCGAGAGGCGGGGTACACCCTGGACTGGTCGCCAGTCAATCGCAGGGCACATATAGACAAACAACCAGTCACATTCACATTCATACCTATGGACAATTTAGAGTCACCAATTAACCTAACATGCATGTTTTTGGAATGTGGGAGGAAACCGGAGTACCCGGAGAAAACCCACGCACGCACGGGGAGAACATGCAAACTCCACACAGAGATGCCCAACGGAGATTTGAACCCAGGTCTTCCAGATCTCCTGACTGTGTGGCCAATGTGCTAACCACTCAGCCACCGTGCGGCCTGCATCACATAATAAACTGTTCATAAACTGCATCACAGTAAAATAAATATTATGTCTTCATTTATTATTAAGGGCGATATCACCCAAAAAAACTATTACAAATTAAAACGCAACAAGATTTTTAGTTTAGAGAAAAGCTCTCCTGCAAAAACAGGGCAGCCAGAAGGCAATGAAAGACCGAAATCTGACATTGCTAATTTGGAAGTGGCAGTTTGCTGGGCATTATTGGAACCAGACATGAAGTGCTTATTGCACACTATAGACCTTGCAATCCAACCTAGCTTGGTGTTCTCATAGTCAGCAAGTGACATGTTTTTTTTTAATCTGAGTTAAACAGTTGCCGCCGTGTTAATGCCGGAGCATTAATTAGTAATAATAATAGTACGTAATTAAGTACAGCGTCTCGGTCCGTGTAGTTAGAAAAATGTGGAGGTACAGGCAGAAAAATGACGTCATTTGTGCGCGTGGATCTCGCAGACGCGGTAAGTATAAAACAGGCTTAAATCTTCCATTTCAAAATTTTTATATCCGCGGCGTATGGTCGTGCAAAGAGATGGGGGGGTTGTTGTGGATGGGGATGGGAGTGGGGGGTGTTTTTGTTTAGGAACCACTGGTATGGATGAAGCGTGGGTTTGATAAAGTAACTGTGCATGTAGGTCTCGGATTGTCTTTGTCTGAATTGGGTTTTAATATATGTTTGTACGCTCGTAAGTCACATCAAGGCTTGTATTACAAAGCAAAATTGTGTCCGCGCAACGGCTCGCATGTCAAAAACACGTAAGTTGAGGTACCACTGTACTTAAGTAAATTTACATTTGATCACAGTTACTTAAGATTTGTCTGAACAAAACATGTAGATGTTTGGACTTAATCAATGAGCGGTTGTATTTACATTTGGCCAACTTAACAAGCACTAGCGATCACAGGTTCCACTTTATAACACACCTCCAACGTAGAAAAGATGTGTGGTATTTAGCAGGGAGTGCGTATTAAAAGTCAATATGTGTTTCTTGCGTCATGCGTTTACTTGCATGCATTTAATAAAAGCATTAAACAAAAGTGATTTATCCGCCTCGTAGGGAAGCGCAAGTCCCGCAGTGCAATGCCGGTCTGAAAGATGCACAAACCCCTCCGCAATGCAACCCAAACACTGACCAGCAACAGAGCTAAGAAGACAGAGTTTAGACACACTCCTCTGTTGCCTGGCATAGTATTTACATGGCACAATACATAGTATGTACATGATTAGTAGTAGTTCTTAAGTAAAGGGGATAAGATTATGGCAAGGCCATAAATTAACTGCACTGCTACAAAAGCCGCATGATTCAAAGTTTAAGAAATAAAATATCGGCTTACCGGAAATTATGGTAGCTAGACAAAAACTGTGAGATGACAGTGTTCAACTACCTGATGGAGCTATTAATGCTAACACCCTATTGAAAAGTCTTTTGATTTTTCTTTTATTTGATTTTCAGTATGTAGCCCTCAGTGGAAAAAGTTTGGACACCCCTGATATTAAGTGTGCTCGTTCGTCTACAAATTCGATGTTTTCCTAGCATTTTAGGGCCTGAGAAGTAGACCGCTTGAGCATGGATGAGAACACTTACACTAGTCAAACGAGCCACACTTTAGGTGTCGTGTGTGTCCAAGTGTAAAATGGATTTCTGAGTTACTAGATTACCTATTACTATATCTAAGACCTCCTGTATTCCACAGATATGTTCATGTTTTAGACCAGGATTAAAACCCATCTGGAAATGCACTACCTAAGTCAGTCTTGCAAGTGTTGGCCGTATTTCTGTGTGAGTCCTTGTTTGATAACCTTTGGAAGCAGTATTTTCAGTTGCTGTTCATGCAATCATTGGCTAGTCCAGATTAAGTCAATTAGACCTGCATGTTTGCAATTCAAAGAACCAAGGCTGTAAAAAATGTTTGATTTACTTTTGATTTATTTGATTTAGTGAAAAAGTGCTTTGGATTCCCTGAGAAAGTCATTCAAATTGCCTTTTCGACAAATTCTTTTATACGCTAAATAATTGTCAAATTAAATTAACAGTCAAATGTAATACTTTCTTGACATTCATAGAATTGAATTCAATTGTGTAGATATTTCCTCAATCCCCAGGCAAAGTGATCACAGGACAAAGTGAAAAGGAGCAGGCTAAAATGTGCTAACTTGCTTTTGAAGTGTCTCGGGTGTGCGGCGAATCTGTTGAATAAAGCTTGGGACTTTATGCTAATGAGATGAGCACGCCACTATTAGAAACAGGAGATGGAGTGTGGGAACAAAGTGGCAGCCTGGTGCATCACAACATGAAACTGTGCTCAGTACTGACAGATGCTTCTCATTTCAGTGTTGTCAGAAGTCCTCGTTTGAGGACGACTTTGTAGATTTGCACGGCCGCTAATTGCCAAGTCACATTTGCAAGAAGGACAGGAGTCTGTTTGCAGCCTTTGTGGTGTTTTTTTTTTTGCATCCGCACCTATCTGACGATTGTTCTAAGTCAACGAAAACAAAATATGTGCTTTTTTACCTGGGGTCTCCTGGGTATATGATTATTTTTTCCCAAAGCAGCAATGAAACATACTTGGGATGAATGTTAAGGATGTTTTGTTTCCTCTTTTTTCTGACTTGGAGCTGTTTTCAAGATGTACTTTCTCCTCTGCAGCACAGTAAAGTCTTGTTTCTTTCTGTGGTGTTTCAAAGCTCAAACGTTGCATCCCAATGGGAAGGAAGACGGACAAAGGCTTCTGAATCAAAATGCATCCGCCACCGCCAACTCAAGTCGTCCAAATCTCAAACATGACAGACTCCTGGTGACATCACAGAGAAGTCGGCCTTGGTTTGCCGCGAGAGGACATCAAGGGCGCGGTGTCGAAACAGACTCGGGTGAAAGAGCCTGTCTGCATCCATATTGTCAGGAGTTCCGCGGGGGTGAGCTACCTACCTGGGAGATGAAGGCAGCTGCGTGGCACTTCATTTCCTGGCAGAGTAAATCCCTCCAGTCAGAGGAGCGCTACTTACGGCACCCTGACAGCCTGGCCCAGCTCGGTGTTGTCAAACTAAATGACATATCGGCCATGGCTAATGTGGAATCACATGACGCCGGGGCATCATCACTACATTCATTGACTCCCTGCAACGACTTAGGCCACGTCACAGTTTTCCTTGACGAGTTGGCCACAGCTCCTCGGCCAGATGTAGAAAATTGGTAAGGCTGTTGTCAACGTCGGTGTGGCTGAGGATAATTGGGCGGAGGCGCTGGTCCATTAATAATCAAACAAAAGCCAGTGAATGTATTTCCAGCACACTTGGGAATTTTCTTACTGCAAGTAATACAAACGTCTTGTGGGATTTGCATCCCTTTATATATGTAAAAATGGGCCCTTACCTTCTGAACATCAGAAGGCATCCTCTTGAGGAAATCCAGCACCTCATTATTGTCAATTGCATATGGGTTGCGCAGCTTCTTGGTAAATTTGTTGATGCCTGTGAAAACAAGAACACATTCCCAAATAGATAAACAATATGCAATCACAGTATGGTATAGGGTGCTGCAATACACCCTGTCACTGACTGGTTTTCAAAACTCTCCCCTTCACCTCCTTCCCAATACAAATTAACGATTCTTTTTAGAAGGTTAATTGTGTAACCAACTCTGTTTTCACTGTGGCTAACATCCTTTTTTGCTGCTATGACGGTTAATCATGTTAAAAATTCACTCCAAACATTGCCTGTGCATTTAATAAAGTGATGGCAAAGTGATAAGCATAATATAGAAACAATGTATTGAATTAATTTTTCAGACAAGCAATACTCTGCTCATTTCAATTTTATCACTTTCCAAGCGCATCTCTGTTTACTTACGCTACATACTGCATCCCACAATAAGCAAAAAATAAACCACACATATCAAGGGTCTCGTAATGGGACCATTATACTCACAGCTTGCAACATGCACACAAAGAACCTGAGGACCCCAAAAATGTGCACGGAACTTGAAAGGGTTGCCTTGAAACCAAGGCGATGGGGGTTAACTGGGGGAGGCAGAGCAGTGTCTAAGTCTGCGTGTTTTTTTTTTATATGATAGGATTTTGCTATTGATCGTGTTGAAGGCTGCGCGGAAGTAGAAGAAGCAGTTGTGGGCTTACAAGTTTGTGCAGGAGAGAGCCTGTTAAGGGTAACACATCTCCCTGACCATTGAGATGTCTATTCTGTATAGCTGCACTAGATAATGAGAGGCTAGACCAGGAGCCTGCAGACCGCCCAAGGACATCCTGTGTTATATACAGCTCTACCGCTCGTCTTTGATTTCCCGCAAACCCTGGGCCTTAGCCTATGCTGGGCTCCACCATAACCAGCCCACATGAAGCCCAGAACACCTCTGCAGCTGACTGATCTCATACATGCGCTTGAGTATAAAGTGTATGGTCGAGAGCTTGTAACAACTATACTTTATTAAATGAAAAATGTAAAACTAGCGAGGCAAGGTACAAGTAAGAATAAACGAGGCATTTTGTTTCACATAGCATTTTGTTATACATAGTATAATTATAAAATTGTAAAATTCCAATAATATAGAGAGTTACATAATATGTATGGGCTCTCCCCTGCTACCTGAAAAACAGCTTTCTGCAACTATGTTGTGGCATGTGGAAACTAAAGACATTTAAATATAAGCAAAGTTATCTTAGCAGGTTTAAAAAAAAAAATTTCTCAACTGTTATAGTGCCTCCCAGGGATGGGATGTTTGATTGCTGTTGAGTATTTTAATTAACTATACTTTTACACCCCTGGACTAGAAAAGTTTACAACTACCTTTGGACATGGAACTTTTTGGGAAAATGTAAAATCTCCTCACAACATCTTAAAAGTTTTTTTCCCCTTTTTTTTCCAGCCAAAACATACCAATTCAACAAAAGAAAATTCAGTTTCACTCAAAATCTCTCTGTGAATAATTGGGTAGTAGTATTTAACAGAAAAACATGATTCAATTATAGTGTGTGTGTAGAGTGTGTTTGTACAGGACTGTGCAAAAGTATTACCCACCCCTTGTGAACGACGTACAGTATAATCATAGCAGTCATTTTCACATGGTAAAACAGCAAATACAGTACAAATAAAGACTCATTTAGTAGGATTATGCCAAACACACAAAGAGTTGCAGAGGTGTGGGGTGCATGGGCCAAGGAACAACATTTAAATTTTATGAGGATCTGGATAAAGGTACAGATGCAGGGAAATGTATTATCTGCATTCTATTCAGTGACATTTAACAGTTTTTTTGGTCATTGGCCATTGTATATTTGTTACACTATAAATCTAATGGTGCCATTTTTACAGCACTAGATATGTATAACTTACCCCATATGAGCACTAAATATCGCAGTGGGATTAAGTATAATAGTGAGGTGGCTGCAAACAGCACCAAGCAGGCTAGACTAGACATGAACGGAACAGACCAGTTGAATATGCTGTGAAGGAAGAAAAAAAGAGTGTTAAAAGTTGATAGCGTCAAAACATTTCTCTCTAACAAAAAAGACTCCATTTACTTCTTTATTCGCTCCCCGATGTTTGCAATCTCATCCAAAATGTTCTGAACGGCCAAGACCACTTCCTGCACCATGTGGATTTTCTCCATTATACCCTTTTTACCAGGTTCCTGAAAAAAACAGAAATGCTCTGATGAGTTAAACTATCGTGTCATCGTCAGGCTGCATAGACAAACTTTATTACTAGGATTGTCAAAGTTTTTCAGTTTTGAAATTCATTTATAATAATAAGATTAATCATCATTTGCAACCGTCTGTCAATTTTTACTTTATTTTATTAACAGAAAGATCCCATTATACAATGTATACTTGTATGTATTAAAAAGTCCAAATGAACTGAAATATGAATCAAACTAAAAAATACCATGTTTGAAAACCTATTTGTGTAATGCGAGTCTCTTGAATAGCAGCAAACATGTAATTGTGTAACCGAACAAGGAGAGATTGCATTTGTTGGAATCACCTGTTTTCAGCGTATTTATGGAAAATTGTACTTCCACACTTATGAATTCCCCATGAACGGATCATCATGTAAACTGTGCTTAGCCAGCAAGGAGAGCACAGTGCAATGAGACATGATAACACTATCCATCAATTGTTATGTCCTCACTTGGGTTGCAGGGGTATGCTGGAGCCTATCCCAGCTGATTAGAGGCGAGAGGCGGGGTACACTCTGGACTGGTCACCAGCCAATCGCAGGGCAACACTCCTAGTTATTACAATGTATCTATGCAATGATCATAAGGAGCAAACTCCTCTACAGATGGTGGTTCTGAAGATGAGAGACTAGAAATGCGATCAGCTACAAAATTTTAGCTTTTTTTGCCTTTTGTCTGACACAGAATCCTGTCTTAACACGTGCACACACATATACAGACACAGGCAAAAAAGCAGCAGTCAAGACGCTCAGATAGGACAGGTAGACAATCAGGCTCAGGGGACAAGCCATTCGTGCAGCCTCCATAGACATTGTTCCACTGTTTCTTTTTTCATACAAATCTAATAGCTTAATAACGTTTAAGTTGAATAACTTACGAGTTTAATAACGTAAAGGTATCATACCACTTTCTCCGCTTGAGAGAAATGCTTTACCCTTTGTCGAGCACTAGCCGCATTCATATGAGCTGTGTCGCAGGCATTATTTACGCACTGATATAATAATTGAGGGTGGCAAGGCAATAAGTCAACATGTGCGCGGGGCTGGAAGGTTTGTCTTTGTGATCACTTCAAGGCAAGAAATAACGACCAATGTGAAGCCTTCCAGAAGGAAAGGAGTATGCCGAGATAACTCACAGCAACGCACACTAAAGAGGCCTAAAAAGGCTGACATCAAAAGAAGTAAATAATGACAGGAATGATGACACAAAGACAGAGAGAGTAAAGAAAGAGTGTAGCTGTGATGGAAGCTGGAGGATGTCTAGTATATGTTTATGATACAAGACATGTAAATTGACAGGGTCCAGGCAGGACGCCGCTATCAGACTCGATGAGGCCGCCCTTGGGAACATAGTGTCTGAAGAAGGCAGAGACTCCCCACTGTCAGGTCAGCACAGAAAGAGAGCCATTCCCACACTAACTCATCCTCCCCCGCCGGGCTTGGGATTGCAGCTAGACATCGGAGGCTCTGCACTGTCCAAAAAAGGGAAAACGCATCGCAAATGCACTTTCTTTTAGATGAGTATCTCACATTCTCATCAAGGGGACTATCATTGTATTACCTCAAGATCAGTTTCCCCGTTGCTGTGTAGGCTGGTTAACCTTGGTGTAACATTTATTTTGAAAAGGGTACCAAATTTGCAGATTTACTACTACAGTACTTGATACCTTTTGTTGGTGGAGCAACTACAACTGAAGAAACTGTTCCTAAATGATGGAGCTGGACAAAGAGTCTCATTTAGAGTTGTTCTGTATATTAGTATGGTGCAGCGTGGTGGGTATTTTTCACATGGGGGAGGAGTGATCACATGAATTAAATGAGACGTCTTTATTACATGCTTGAATTTACTTGTGAGTGAGCGTATCACATTATTCAGAGCATTCCTATTTATTTCTCCTTTGAAACGTGGCAGTTATCAGAAAGAACTTGTGAGAAGCAATGTCATTACATCAAAAGTTCTTCATTATTTTCTGTTGTGCCCCTCCCAAAAAATGTTGCACCAAAATTTCCCACTGAATTAAAATACTATGGTAGTATGTACTGTATGTATTTATTTGTACAAACCACTTTGAGTTGCTGGCACTAGCATCGTTCAGGCATGCATAAAGAACTGACACATCAACCTTATTTAAGTATTTCAGTTAATTGAAGTATAGTATTTGATATAGTGTCATTTAGGTATATTGTTTGTCATTCACTTATTACCATTACAGTATTCAAATATTCTATTGTGACGACCGGACTGAATTTATTCTATTTCCAGTACTTCCCGTGGAAGTAATTATTATGCAATTCTTCATTTCTTTTCAAGTTTACACTTCATACTTGTGACCCAATTACATGATTTAGATTTCAAGATGTGACACATAAATTAGTTTGCGATTGCAAATTTTGCCAGAAATACAACTCTGACAGACAACAGGAAAAAAAGAGACACACATTCATACTTCAAAGAAAGAAAACAGACAAATATATGCACTCTGAAGTATAAATAAATAGGCACCCTACGGAATGTTATCATTATTTATTTATTTTTTTAAGTAAAATAATTCACAAATTGCTGAATTTCCTTGGTGACAAGGTATTTTTTGTATTTCTTTCCTCCTTCTTTGACTAGCACAGGAGAAAACAAATACATAATAAAATATTTGAAACAGGAAATGTTGAGATTAGGAAAAGACGTCTACTGATTAAAACACCTAATGAACTACATTCTCCTATCAGGTAAAATTGTAGAATGCTTGTGATTATGGAAAACCAATTTGATCTTCTAAAGAGAAGCAAACACTATGGAAAAAAGGTAATTTAGACTGTGTTTAATTAGAATAAATTGTGCCAAATATGACAAAATAAATTTCTTGACAACGATCATGGGTACATGCAAATGAAGAGACAGCTTTTTTGCTGGCTCCTCATCTTCTACAGCAGCTAAATTGAGTGAAAATGTGTTAGGAATGTTCTCAGTCTGCAGCCGTTCTACATGTATTGCATGCCGCAGATGATGACATGGACAGTCTGGCTGCGGTGCTCAAGGAGACCCAGCGGTGACTGTGCCCGCCCGGCTGAGGGATGGAGCGACCCCCTGGCCCAGTCTAGCACTCCGACAACAACCCGCCCCATCTAACTCCCCTCTGGGAGCAAGTGAAGCCGAGACCAGCTCTGTGGGGCCGGGGGGCACGAATGAGCAGTTTCATCTTCCTTGTTCATTTCTATTGGGGATCTATGGGCTTGTTTTGCCTCTCTTGTTTCTTTCTGTTATGATTAAATATTGTCTGTGTGCACAATTGATACCTAAGGCCAAAGGGAAGTCACTTTGCCCACAGATAATTTGTAAGCTGATTCTTCCCACCCCGAGGACAGATTTGTTCACAGGCAGAGGATCTGTTCTACATTATCCTTGTGTAACACTGTGTTGCCTTTCGTCTCTCCTCAACATCATGCCTTCTATAACTGAGGTTCACATATTTCCTTCCTCAAGGGGGAAAAAAGAGTGAATAAAAAACATATTTGAGTGGTAATTGTAAACTCCTTACAGGGCTTGTATTCCAATGTGAAAGGGGGACTTTGAAGCCATCCATCTTAAAAACGATCACTCTTTAACCCCAAATATTTTAAAGCAGACTTTGATAGGAGGTGTAAAGCTACACTCGCTTGATCTAGCCGCATGATATCACGCTCGAGTGACAGCAGAGACCATAACACAACTTTCAAATAAGCCACTTTAAATTAAAGCTGACAGCTTAAAACAAACACAAGCGAATGCTTAATTAGTAAATGAAAGGAGATATTTCATTTTTCCCTCCGAGTGTGAAAGGTCTTAAGAGGCTCACGGAAAACATTTCAGAGCTTTAAGATGAGAAGGAGAATCTTGCATAGGCATTTCTTAAATTAAACTACAAAGTCTTTGATCAAAAATTGTGGTTCAAGGTGAAAACATGTGTAACATCTCTGAAGCACTGATATTACATTAATTGAACTGCACAAAAGGCTAAAATAAAATGATTTTTACTGCCATGTTCTGTAAAAATGACTATATCTTCCACTCTGTATGTGCAGATATATCATGTGAGTTTCATCATCCTTGCAGACAGGATTTGGTGTTTATGTGCCTGCATGTGTTTTTTTTTTCCCCTTAAAGCCCCGGCAGTCATCACAACAGAATATATTGAACGCATTATGGATATGAATCCTGGGTCTAGACACGCTGCACAGGGGTCAGCGCTTGCAGGCTTTGTGTTAGTTCCACACTTCATTGCCTTGAAGCAATAATACACACCCCTGTTAACTGTCCCTTCCTTATAGAAAATTGGAAGATGAGTGCAATTGAATATGGTGTGCTTTTTGGTACGGGCACATATATTTTTTCAGTTTTAGGTTTTCAGAGACACTAATAAAGATGGTTTATGATTTTTTTCCCCATATAAATAAGTGGCTTGTAAGACCTTTGGGCAAAATATGTAAGTTTTTAAGTTACTTTGTGATTTAATATGATAGTAAATATCATCCTCTATTATAGTCTTTAGACAGTAACAACACAAGAGAGCTACTCCTTTAATTCTTCAATGCCGGAAAAAAAAAAAATCTTGGTAATGTTAATACAGTATCCAAAAAGGGTTGCAGTACATTTATGGATTTACAGAAGAAAGGTTATATTGTTGCGTTCACTTGCGTTGCTCTCTGTGTTTTCTCCCTTGCCTTCTCCTGGGCGTGTGCTTTGGGTTTCAGGAGCTGCCACGGCAACTGGAGGCGGGGCCACGGGACGCACCTGCACGTAATCTGCGGACACCCTTGATAAGCAGAGGGTTTGCACCTGGGAGACGGTGGATTATTCTCTTCCACTCGGGAAGGCTCACGTATGGGCTTGCACGTTGTTTTTCTTCCCAAATCACCTCTCTTGTTCCTGCAGTTTGGACTCCACTCCAGCCTTGCTCCAGCGTCGCCCAGACGGTCCGTCCCGTGGCCTGGCTAACCAGGTTGGCAACGCCAAGGCTCGTGTATGTCCTAAGGCTCATGGTGCTCATTCCCCAGTCCTGCGCGACAGCACCATCGCTTTCTGATTTCTCCTGTTATGAACAATAAAAACCAGTACACCGCCTCTAACCTGCTTCCTCTGTCCACAAACAAATGAGACTATTTGAGCCGAGTTTTGAGAAGGTTGGGGGGGCCAACTTCACTCAGGTCACGTCCGAGGGTTCGCTCCTGCAAACCCCGTAACATATATACCAAAATGAAAAGATTATTGAGTTTCAGCTTTAGCCCATTTACCATGTTCCGTATAAATGGCACCAAAGTGAAATTGGGTGGGACAAAGACAATGCAGAGAATTGCTGCAACACAACAAAATCTTAATAAATATTGGATCTGTTGTCACGGCTCCGATGTGACAATTTGTGAAGGATTTCTGTGTGAAAGAGGTTATAATGTCTAAGGCGCCATTTATATAAGCAGTGATGTTGATTAGTTTTCAATATAGTGAGTCCCCGGGACCCACGAGTGGTTAATTGAGTGGGTCCTTGATGAAAAATTTATTTCTTTTGCTCTCATATTTTCTTTGTCTTAAATTGTGTTAGAAACACTTTTGAGGGATGTATGGTATGATATTGTTATAAATACCAATATATACTGTATCTACTTATGTTCATAATGTATCATCATAATGTCACAATTTTTTTTCTTCTGTGGCATTTTGCATTCTCCTTTACCTGCTTGCTCAAGAAAATCTGAATCTCGTCAGAAGCAGCATGTATGCACAGTCGCCATCCAAGTATAACAAAATGGCGACCGGCATCCAAAGTATTTTTCATCACCGCTGTCATTGATCCGTAGAAATAATAAGCCACTCTTTCGTGATTGTAAAATTATAAGGGTTATTTGAGGGTTATTTAGGAGTTATTTTATAAGTTTATAATTATTCTATAATTGAGGTTTATTTTCGGTACTGGAAAAGCTACACACAAAAACGTTTACTAACAAGATGTTAGGACGTTAGGATGTAAACGGTATTTCTCCATTTAGCATAAAACTATATCTGCTGGTGTAGGGACAAACCTATCTTTGTACTTAGCTTAAAGTCGTTTGCATTCAAATATCACATAACTTTTGTTTTACATTAGTAAAACACCTGTGAATCACCACATTACTGTGGTGGAGGCCACTGGACCCAGTCCAAAGAAACCACATCTCCACCCAGTAGACCCACCAACTGCACGGACAAGCATAACGGTCCGGTGCAATGAGCTTTGGGTGGCGGTTGAGTGCAGGAACCTGGCCGACCTGGTCGTAGGCGGACAAATCTGGTACTTGGGACATGGAACGTGACGTTCTTCTCTGGCGGAGAAGGTGCCCGAGCTTGTAAGACATTCCAACTACACAGTCGGAGTCACCTTGACCCATAGTTTGGGCTATAGATCCAAACTGTTTGAGATGTGCTGGAACCTGGATTTGCTGCAGGGGAGAGGCGGCAAGCTGGTGTGCGCTTATTAATAGCCCCCCAGCTCAATACCTCCGTGTTGGAGTCATCCTCAGTCAACCAAAATGGTACTCAAAATGGAAATGGTACTCACTGTCGTTTGTGCGTACGAGTCAAAGGGAGTCAGAGTACCCAGCCTTCTTGGAGTTTATCAGAGGGGTGCTGCAGAGCACACAAACCGGGGCAATGACAGTGTGACCGGAGGGGGGTGATTGGGAGGAGCAGCCTCACTGATATGGAAGGATTTTGGGGAGGCCATGAGGCACGATGCAGAAACAGTGACCGGTCCACACTGTTCACAAACTGAACTCAACGAAGCACATAGCCGGGCGGTGGAAATAATAATTTGATGTCCTACTCAAGCACACTAACAAACATTTCATAGAATAAGCATAGTCTGAGGACATACACACAAACAGGTCCATCACCGTGGCTGAGGTATCCGGGGTAGTAAAAACATTCCTTAGTGGCAAAGCTCCAAGGGTTTGCCCTGAATTCCTCAAGGCTCTGGATGGGACCGTCTTGGCTGACACATCTCTTCAACATTGCATAGAACAGGGGTGTCAATCTCATATTCACCGAGGGCCACATCACAACCCTCAGAGGGCCGATAACAGCAAATTTACTGAAAATGAATATGAATGTGTAACTGCCACATATTACACCATTTCCCATGCATTTGATCATTTTTTGATGAACATTTTTGTTATTTATAGATATTTTTAATAATATAAAAGCTATCAAAACGACAAGCACGTATTCAAGTATTTATGATTTATGCTTGGAATATGTTGTTGCATGATGGGCAATATTAAAGTAGAAGATATGCAGTACATGTTTTTGTCGAAATTGAAAAAACCCCAAATACATTTAGCAAGAGAGATGAGTTGATTTATCTAACCACATTTGTACCAGGCTTTTGTGGACCCATTAAATGATGTGGCGGGCCTGATCTGACCCCTGGGCCTTGAGTTTAACACCTGTGACATAGAAGTTTTTTACGTCTATTTATTACATGTACACGTACTATGTGCCATTTGGTCCTTGTTCAACTGTTGCAGGAACCTGGCATTGCCAGCAGTAAGTCGAGATTGTTCCGTGGGTGAATGTTGGCCTGTGCCAAGACTGCTCTTTGGCACCAATTTTGTTTCTAATTTTCATGGACAACATTTCTAGGAGCAGCCAAGGCATCGAGGGGGTCAAGTTTGGGGGTCTGAGAATCTCGTCTCAACTATTTAGGGTTGGAAGTTCAGCATCTACTGGGGCGGTTTGCACCTGAGTGTGAAGCTTCTGGGATGAGACAGAGCACCTCCAAATCAGAGGCCATGGTTCTCAGTCGGAAAAGGGCAGATTGCACCCTCCGGGTTGGGAGTAAGGTGTTGCCCCGGGTGGAGGAGTAAAAACATCTTGGTGTCTTGTTCAAGAATGAGGGAAGGTTGAAGCGTGAGATTGACAAGTGGATCGACGCAGAATCTGCAGCAATGCGGTCGCTGTACTGGACCATCACAGTGAAGAAATAGCTGAGCTGGAAGGCAAAGCTCTCCATTGACCGGTCGATGTATGTTCCCACCCACCCTATGGTCATAAGCTTTGGGTCATGACCGAAAGAACACGATTGAGGATACAAGCGGCTGAAATTACTGTAGTATTTTCTAAAAGGTGGCTGAACTCACCCTAAGAAATACAGCCGCTGCTCCTTCCCATCGAGAGGAGCCACTAGAGGTGGCTCGGGTCTCTAGTGTGCATGTCTTACAGACACCTCCCTAGTAAGGTGTCCTAGGCATCCTGAGCAGACCTAGACACAGGGGCAGACCTAGGACACGCTGGAGGGATTATGTCTCACATGTCTCAAGCCCTTGGAACACCTTGGTGTCCACCTAGTGGAACTGGAAGAGATGGCCAGAGACCGGGAAGTGTGGGCTTTGCTACTGAGACTGCTGTCCCCAAACCCTGGACACGCAGGAGAAATAGGATGGCTGAATGTATGGATATTTGTTTATTGTATTGTATTTATTGTATTGGTTATTGAAAAATTCATTGCAGCTCGGTTACTGGAGCTGCAATGTGGTTTTCGTCCCGGTCGCGGAACATTGGACCAGCTCTACACCCTTGCAAGTGTACTGGAGGGTATGTGGGAGTTTGCCCAACCGGTCTACATGTGCTTTGTAGACCTGGAAAAGGCATTTGACCGTGTCCCTCGTGGTGTCCTGTGGTGGGTGCTCCGGGAGTACGGGATTGACGGCCCGCTTCTACGTGCCATTCGGTCCTTGTACACTCAAAGCAGGAGCCTGGTTCGCATTGCCAGCATTAAGTCGAGCTTGTTTCCGGTGAACGTTGGCCTCCGCCAAGGCTGCCCTTTGTCACCGATTCTGTTCATAATCTTCATGGACAGAATTTCTAGGCGCAGTCAAGGCGTTGAGGGAGTCCAGCTTGGTGAGCTTAGGATCTCGTCTCTGCTATTTGCAGACGATGTGGTCCTTATGGCCTCATCAGGCTGTGACCTTCAGCGTTTACTGGAGCGGTTTGCAGCTGAGTGTGAAGCTTCTGGGATGAGACTCAGCACCTCCAAATCCGAGGCCATGGTTCTCAGTCGGAAACGGGTGGACTGTACCCTCCGGGTTGGGAGTGAGGTCTTGCCTCAGGTGGAGGAGTTCAAGTATCTCGGGTTCTTGTTCACGAGTGAGGGAAGGTTGGAGCGTGAGATCGACAGACGGATCGGTGCAGCATCTGCAGTAATGCGGTCGCTGTACCGGACCGTCGTGGTGAAGAGAGAGCTGAGCCGGAAGGCAAAGCTCTCTGTTTACCGATCGATCTACGTTCCCACCCTCACCTATGGTCATGAGTTATGGGTCATGACCGAAAGAATGAGATCGCGGATACAAGCGGCGGAAATGAGTTTCCTTCGTAGGGTGGCTGGACTCACCCTAAGAGATAGGGTGAGGAGCTCGGCCATCCGGGAGGAGCTCAGAGTAGAGCCGCTGCTCCTTCACATCGAGAGGAGCCAGTTGAGGTGGCTCGGGCATCTAGTCCGGATGCCTCCCGGGCGCCTCCCTGGTGAGGTGTTTCGGGCATGCCC
>QODF01000085.1:655236-679118 GCA_024372805.1 Oostethus manadensis | reverse complement strand
AAAAAAAATGTAAACCACCGTTGTTTCAGTTTCTTGACAGGCACAACTAAACGTGGACACATATAATGATGACATGACAAACATAAATCACAGCAAGTGATGTAGTAGAAGCTCTGTCATAAAAACAAGTGATTTGAGCGAATTGTACTTTTTGTACAAATCCAGTGGTGACAACTGCCAGAGAAGTATGCTTTATATTTATTACAAGATGGGTTAAAACACCATCAACACAAATGATAATTGTATCAACAACGGAAACTTAAGTTTATTTACTAGGAAGTTTGTGTTTTTAATTGTTGCAATTAAATCTGTAGTGACTTGCATTTAGCAATAAGTTATACAGTGGATCACGTTTGCGGCGAGCAGATGCACAGAGGGTGGAAACAGTCCTTGATCTAGTTTTGACAAGGATTGTTTTGCTAGGTATTTGATTTTAAAGATGAGTTGTTCACAATGTATGTTGTACATGGGAAAAATAAGGTGTGTGCCGGGGGTGCATGGATCTTGAGATTACTGCATCCAAAGTTAAATGTACATTTATCGCTTTCATTCGTTATTTATAGGCATTTTGCATTGTTTTCTGCATTTAAATCTATAATTGGTCTATATTAAAGATGTTTTGTTTTAACATTTTCGGGTGTCTGGATTGGGTTACTAAATTTCACATTGTTAAACATTGTTTCAGTTTTCATACAGTTCAGTTTAAGACTGACCGTTTGAACACATTAACAACGGAGACCGAGTGCCACTGTACTTCCAGTACTACCAGAATCCCGTTCTTTTATCACATAACCCCTAATGAAGGGTTGTGTCCAGAAGGATAAGCAGTTGTTAGTGTTCACCATCTTCAGGCCTAACATGCACAATACAGTGTTTTTATTCGTTTTTGTAGGTCTGTGTCATAAATACTTACAAAAAAATTCCCTTTTTACTATGTTGTTGTGTAAACATACCCCTCGTTGGCATTACAAGAGTAATGTCACAGAAATGTGAAAATAGTCAAGCTTTCAAGGTAAACAGTAAAAAATAAACATGGATTTTAAAAGGCAACACTTCCTACCAAAACATATTATCCCCTAAAACGTTAGAAAGGGACAAGATAAAATACCTTCTCGTCGTCCTCTTCATCCTCACCTATGCTCACGGTCACCTAAGAGAAAATAAAAGGGTAGAGAGACATTCAACCAAATGCTGCATGTGGGCACTGGAGCATTTTTAACAAACACCTAGTAATGAAATTTTCTTTGAGTACATTCACCCCTATTGGGACATGCTTGTTTCCATAGAGACTGCATCACAGGGGTGACCTCGCACAAAAGGCTAGGTGAAAGAGGGCCTTCTTCACAAGAGCACTGTCACACAAAAGCAATCTCATTTCTCCCCAACGTAAGCACACAGAAAAACATGAAGAAAAACACACACACATTTAATTTGGATGTTGTTGCCTATATCACTTTATATCAAGTCAGCCCTGACCCCACTGTGGCACACACTGTGACATTGCCTGGGAACAGAGCTTTTGTCATTGCCCGCCAGAGGGTCACAAAAGGAGGCGAGAGGGCGTCTCCGATGTGGAGGGTGAGCCCTGGCTTTAACATTGCCCAGGGATACAACCTCTGCCTTCAACCATAAACACACTCTCTGAAGAGGGGTATCACTTTGGGGAGGATGTGTGAGCCAGGCCAGGCTTGTGGCTGTATGGTGAGAAAGCAGGGGTAGTGTGGTGACAGTCGGAAGTGTGAACAGCATTAACCTTCAGAGGCCTGTTGAGGGCAAACATCAACTCCATAACAGCCGATGTGGTAGAGATGATGTTTTGGGCTACATTGACAAGACAGCAAGGTAGATTTTTTTCTTTTTGTTGTACAGAAAAAAATCACACAGACCAGCCAAAATGTTGAAAAAGATGGTGTCATGCCCGGGTGATGTAATTTTGTAAGGAAAAACATGCATGACCACAAACTGCTTGTCTTTGAATACCTTTTGTTAGCTCTTAAGTGATATGTGAATAAAGACTTCGGTACTGACTCTACTGGAGCACTATAAATGTACATTTCACTGGAGAAGCATTTAGTTTTGTATGCCGACGTCGCCCTAAGTCTGGCCCGGTTGGCATTTCTTGCCCTCAAGGCACTTTTTGCTTTGTCACCTGTAACACAAAGCTGGGATTTAGTCTGTTTTCTTCTGATATTCAACTGTTTAGCATACTTAGGTAGAGTTTTTACCATGTAATTATTCTTAAAAGGGTGAAATCTCATGAGGCTTAACCGTACCCAGTTCACACCTAAAGTCCAGCACATTTGACTAGAGTGAGTGCACTGATTCATGCCCAGCCTCAGACCACTTACACTTTAGGTAGGCCAGTGCCCTGCACTAATTCAGACACATGCACAACATAACCAATCCATCAATAAAAGTTTATTTTTTATAGCACCTTACAAAATCCTAATAACAACAAGTAAGAACAGGGTAAGATCAAATAAGATGTAATAACACCAACTAAAACAAATAAATATACATGCACAGAGTTACATTTAAAATACCTATAATCATCATGTGTCAAATGCCAGGCTGAATAAATGAGTTTTTAAATACTGATAGCTGACAGAGATATGACATTAACCATTTAAACTCAGAGCTGCTTAGGCCAACGGAGTGTTCCAGGCAGGAGATGATGAGTGAATAGTAGGAAATAAAGACCTGTAATTTCATTAATGCAATCTCATAAATTATGATATCTGGCACCTTTAACATTAGAAATAATCTGAAGTTACTTGAAATTAAACTGCAAATAATCCACAGAGAGACGAAAATTGCAGTAAAACAAGAATTTGCTATGTCCTGGTCCTGGTTATGTTAGAAATTAATTTAAAAATGTCACCTCTCCATTTTAACATAAACATTTATGACAATTTGTTTTATGAAGCCTCAATAAGGACTCTCATTTAATGAGTAATAAGATAACTGTGGATTACTCTACCTTTTGTAAGTGATTTTGTAATACAAGTGGTAGAAATTGGGCAAACTGCAGGGTCAGTTTCACTCACCAGGTCCGGGTTTGAGCTGCCATTCCTCTCACTGATCTGGAAGTAGTTCCAGCCGAGAAGCAGGAGCAGGAAAAGGGGAAGCATGAAGAGCTCGCAGTGCCAAACTGTCACCACAAAGATCTGAGAAGACACGACATGACAGATTAAATGTGATACAGCTCATCTCAGTCAAGTACCCTCAAATCCCAGCGGGCCTGTAACCAAAACAAAGTATGAAATTGATTTAAGCGCATTCTAAATCTCTTGAAAAGCACTACAGTCTGTAAAGCTTTTTGAGTTTGGCAACAGATTATGTCTGAAATTTCAGGGACAACTTTTAATATGTTGAAAATCCTATTTATACACACACACAGCAATAGCTTTCCTGTTTTGCTGAACAGAAAGTATGACAGATAGGCACGGTATGCTCTTTAACTAGCGCATTAAATCCTCTTAGAATCAGAGGCGTCTAGGAGCTCTGACGAGGCACATACGGTAAACTGGAGATGCATTTGCAACATTTACCCTATCTGTGGCAATGATACTGACCCCTAGTAGAAATAAGACAGATCACGCTGAATGAGTAATCCCTTATAATTCTGTAAAGGAGGGGCGCTGAGCGTGGCCGACAACACCGCTGCACTTCACAGCAGAAAACTAATTGGATGGCTGCTTTTAAGCCCATTTAGTGTCAGTCTAATGAGGCTGCCTCTAGCCAAAATTATTATGAACGTGTGACGTTGATCACGCCCAACGCTAGCCGGTGATGAGGTGGGAATTTTTTTTAGAAACATTAAATTGAAGTCCACATTAACGTGACGATGCTCCGTGTGCACTGCAGACACAAATATATATTTTATTATTATTGCACTTTACTGTATATGTGCTATTTGTAAAAATATTGAAAATAAAAAAAATAATATTGTTTTTGCTCCAATATTTCATCAATTGAAGTGAAATATGTACATCAAACAAAACTAGGTTCCCACTCGTTATTCGTCACGTTGTCTCACAGCTGTTTCCTGAAAACAGGGCAGCCAGAAGCCAGTAAGACTGTGAACTATGGCATTGCTGCTGTGAATGATAAAACAGGAATATGAAAGTGGCAGTGTGCGAGATATTATTGGAACTGCCTGTCAAGTGCTTTATGCACACTATAACCCTTGCAATCCAACCTACCTCGTTTGGCTGTTTTTTCCATTAGAGTTGAACATCTGCAGCGGTTAATGTCCAAGCAGAAGCTGTACACTTGATCAAACTTACTTAAAATTTGTCAAATCAAAAAAGATATTCAGACTTGTCTGAACCCTTAATCACCAAGCAGTTCCATTTATGCTTGTTTAATTTGGCTGAGCACAAACTACACACACTGGTGATTACTAGTTCCGCTTCACATCTCATACTTAGAAGAAAGCTGTGTTGACAATTTAGCCACGTGGTCACAATATTTACCAAATAGGGGTGCCCATTAAAAGTGAAAGTCAGGTAGTGTTCCTTGCATCATGCATTCATTCCTAATAAAATACAAGCGGTCAACAAAGGCAAAGTATCCACCGCATAGGCAAGCGAGAGTGGAACTTAGGCTATACCCACACGAAGACAAAACGTTCACCATTTCCAAAAGGTTTTCTGTAAAGATGGAGCTAGTTCAGAAATTATGTGCGTCCATATGAATGTACTGAAAATGAGTGAAAACAATGTAATACGTATGCCAAACCTGTTAGTGGCACTGGGACGTTGAAACGGCAGCTAACTCGACGTACAATAGCTATATTAAGGATGTATCCACCTGACAATGCACCTTCCTCGGGTGGCTCACCCCGCTCTATAGGTTACCCTTGTTCTCCTGACATCCATAGGTCCAGCGGGGCTTCTCAGAGAGCATTTTGCTTACCAAAGACCAAGTTGGTAGATAAATGGAGCAGCTTTAATAGACCTCAAAGCTGCCTATGACTAGGGATGTGTACCAAAACTCCGTATCATAATGGGACCAGTGCAGACAATGGTAACCGGCCCGGAAAACCAAGTAGCTATTGGTGCCTCATTTCAGTGCTAAATGAATGTAGACTCAGCCACCTGCAGTAACTGCTTTAAGTTCATATTGTGCAGGTAATGCAATGTCGCGGCAGACTCACACAGAGTCTGACGCTCTTTTTAAACTTTATTGCCAACCTGAACATGCAAACAACAGTGCTCAATTTTAACACAGCACACGTTTCTCTGTAGCTGTCCATATCAACACAAGACACTTTCCCATTATCAGGAAGTATGAAGCTTTAATCCACTGTTAAATAAAATAAAAATAAATGTAAAAATATAGCTTAATAGGAATACATCAATATTTTTTGGCAGTAATACTTTTTTTTGCTAGAGTGAACTTTGAGAAATAAGATATAAGTAAGAATAAAAATCAATAATAACTTTTTAATTTAATTAAGGGCAAATGTGAATAAGAAACTGTTGTGAATACTAGTGCAACATTTGCAAAGTTTATTTCTAAGCCTCTATGTTAAACCCACGCAATCCTAGCACAGTGCATGCAAGGCTCAAAGAGCTGGAGGCTGCTCCAAGTACGAACAATATGTTTGCGTTAAGCAGGATGTGAACCACTGAGAGCTTCAGGCCTCAATACCGGGTCCTGTAAACAGCAGATTGCTTGTGTCACACTACAACCATGCATGAGTGTGTGCACGTTTGCTCCTGGGGGCCAGTCTACCTACTGCCACGCCAATGAGTAATGCAGACAAGCCCCAAGCTGTACCACATATCTCTCAATACAGCAGTAGGTGAGCTAAGACTACTAGGACTAGGATGAGTTAAAAATGGACCATGTGTTCCTGTTATTTTTATAATAGTTAATACGAATTACGTAAAATAGCACAATAGAGGGGATTAAAAAAAAGGTAAACAATGAATATGCATGATGCACAGAAGTAGCTGCAGCACGTCCTCATCTACGTTATGAATAACCTACGTCATTGTGTTGTCACCTCATCTCCCATGAGGTGCTTCAAGAGTGATGCTCCCCTCACCCCTGAGGAATTCAGCTGGCTGGCGGTCAGGTAGCTTGTCATATTGCACACATTCTCATAAGAAAAAAAGGAAAAGTAGAGGCAGGAAATGTGCTGAGAAACTGACACGAGCCCAGCAGGAATGTTGAACTTTCTTGCCCTCCCAACGAAAGCTGCTACATTAACCACTAAAAGTCTAATTGCTTGGTCTCCGTCTTCTGCGAGAGTCAACAGAGGCAGCCAATTCATTTCTGCCCGAAGGAGGCGGCACAGAGAATCTGTCACAGGTATTCATAATCGCCCACTAATGCAAATTTCTGCTCGTTGCGTTCTGGCTCAGTGGACAAGATAAAAGCCTACAGAAATACAATGCCTCGTGTCTAAAAGTGAAAGCCTAAATGAGGGTAGAAACTAAACCTGTCAGATATATCTCTCAATTTCTCCCTCACGGTATGTCAGCCCATGTGTTCAGAATTTACATGGTTTATTTATTTATTTATTTTTTCTCAGCTAAAGACAGCACACTAAGTGGAACATCTGGGGAAAAAACTCTTTTACTCGGGTATCCCAAAGTAATGAGCGGGGGCAGGACTGTACTTTCCCCTTGTCTCCTCACATCCTCCAGAGTTTTGCTAGAGAGGAGACAGGACTAATTCCCTAAACTAAGCAGCTTATGTTTTATTAGCAACCAGCTGAGTGATTGTTGGACATGGTGGGCAAAGTGCAACCTTTCAGGCGTAACTGTAAATCTGTGTGAAAATAATCCACATTTTTAATTGCCATCAAAGATGAGTGGTGGCTTGCCTTTTTTTACCCTTCTCCCTTCCATCAACAAATTACACCCGGCGAGTGAAACCTCAACCTTTCTAAACATGACAAATATGTCAAACACCAACATTTATTTAAGCAGAAAAAATGCATAATGGGATCACAAAACAAAGCAAGGAGATAAATGATGTAGCTACGCACACAGCAGAACAGGATAACAAATGGCTTGTAATTGAAGTGTTAGTCTATATGTTAAGAGGAGGAGTGACTGTAATGCAAGAAACCTCCCTTGACAAACACCATTTAGCTGAAAAATAGCAGTATGATTACACGCGGGGTGCCTAGGGAAGAGAGAAAAAAAATACATTAATAAAACTATTAGCACACACCAGAGTATATATGGAGATTCACTCTCCATAGCCACCTGTAAGCACTTGCAGAAGAGGCCAAGCATGGGCAGAGAAAATCTGCCAAGCAGGGTTAAGAACAGCCTGACAGATTTGTTTTATAGTACCATTAATATAATTCTACTAAATGCACCATGTAGACTTCCCCCCTTGCTCGGCCGGGCAGCATCCGGCACCTAATAATAAAGCACTCAGCGATTAAAAGTGTGAATAAAACAACTTAAAGATGAAGCACAGTAGCTTCTGCCACCCACACTCTCCCAGGAGGGGGCATAAGAGATCATAGCCGCCACAAAGGGACAAAGACATCGTCCGTTAGAGTTTCTGACACCCTGTAAATTGATTAACAAGAGGAAGAGGAGGGAGGGCAGCTACCAGTTTAGCCACACAAACTAGTGACTGGCAGGCATAGCCTCAGACTGCTTCCTTTTACACAGTGGATCTGACTATAAGCAGTCACAGTGAACCAAATTATAGTAATGTCACAATACACCTAAAATATTAAAGTATATACACATATACAATCAAGTATTTTAAGTCAGTGGAGTGCAAAGAAAGACTCTTTGCACTCCCCATAAAGCCGTCTTTCTCTTGTTTCGCTGGTCTGTGCGGAAAGCACCAAAAAGCTACAAAATCCACCCATTCAATATTCCACCATCTGAGACAGTATGAAAGATGGGACAATAGTGGCATCTGTGTGAAAAGGAATAGCGGAAGGTTGGAACAAGCGTGTGCAGTTTAGAGGACAACTGCACTTTTTGGAGATTTTTGCTCATCCACAATCCTTACGTGAGACATGAATACACTTCTGTCTCTTTCCTGTAAGCTCTAAAGATATAAAACCAGATAAAAAGTCGAAGCTCATTAATGCATGTAAAGAAACACATCTATTCTGCCTACAAATCCTGCTACTAAAACACCTCCAAAAACCTCCAACAACGGTTTTATATACATGCTGGGATCATGCAGTAACATTCATGATACCATGTAATACTTCCTGTATTTTGGTGTACTTTGGTCATTTCATGCATTACCAGAACGTTCTTCATGGGTGCACTCAGTTTACATACCAACATATAAACAAATGCCAGCACCTTGCGTTAACTTTTCCAAACTCAAAAATAAAAATACAACAGCAGCCTGACACTGATATTTATTATTATTTATTTATTTATTTATTTTCTTATTCTTTTTTTTTGTGTGTTTTTGCTCATTTTGCTCTGTGACTGTTCTGGTTGTTGCTGATATTGTGATTATCATGGTTGTTTATAATATGGTTGAAATATGTTTGTGTTGTTTCTTCTGCACCCTTTCCTACATCACCCAGCGCTGCTCACCACATCATGTCTAACTGTGTATACCAAAACAAGGGTGTTGTTGCAAAAATCTTGCATCAATAATTGGAATTTAAATTTAACAGACATTTTTATTTACTGTCACAAAAGTACACATTCTAGCTGGTAAAATGTGTGGTCGAAATTGAATATTAAATAATTAAAACAGAAAACAATGGAATTTGAAAAAAAAATCATAAAGCTCTGTAAATGGTTATTCTGTTAGGGCTCTCATGCTCTGATGCTTGTGGTCTAGTTTTCTTCAATTGACATTTTGTAACCCACAAGATTTTGCATCTGTCGGCAACCGAACCCACTTGGGTAACCAAAGTTCATTATTAGTATGAGTGCAAAACATCCTCAATTAGCGAGTTTCTTTACAGATTTGATGGGTATGTATGACGCTGTGACATCTTGGCTGTGGTTTCACCTAATCTCCTATACTTCCACACCGCTCAGAAAGCTAAACAAAGCGAGAGGAGCGCCATGTGTCATCACGAGGGTCAGTCCGGTGTGGTGTGGCCGGGTGCCAGATTACGTGGGTATGCAGTGAATGTAAAACTATAGCATGCATCAAACTGCACAATGTCTTACAGCGTAAATAACGATTACAATTTTAATAAATCAAGTAAAAAATAAAGAAAATCTGATTAATGGTGAATAAAAAGAGCATTAACAGTAGAAGCTTTCGAAAAGTCTTGACTGGTGGAGGGCTGGTGCCAGAACTGGGGAGCAGCGGGCTCTCGAGCAGTTGTAAATGCAGAGCAATGAGACATGTAATGGGTGTTGAGCTCGAGCCAGTGCGGGGACAGGCTTTCAGGGGGGGTTGTCGGAGGCAGAGGAAGCGCAGATAAGATTTCTCTTCAGGCAGGGTAGAGTGTGTGTGGGCAGGCGCGCCGCTCTCAGCAAATTATTTCAGAATAAATATTTCACATACACTCAGCTCAATTCGTATCGACTGAGGAGGAAAAGGAAGAAAAACATATAGTAGAGAGGCTAGTATATGAGACGAAAAGGAAGTCAGCTGCATTTGACTGGGAACAATGTCGAAATGAAAATTAATGCATGGGCTAATTTTGTATCAATTGGGAGATTAGGTTTCCTGCTAAATATTTTTCTTTTTGCATGTCATACTTAAATAAATGTTGACACAATCATTCCTTGCTAAACATCCAATATGACTGCAGAGAAGATAAGAAAATGCTTGTAAGGACATCTGTGCGTCCCCTGCCTGTCTGACACATGCCAGGACTACAGAAGCACCAGTGTGAGCGCATGCAGCAGCGAGAGGGGCAGTCAGCAGGGGGCCCCATGGTGCCTGTCAGTGGTGGCTATGCTGACCCTGCACTCCAGCATTGACCACTAGTGTTTAATCCGTGTCGGGTGCGTTAACACTGAACGACCTCCCGGGTGACAGATCTGCCATGTGAGCCTTTTCCCCCGAGGGGGAAGGGATTGTTGTTGGTGGTAGCGGGTACAGAGGGAGTGGCATGGACTAGCTGTCAGCTCAGCTCACACGCACTTTAACACACCAGGGCATAGACCGACCACCGCCAACACCCCCCATCCCCCACACCGGGGGCAGTGAGGGGCAAGTCGGCGCTTCATCTGCCTGGGGAGAGATGTCTACTGTGACCAGTAAGGTGGCAAGTAAGTCATTAAAATACAACACACGTCGGGGGGGTTAAACACGGAGCATTCCTCGGTGATGGGGGGTACTTGAATAAAATGAGGCTCTAGTTTCTCTAGTCTTAGTGGTAAAATTACTGTATTTCCTCAAATAATGTTCCCTGCTTCAATAGACACTCCTTTTTTTCCCATTTGGACAGGTAGTGCTATTAGATGGCTGCAAAGAAGTTACTAAATGTGGTAGCAGACAGCTGTACCTCAACACTTCGCCTGAGAGGACGTGGCATCTGTAAAGCTGACGTTTATGGTGCAGTTTAAAGAAGAACTGCGACACAGAGAACTAACAATAACAGCACTACCAACACTATAATGCCTACTAAAAAGAAGAGAAGAAAGTTTACTAAGAGTTGGGAAAACAGTGACAGATCTACACTTGAGTGAGTAATAGAACACACAGTAAGCATTAATATACAAAACTGGTCAAAAGTTAGAACAACCCAATTTTTCCAGCTATTTTTACAATTTAAGTCGTTCAAGTCCAATGAAAAAATGAAAATGGTACCAAGGTAAGTGGTGTACTGCCAGTGGTTAATAAAGAAAAGGTAAGGTTACCCAAAACTAAAATATAATGTTCTGGAGTATTACTACCTCCTCGGTCTGCAAAAACGCAGTGTTTGGAACACACTGTGGTACTATACCATTGTGAGCATCAGTAGAACAGTATAGTACAGCAGAAAGTACTGTGCTGCGACACAATAGCAAGAAAAGGGCAATTAACAATGGAAGAGAGACAGGCCATCTTAACAGTTGAAAATGTAGGTTGAAATTGGGGTGTTCTAAAAAGTTGACCGGTAGTGTATAATATGCATAAAATACATACATTGTAAAATATATTACTTTAATCAAGTCTTCTTATTTGTGTAAATTATTAAAATGAATGTAAAAATGTGTACAATTAAAGGACTCACTATCAAATTCCATACTCCTACTAAATGCCATGTACTCGCTGTGGTTGAGCAATTAACATCTCCAGCCACTATCAATAAGGAGATACGGTATATCAGGGGTTTTCAACTCGTGGCACAGTGAGTCTCCCCTCAAAGAATCAAAAACAGTTGGGGCTCCCCTAATTTTTGAAAAAAAAAAAGATTTTCTGGAGCATATTTTGTAGGGGATTTTACTAACCCCAGGCTCTATGCAATCTCTTTTTGTAGGAATTAAAATTAATTTTACCTTTAAGCATAATTGAAGCTAGCTTAGCAGGTTTGAAACATGTTTTTTTATATTTCTCAAGCTGCTGCACCTCCTCTGATGTCGTGTCACACTCATAATAAAAATGACTAAAATTTTTTTTAAAACTGCAATTAAGGTCTGAATCCTAATGTGTGAACACTGTGATCATACTACCCTATAAGGCGAGAAAAACTCCACCGCTGAGGGGGCGTGTTTCAAGGTTGCACACTGAATTGATCCAACCTCAAGAGTCACCTGACACTGCCATGGAGGGTGGCACTATCATAATGCTACCTTAAATCAGGAGTCGCTCACAGCCTGCCATTTAATAATTCATAATTGCAGGCGCATTAATGCATACACTTCACCGTCACGGCCATCGTTTGTTCCCACTAGACACATTCCCACCACGCAGGCTGTGAGAACTCCCACAGCCAGGGAGAAGAGAGAGGAGAGCGTAACCCCCACGGGAGTGAAGAGAGGGGCTCCTTTGAGGCCTCCAACTTTTTCAAAGAGAGAGAAAACAGACGCAAAGCAGAAACAAGGAGACGATTAACAGGCGTGCATGGTCCCCTCCACAAAGCGGCCGCACACAAACGGGTCCTACCACAAGACTCACAAAAGCCTCTAGTTTTCAGGGACAGTGTTGACAAGAACAATTATGACAACTACGATTATGTCTTTGATCTGGGCTGTGCTGGTGTGCTGGTTAATGGCTGCGGCTGCCAAGGTTCTGCACAGGTGGTCACCCAAGACTCCGGGAGCCTGAGTCTGACCCTGCCCTTGCCTCGTGGTGATTATATGGGCCCCTAGTTGCAGCTGCCAAGTGTGTTTACAGCTGCACCGCATCAAACATTCATCAAATGCCATCTTTACAGTGTGTGATGTGAGGCAATCAGCATTTCACAGGGCGTCAAAGCGACGTCTAAAACGCTCGCTTTGTCTGGTAGGGTCAAACAGAAAACTCACAGAAGGTACACAGGTTGCTTTCCTGGCACATGAGGTACCTCATATGTTGAAATATTAAATCCACTTAAATACGTTAGGCAGTCTAATGACAGCCAGTCTCAAAAATCAGCTTTCATGTGTAAATGATCCCTTTTTCCCGTTTTAACTCTCATTGCAATCAAAATTGCTCTCAACTTAAACTTCTGAAGCAGATTAATTTGCTTGGTTAATACATGCTAATTTAAAATGTCTTTTTCATCATTTTTTAAAAGAAACTTAAGTGATGTGGTGGTGATGTTTGGAACGGAAGAGCTCCCACTACAACTTGTTCCTAAGAAAAACTCCAGATGGGAAAAAGTGTCATATTCCAATTACTAGTGGTGCTATAGCTCCATCTACAGGCCAAACGCCCATATGCACAAAAGAACTCTGTGTGACCCCTCTACAGTCGCTGCTGATGCATAGCACATTCATCTCACTCAGTCTTAGTGGGAAAAGCACATATAAAGGACGTTGTTTTATGAAGATTTTAGCTGTCATACTTCCTCACTCGAAAGACAAGAACATGATGTTGTCTGACTCCTGAAAAGCACAAATTTGAGGCTCATTACTGCAGCATAAACAGACAGAGAGGAGGGGGAAATATAATTTTGCTTATATTTCCGCCCACTTGAAAATGTTTAGGACCTTGCAGAACATTTTTTTATGCGTGAGAACTATTCCTTTACACTTGCAAAATTACGTCATTATCTGCGGTGGTGGAAAACTGAAGATTTCAAACTTGAGAGTACTTGAAAACAATATTGTAAGCCTAACCAGCACACAGTATTATATCCAAGAAAACTCCTAAGAGACAAGTTATTTGACAAAGTCACCAAATAGAATGTCTTCTTTTTCACATTCCCATCCTCATTGAGTACCAGGAGTGATCCCTCATGCAATAATTTGAATACCTTACACACCACACAGCAACAAACACTTCATAATGCATATATGAATCTGCATAAAGAGGATATAAATGGAGGCTGCATGGTGTGCAGAGGTCAGAAAATTGCCCTGTGGGGCTGAGTGATATAATGGCTAAGTATTCCTGGTAAAGCACTACAAAAAGCATCCCGCAGTCCCAGCAGAGGCTGCAGCGGTGGTAATGCATTACAGGATGTATGTGGTGTAAAAAAGGACTATAACGCTGGTCTGCCGGCTTGATAAATAATGTATTGTAATGTATATTAAATCAAGACCACAACTGCAGTGTTTCCTACCGGCGTACCCTGAGAGGCCGCCATGGAAAGGAGCAGACACTAGTGGTATAATTATGCACAACGCAGAGGCAAGGAGAGGCCATCTGTCAATGTCTGAATCAGTTACCTTATTACCACTGCCTAAAGATATAAAGATAGGAGTGGGAGCTGCTTTCATTAAAGCACATGGCCGCGTACTACTTCAGACAGACTCCAACACTAACTTAATTGCGAATGATGACTTGAAGGAGTAGTTACTGTTTGGAGGCAGGCCTCCGAGTGGGAAGGGGCACCCAGAGTAGATAGCGGCATGGCACACTAGATCATTAAAAAATAAAAAATAATAATTAAAAAATTATTTTGCTCATCATCCACAACTCCTTTGTGGATGATGTGTGTGTTCTAAAAACATAAAAATAGCTAAAAAGGTTCAGCTAAAATTACACATAATGAGAATCACCAATTCATATAAAAGCGCCCACAACACTGCATTTCCATACAGATGCTGCTCTATAAATTTCAATATGACCAAAAAGTTGATTCATTTTAGTAATTTAATTCAAAAAGTGAAACTGATATATATCACATATTTATTTATTTTATTTTGATGATAAGAACAAAAACTAATGAAAATCCCATATTCAGTATATCAGAAAATTACAATTTTACACATGGAAAAAGGATTTTAGAAGTAAAAGTATGAACATGTACAGCTCTCAATAATTGGTCAAGGCCCCTTTTTTCATCAGAGAACATGACCATTTAGCAACAGTCCAGTCCTTTTTGTCTTTAGCCCAGGTTCTGATGCTGATGGCTCTTGAGCACTGATTCCACCTGCAGTCCACTCTTTGTGAATCCCCCCCACATTTTTGAATAGGATTTGTTTCACAATCCTAGCCAGGGTGAGTTATCCCTATTGCTTGTACATTTTTACCACATATTTTCCTTCCTTGGGACTTTCTGTTAATATGCTTTGACACAGAGCTCTGTGAACAGCCAGTTTCTTTACCAATGGCCATTTGTTTCTTGCCCTCCTTGTACAAGGTGTCAATGATCGTCTTTTGGACAACTGTCAAGTCAGCAGTCATCCCTGTGATTGTGTAGCACACGAGACTAGACAGAGCGACAGTTCAAAGACAGATCAAATGAGCAATCAGGGTGTGCCAACATGTGCACAATTTAAATATACGAAGAGGGAAAATGGCCTGTCTTTTTCTGCTTTCTTATATCTCACACACATCTTCCTCCTTCAGTGCTCAAACTTTCTTTCCCAGACACAACCATGCCTCCCACTCGATCCTTCTTATACAAACCGCCTGCATTGTTCTCTGCCTTCCTGGCTCTGTGTCCGCCCGCCTTCCGGTGCGTCCTGCTGCTCTAAGGGCTATGATACACCGAGCGTGGCCGTAGCTGAGGGGGATTTGCTCATCAGGATTAGTGTGCATAGAGAATACACAAGGTATGGTTGCATGTCATCCAGAGACAGAGCAGACAGGAGAATGGTGTTGAAAAGAGAGTTCTTCACACACGCCCTGTCTATGACCGCCTCCTCTTCACCCTGACACCGCACTGGCAAGTGTACTTTTAATCATAACATTACGTGTGCTGCACCAAAGGGAATCCACAGTGGTGATTCAAGATTATTTTAGTTTAGCACCTCAGATCGCATAGCCTCATTAAAAACCTGTAAACAGAAATATTTAAACATAAGTTCAGATCTCAAAGGCAGACTGTCACTCCTCCAACGCAGCTGAGCTGAGATTGTGATCCTCCTTACACCATCCCTGGTGTTAGGAGGCTTTGCTCAGAAGTCAGAGGCATAAATGCACAAACTCCACCCCCTTCAAATGCACTCTAAAGTTTCAGAGCTGAAGGAAAGCCAAGCAGGGTGTGATTGAAGGATAAGGCACAGCCATAGTCATACACGTGGGACCAAAACAAAAGGCCGAAATTGTTTTTCATAGGGTAAAAAAAAAGATGGGCAGTGAGAGAGCATGGCTAAACCACAGATTTTCCACAGCAAAGTGAAAAAAATGGTACACCTTGAGGCTCAAAGACAGTTCATTAACATGAGGCAATGGCTTACCAAAAAGGCTATTAGACTGCGTTGCGTGTTCTCCCATTGAAAACAGCTCTTAATGTACTGCAAGGAGGATAGAACTGCTGTGCTGATTTTTCGAACTCTATATATGTTCTGGGCAAGAACCTAAAGAGGAAACATTGGAACAGAATGGTTGGTGTCATTGGATACATGACGTGATGTTAACTACTTTTAATGTTAATGATTTAATTCAATTAATGTGGAAAATTGAATTGTGTGAAATTAAAAAATATGAGACTTGTTACTTTAAAGCAAATAATTACTATTATACCTTTTTTGAGAACTTCACATTTTCCTCAGTAAATCTTTCCTCCTTTGGTTGAAAAGTTCGAATACCAGCCCGAACCTTGCAGAAGACAAAAAATATAATTTGCATGCTTCAAGGTATGTAAAACTTGGAAAATGGTTTTGCTCTTACTTTGTTATATATAACCCCCAGCACCAGCGTAACAGTTCCTTTAGCTGCACAACTCAAGTCTTCTTTCTTCAAGAATAGACAAATCGGCTGCTCATTCTGAACCTTGTCAGAGAATAATAAATACATTTACTCTATGTGCTGACATTTGATATGACAAAACAAAATAATTGTAATTGCAACTTACAGTCAGTAGTGGAATGGCCACTTTGCCCAAAAAGTTTGGTGCTTTGTCCCCATTCTCATCCAGGATAGTCAGCTCAATCACATCATGAATGTCCTTAACTGGGCTGTAACATGAAAGAAGCACAAATGTTGAAATATGAATCACACTAAATGACATACAATAGGTCCTTCTTACAATGTGAGTGCTTTGTTCCACTCCGGATTGACAGTCTTGTAGACAGTGTGGGTTTGAAGTTTGCTGTTTCCAAGCTCAATGACACAAAATGGGTTGCTTTTTCCTGCAAATGGCAAACTTTGTGTTACCTACTATCCATTGCCAGAAAAACATGATTCTGAAAGTGGAGTGATGTACGGTTAATAGTTACCATTGAGGTCTGAAGCAGGAAGCTCATTTGCTTTTAAAACTTTGACCTGAAGGAAACCGACTTCCCTCACATATTTGTAGGAATTCTTTAAGCTCTGGGGAGAAAATAGGTTACGATTAATATCTGAACGTGTAAAAAAACAACCCCCAAAACCCCAAACATTTAGAGATAGGCTTTTCACTACATTTACTTGATAGACTAGTAGTGATGCTCCTCCATGAATGGGTTTGAGTGCCTGAGTGATCCTAGGAGCTATGCTGTCCAGGGCTATCTGTCTATGGTAGGGTCTCCCAAGGAAAATGGGTCCTAAGTGACGGGCCAGACAAAGAGTGATTCAGAAGACCCCTATGAACAAAATCAAGTGGAGGGGCCGTACGTAGGATACAGGGGCCTCACCCTGGAGCCAGACCTGGTGGTCGGGTCCAGTCGTGGCGACCGGACCAGAAGCTGATGGTGGACACCAGATGTCAGGGCTGTCGTCAAGCTGAAGAATGAGTTCCATCAAGCATAGATGGCTTGTGGGGCTCCTGAGGCAGCTGACAAGTACTGGCAGGTCAAGTGGCAAGAGGTTCTATCCCGGTGATCAAGGCAAAAACTCGGGTGTGGGAAGAGGATGGTGAGGCCATGGAGCACGGCAGCTTTTGGTTGGCTTTTTGATACCTCAGAAAAGGGAAGTGCCCACTCCACACTGTCTACAGTGAGGACAGAGGCCTACTGACCTTGACTGACCTCGACTGAGGTTGGACGGTGAAAGGAATACTTCGAGCCCTTTCAATTCCACTGACATACCGTCCATAGAGGAAGCAGAGTCTGAGAAAACGAACGCAGACAGTTCCATCTCCGTGGCTGAGGAATCTGGCGTCGTCGAAACACTCCCCAGTGGCAAAGCGCCGTTGGTGAACGAATTTCGCCCTGAATTCCTCAAGGCTCTAGCTCTTGGCTGTCTTCGCTGATACGTCTCTTCAACATTGTGTGGGAGTCGGGTACAGTACCTCTGGATTGGCAGACCGGGGTGGTAGTTTCCCAATTCATTACGGGTGACTGGAGGGTGTGTTCCAACTACAGGGGGATCACATTCCTCAGCCAGTCTACTGCAGCGTGCTGGAGAGAAGGGTCCGATCATCAGTCAAACCTTGTCTTCGAGGGAGTCAAGTTTGGTGGCCTCAAGATCTCGTTTCTGCTATCTGCAGACAATGTGGTCTTGATGGCCTCATCAGGCAGTGACCTTCAGTGTTTACTGGGGCAGTTTGCAGCTGTGTGTCTAGATTCTGGGATGAGACTCAGCATATCCAAATCAGAGGCCATAGTTCTCATTCAGAAAAGGGTTGGGAGTGAGATAGTGCCAGGTGGAGAAGTTTAAATATCTCAAGATCTTGTTCTCGAGTAAGGGAAAGATGGAGTGTGAGGTCGACAGATGGATTGGTGCAGCGTCTACAACAATGCAGTCACTTTACCGGACCGTAGTAGTCAAGAGAGAGTTGAGCTCTCAATTTACCGGTCGATCTATGTTGCTACCTTCACCTATGGTCATGAGCTTTGGGTCATGACTAAAGAACGAGATCGTGGATACAAGCGGCTAAAATGAGTTTTCTCTGTAGGCTAGCTCAGTCACCGGGAGGAGGTCACAGTAGAGCCGCTGCTCTTTCACATTGAGAGTAGCCAGTGGAGGTAGCTCGGGCATCCATTTCGGATGCCTCCACCCCGGTGAGGTGTTCCAGGCATTCTCAGCCAGAAGAAGATCACAGGGCAGATGTCTCATGGATGAGGTGGCTGAAAACCGGGAATTCTGGGCTTCTTTACTGAGACTGGTGCCCCCTCAACCCCGACCAGGGTAAGCCGAAAAAAATGGATGGATGGCTGTATGGATGGACTAGAAGCGCTGTGTAGATTGCGAACTAATCGGCTCAAAGAGCCGGCTCTTTGAAATGAACAACAGGAGCTGGTTCGCATCACTCAAAGCCAACAGAAAACCGATTTGTTTTTTCCTTGCCCTTTTTTCTGTTAAACTGTGATGCAACAGGGGCGGGGTTAAAAACACGGAGGGGTTTTTGTGTTACATGGATGCTGCTTTTGCTTTGTGTTTTGCACATATTCATTTATGTTTTGTTGATGTTGTGTTGCTTGTAAATTGCATGCAGAGATTTGACCTTTTCTATTGAGATGGGTCTTGTATTTTATAATACATTACTATATATTTTTTAGGCTTTTCATTGAGGATTTAAGTAAATCCATTTAAATAATAAACATTTTGATATGTTTTTTTTACATTAGTAATTATCTTTATGCAGTACACATCTATCCATTTTCTATACCGCTTATCCTCACAGTACACATAATTTGATAATAAATTGTTACAACAAAAAAATCTGAGGAGCTACTTGAGAGCCAAGAGCCCTTTTTAGTGAATGGACCAGAAGAACCAGCTCTCTAAATAGAGACAGAATTTGCATTACTATACTGTAGACTAGGGGAAAATGATGAAATTGTGTGGTGCAAAATTGGTTTGGTTTCATCCATCTACCATAATTTACAGGATACGGGCCACTTCTTTTTTGTTAAACTTTGAATCTTGGGACTTATACAGCAGTGCATCTTATTTATGTTCATCTTCTAATCTAAAATGCATCACAGCTGTAATTAATAATTTATATATTATGTAACTCACAAGTGGTAAGGAAGGGGTATCCCTTTGTTTGGCATAAACTAATTAGGAGCTACAAAATAATTCACAATGAACTGACAAACCCATCAGAAATCACGGGAGGTAATTATTCAACATAACAGTCTGACTCATGGCGTCATAAAAGAAAGAAAACCAAAATTAACACACACAATACGCCAACGGGTAGGTAACAAATAAACAACACAACTAGGACTACGAGTGGAGAATATTAAATATGTATGTTAACTCTGTAACTCGCAGAGTATGGTGGGAAGGAGGAAGTTTTCACAGGGAAGACAAGAGCTCTACTACTCAGAACCAGCAGGTGGTGTCCAAGAGCAGTGTGTCCAATCCTGTATAGGAGATGCAGGGAGCAGGAAGTCTTCACTGGAAAAAAAAAGATGTGGTAAAAAAGTATACAAGTCATAACTGCACCCTGGATAACAAAAATATGCTTGTGAATATTCTCATTCATCCAGGTCATTGTATTCTCAGGGCATTCAATCGCTCGCAACTGGACTGTTTAGGTTGTCATAGAAGACGTTTCAGCACTCATTCGAGGAGGCTTCAACTGTACAAAAATCATTCAAAAATGTGGCTTAGATTCCCAAAGAGTAGACTGCAGCTAGAGTCAGTGCTTCAAGATCCACCACACACAGACCTTTGCAAGACATGGGTTCCAGTTGTCGTATTCTGTGTGTCAAGCCACTCTTGAACAAAAGAACAATCTAACCTGGGCTAAAAAAAAATGATGAAAGTAAATGTTGAATTTCTTTTGAAAATCAAGGACCCAGAGTCAAAAGTAAGAGAGGAGAGGCAAAGAATCCACGCTGCTTGAGGTCCAGTGTAAAGTTTCCATACTCAGTGATGGTTTGGGGTTCCTTGTCATCTGCTGTTGTTAGTATCCCTGTCCTGGCCAGCAAACTCACCTAACCTCAATCTCATAAAAAAAATCTATGGGGTATTGTCAAGAGGAAAATGGAATATGCCAGAGCATTCTGGGCTCTCACAACACCCGAGTAGTGCCATAGACTGATAAACTCCATGCCACGTCGTAAAGCTGCACTAATTCAGGCAAAAGCAGCCCGACCAAGTATCAAGTGCTGAACTGTACATGTTCATAGTTTTCAAAATTATTTTTTTATATTGGTCATAAGTAATATTTAAATTTTCTGAGCTCTGAATTTGGGATTTTCATTAGTTTTCATTTATAATTGTAATCATAAAAATTTTAAAATAACATTTAAAATATATGAATCTGTGTGTAATGAATGTATATAATATACAAGTTTCACTGAAATTAATCTTTTTGATCATGTTCAAATTTATTGAGCAGCACCTGTATGTGCAAATCCTCCTTCCAGAAACTGACTTTTACTACACACAAAAAAACCCATCCCCACACTTAATCTTTTGATATTTTCTTTGTCTTTGGTGTCAATACTAATACTCACAAATTTCTCCAGCACGGCGTCTCTCTCATCTTCCTTTTCTAAAGTAGCCATCTCAATGTCAGAAACGGAGACCCCCCAGCACGGTCGGAAAGTGACCAAAAACACCAGCCTGCCCTTTCCCGGATCCAGAACATGTGTGTAGAGCTGCCTCTCATTAAAGGTAAGTCTGGATAGGTCAACCTCAAACCTGCAACACAAAAGGGGAAATGGTTCCAATGGCGATGGAAAGGGCTTCAGAGGAGCTCCATTAACATTACCCACCAGGAAATACTCACATTGCCCATGATTCCTCACCCTTCCTGCCTCTCTTTGCATACACCTCCACTTGCAGAGGTTCCTTGTTATCTGCAAACTGATTGAAGTCAAACTGTTCTCTCCATTGGGGATTGGCCTGAATGCAGAGGTTCTGAGGACAATGAAAACACAGATGCATCTCATGGAAACACACACTTGCACAAGAGCATTTGACACAAACCAAACAGCACCTGCGTGACATGAGAATTAAACCATCATGCAGGAGAACCACAGAGAAGCAAGAAAGGAAAAACCATAGGAGCTTCTGCGCTTGTTTTTGTGTGTGCTTATGCACTTTAGTAGCCACACTGATATAATAAACAATGACAGTTACCAATTAGAATCAGCTTTGTTCAGCAAGCAAACAAACAAACAAGCTGAAAGGGGTGTACAAAGAAATGACAACACGAGACAAGCTCAGCACAGAATCCTCAGTTGAGAGGGGGAAGCAAACAAGTCCAGGTAGATGAACAGGGGCAAGCTGGGTATGCAAATGAAGGCAATGAAGCCCAGCAGCCGAGACACGGGGAGAGAAGTGAGTGGCAGCCTCGCCTGGTCTAATGAGCTGCCTGTGCCATGGCCCAGTGAGCCAAGGTGGAGGTGAGTCACTGACAGGAACCCGCTGAGGCAGAGAAGCTCCAGAAGAAAGACATGAAGTATAAAGAGTGTGTCATGAAGAGACAAAAAGAGCGTGAGAAATAAGCAGCGTATAGGTAGGAAAAGGGCCGTGAGACCATCAAAATGAAGTCTAACCTTGCTTTTGTACTTCTGATCGCCAAGACGAAAGCGCACATAGATGTCACCGTGGCCATACTGTGGCAGATCTTGTCCCTCCACCAGGGTGATGGCGAAAACACCCGTCCACATGCGGCTTTTCAGTGGACTCCTATGCATCTCAGCTGGGCTCTGGTACTGTGTGGCCTTCTGTTGAAGCATAGTCAGATGATGAGGACAGCAATGTACAGTGGAACCTCAAAATAACTTGGAAACTAGGAACCAATTAATTGCCTGTTAAGAACTGCTGTGAATGGTAATTAATTGCAACACAGATAAACCTGAAGCTAAAGAAGAAAAATGTGATAAAGACCATAGCACTTGCAAATGAGATATATCGTCACCAAACAGGAACGTGGCACTTGAGTCTCTGACAATGACTATACCATGGGTCACCAACAGGGTGCAGGCGGGCACAAGGTAGCCCCCACAACCACATGAGGTGCCCGCAAGCGTGCTTTTCATTCATGTTTTCAGTTAATAAAGAAAAAAATGCATTCTGTAATACAAATTGTGAGTTCTGATAGAACAAGCATATTTGCTTTGTTTGGGTTAAAATAAGCCATGAAAATAAATGCCCCTAAAATAAGTACCTCTCAGCCATGATCATTTTGTAAAAGTAGATCTCACAAGAAAAAACATTGATCACCCCTGGACTACACCATACTATACTATATATTGAAGAGACAATACCCTACAATTCTACAATTAAGACTATGTACAGTATGTCTATAGACTTTAAGTTTTAAGATTAAGAGGTTAACTTATTTTTACAATGGTATAACATAATATACAAAATGGTATATAAGTAACAATGTTACTTATAACATTACCTACACACTTAATCAAGGTTTTATGAAGGCAACTATTTGACTTTGGTTTGTATTTACATTCTTATGGGATCAAAACTACCAAAAAGCAGCACCCTACAACTGATTATGATCATCCCACTGCCCACTGTGTGTACGTGCTGTTGCCTCAACCTGACACCCCCTCATGTTCATAGAGCGTCTTAAAGTTAGACAAGGGTTTACACTATAGAACACATTTCTGTTGGAGGACATTAATGCATCTTTTTCTGACAGGCAAGGCACACCACAGAGGTGAGGTGAGAGAGGAAGAGCAGGAGGACAACAAGCAGCCAGATGTCCCAGGCTGTGACAGTCCCACTCATCACTGGATTCCAGGTTGAGTGTTGGGAGTCAGGACACTTGGCACACCGCACTGGAGACAGCAGGCAGCAGTGAGTAATGATGCGAACCGCACAGCTCTCTCATCAGCATATTATGCAAAATGCAGTACATATGACCAGCATTACAGTGAGCTGTATGCTGGTACGTCCCTATACGTGTGGTTGACTATGTGTGTGTGTGTGTGTATGTATATATATATACAAGTGCACAGTCAACACCGTGTATGGCGGGACCACCACCACCTGGACTGGCAGACCGGATAGTCGAATCTCGGATTCAGGAGGAGCAGTGTGGTTTTCGTCCTGGTTGTGGGACTGTGGACCAACTCTATACTCTCGGCAGGGTCCTTGAGGGTGCATGGGAGTTTGCCCAACCAGTCTACATGTGTTTTGTGGACTTGGAGAAGGCATTCGACCGTGTTCCTCGGGGAATACTGTGGGGAGTGCTCCGGGAGTATGGGGTATCGGACCACCTAATCCAGGCGGTTCGTTCCCTGTATGACCGGTGTCAGAGTTTGGTTCGCATCGCCGGCAATAAGTCGGACCCGTTTCCAGTGAGGTTTGGACTCCGCCAGGGCCGCACTTTGACACCGATTCTGGTCACTACTTTCATGGACAGAATTTCTAGGCGCAGCCAGGGCGTTGAGGGGTTCCAGTTTGGTGGCCGCAGGATTCGATCTCTGCTTTTTGCAGATGATGTGGTCCTGTTGGCTTCATCGAGCAGTGACCTTCAACTCTCACTGGACCGGTTCGCAGCTGAGTGTGAAGCGGCTGGAATGAGAATCAGCACCTCCAAGTCCGAGTCCATGGTTCTCGCCCGGGAAAGGGTGGAGTGCCATCTC
>QODF01000085.1:602363-654441 GCA_024372805.1 Oostethus manadensis | reverse complement strand
CCGTGGAGGTCTGCTCGTGTGACCATCTATTCAGCCACTGTGAGCTTGGACCTCCTGGACCAAAACATCACTTTCCACAAGTGAAGTGAAGTTTGGCCATCTTCCGCTGTCTTCATCCATATTCAACAAAACTTGTAATTCGCTTCGCCAGCAGCGCATTTAAAGGTGATGAGAGGAGCTCATTTGATTGCTGAAGATTTGACCCGACTGTGTTAAACCCAGTAATACCTTCTCTCCTCCCTGTTTGCCACTTGCGCCGGTAGGAGGGACGGAGGCGTACTTACGTCAGGCTGCGCGTGGCACGAAATTGCAAAATGCGCCTAAAACATGCCCATTGGTCTACAAAATTAGAGCCCACAAAGTGCAATGTCTCAAAAGTGACACGATTTGAAAAAAAATGGCTCAAAAGTTTAACATTACTTGGAGTTCAAACCATATTCGTACATGATGTCACATCAGAGACATCAGTAAATCTCATAAACATAATGGGAAAGAGGAAAGGTGTGACTGTAAAAATAAAACCAGATAAGGAACCTACTCTAACACAGTAAAGCATTTGGCTCCATTAACATTAATCAAATATCTATTAAAGTAAATACACGTATTATATCCAGCAATACCTATTACCACATGGATCCATCCATCCATTTTCCATGCCGCTTATCTTTATCAGGGTCATGGGGGTATGATGGGGCCTATTCCAGCTGACTTTGGGTGACGGGTGGTGTACACCCTGGACTGGTCTCCAGTCAATCGCAGGGCACATATAGACAAACAAGCATTCACACTCACATTCATACCTATGGACAGTTTAGAGTTGCCATTTAACCTAACATGCATGCTTGTTGTGAATGTGGGAAGAAACCGGACACACCCATGCAAACTGCACACAGAGTTGCCCAAAGGAGATTCGAACCCAGGTCTTCCAAATCTCCTCACTGTGTGGCCAACATGCTAACCACTCGACTACTGTGCGGCAAAGGATGAATATTGTGACTTTATTTTAGTTTTATTATACAGTGCTCAACTTCTAATTTCCATGGCAAAATAAATATTAAATACTCCTTTAAACATGCCTGTACTGTTGATAAAGGTTTTCCAACATGACGATTTGAACTGTTTTGAGAAGTGATACATTTTGAAGTCAACCAACATCACAGACTGGATTGTGTTCTGCTTGAAAGCGTCCACCTCCAAAAATGGAGGATAAGCCCAGTGAATGGACTTCTCCTGCCCTGTGCCACAGAGGGAGTGAGACAGAGCGGCCTTCGTATGTTTCCCTGTTAGAGGTCCCATGAGGCCGTGCGCTGATAGTCAAGAGTTGTAAAAGCAAACATTGTAGAGGTTGTGTCAGGCTGACAGTAATTAAAGAGCAGGTCCATCATCTACTCTAACCTCTTTGATTTCACAGCTCCTTAGTCTGCCTCATCTGACGCCGCTTCCAACGGTCCCATGACTCCCTTGCCACTGCAGCCCCTCCCCTACCCACTTTGCCACCCAATCCGGAGGGGATCAAAGCCCATCTCTGGGACCTGAATTAACAAGGCATAGCACAGGCGCAGGCCTATAAATATCCCCCCCCCTTCAAAAGAACAAGAACAGCGGGAATGGGGGTGCAATATAAAACAGGCCTCAGCCAAGTCATCCCTGGTGTTTATCTTGGACACATTTCTATCTCAGCGGCCAATAAAACAATTCCACTTAACTGTAAGTGGCCCCCAAAGAGACTATTCCTGTTCCTAAAAAGGGCGGCACGATGGCTTCCATATGGTGGGACAGCAGAGGGACAAGCACAAGGAGCTCAGACCAGGGTCCATTTGGCTGCTTCCTCGACACTGTCCATCCACAGCTGTGATATTACTCCCCAACATCTGGGTTATTGCCCACTTTGCCTGGGAATTATCAGCCGTGTCGATCTTAGGCATCTCGCTCTGGCAGCGTGCCTCCGACAGCACAACCTCCCTTCCAATGTTGAAACACTATCACACAGAGGAGTTATTACTCAGTCACTTGCCATCTCGTGTCTCCGTGGGGGTAACACACGGGGAGAAAACGATGTTTGGAAAGAGGGGGAACCGAGCTGTAAAAGCAGGCAATTCAGCACTTCCAGGATAGGTGTTAAATGCAGCAGGATATTGTCAAAAATGAAATGGGGAAGTGGGGGTGGTGGGCATTGTTACATTGTCAAATTAGCACCACGACTTAGGCAGAACAGTCCCATCACACATTTCCGTCTCCCTTTGAGTATCTTTAACCATCTGTAGTGCATGAAAATGGCTTCATTCTTTTGTCATCTCATTTCAAATTGAGATTGTCTGCTGGACCATCAAGAGACTGAACAGTGGCAGATGTAGAGACTACATAGGTGTGAATATAAACCCACTCAACTGCAGTGCCAGTCCCAAACAGCCTCCCAACTATTTCACTCTGAATCTAATTACAGCGGCAATATACTGAAAACCACTTTAGAATTGAAGGAACTTTGTTTACTACAAAACCAATTACTGCCCTGTAATACACGTCTAAGAGTTTCTTTTATTACTACAGGTACGGTCAATACGGCATTATGATTTTAGTTGTGATACAAATCTTACATTGCACTTTATCTCTGTCTTTCCCTCTCTCAGAGCAAATGATACCGCTAAAAATAGTATGCATTGCAAATAAGAATTTGCCAAAGCAATAGAAATATAGGTTATACACCAAAGTGTGGGGCGTCCACCTTGTTCTTTGTTGTAATATTGCACAGTGATCTACTGCCCCCTAGTGTTTTTCCCTAAAACATATACAGTGCAGTTCATACAGTAAGTCAACACATTTATAACATTTAATGTATGTGAGTAATGCGAGTATATGAAAATATTTACCTTTTTCCTCTTCACTGCCCATCTCTAATAAAGAAAAAAGACCGAGTTTAGTTAAATGACCTGGTAGAAGATTCTGTGTCACCATGTACTTCTCAAATCATAAATACGTACTGAGTTTCGTTTGATGGTGGCATCCCGAAACATTAGACATACATCAACATTAATCACTCCCATGTTTTCCTCTTTGCTTTTAGGATCACTGAGGCGTAACTCCATTTCATAGTTCCTGAGATAAAAAGATGACATTAGGTGACCTCTTTACACTATCAATGGTTTGCAGCCTTTTATATGCCCTGGACCCCAGGAATTGAGTTACTATGTTTTCAAATCACCTACAAAAGTACAGCAACATTTGATTTTAAGATAAAACAAAAACTAGATGACAGTCAATAGTTGCTGTCCAAAGAAAGCCTACCTTATTGTTTTGAAATTTTCCATGAGATTGTGTACTGCATGTACAGTATGTTAAAAGTGTACAGCTGAAGCTAAAGCTAAAGTTGTCGAATAAGTCATATTTGTGAGTGTGTTTTTTAATTAAAGGCTTCGCTGTAGATTTTTTTTTGTTGCTTCTGAAAAAACATGCCTGTCTCAAAATGTAAAAAAAATCAAAAAGAAAAAAAGGATGCCACTCACTTGTAAAGTTGAAGATTCTTCAGTTCAATTGTGCTTGAACCCATGAATTCATTTGAAGTCAGATTTTTATTGTAGACCTGTTAGAGAAAAAATATTTTGAGAGTGTTTTTGTAATGAAAAGACATTTCCCATACCCGAACTTCCACAATATGCTCTCTGTCCCGCAGAGGGTAGGAGAAGAACTCGTTCCACCTGGGATTCAAGTTTTTATACGCCACTTTGCTCTTGTAGAATTGCTTTCCTTCCAGTTTGAACTTCACATAAGGATCACTTGTACCTTCAAATTAAAACAAAATACAGAGACACACATTAGTATAATGCATATAATGTGCTAAGGGTCGTCTTTTTTTGATGATTACAAAATACTGTCAGTCAGCGTTGTTGCAGTACATTACCAACTGTTGTGTTGCATCTCATCTGTTTACGTATTTGTTGGTGGTATGGCAATACATGATACATGATTGTGGGGAAAGCTTTATTTCTAATTAGCCTTGAGCACAGTTTGGGAATTTATACATACTCTTATAGAATTTGCAGTTATCTTATGCAGAATATGTAATTTATAAAAAAAATTAACGTGCTAAAGGCCCCACACATGCACAGTCTCCTTCCTGACTGATTTCACGAGAGGAGTAGGAGGAGGAGAAGTGCCACACACATGGCGATCTAGCTGTTTAATTCTCGCCAGCATGAGACATCCAGAAAGCAAAATTTCGAAGCAACTGGTGTTAATCTCCCAAGCCGGTTAAGAAAGTCTGCGCACGAGCGGGGTGAGGGTACGAGACTTCTTTGTTTCTGCAATTGCATGCAGACTGGCCAAAAAAAAGAAAGCCATTTCCATGCCTTCATTTGTGTAGGGTGGATAAAGGGGTGCTTGAGAGAGCCCACAGGGATGCTTGAATCACATGACAAAGGCCCTGTGGGGATGGGCTGTCAGACCTGTCAGCTCTCCACTCCAAATGAACATCTCGCAAAAGCAGGCAGGACCCACAGCAGCTCCACCCTGCCAGCCTGTGACAGGGAAACCTCCAGGCAACTTGACAGGAGGAGAATGTGGCAGCTCGCTAGGAGAAAAGCTCTGGCACAAGTGAGAACAGTGACGATGGAAATTAATGGGAGAGGGCAAGAGGGAAAAAAACAAGAGGAAAGAACAAAACCCAAAGAGCGGAGGGGGGGCTAGTGGCGTGGGTCCTTTTCAGAATATGTAATGAAAATGTATGCCCTTGGTCAGCCTTTGGCACAGTGCTGATTGTTGGGCAAACAGGGGTAAGGCATGGAACGTGTGTGGGTTGCATCATCGTGGTGCCATCTTCTCAGGGACTGGAAGGTCTCCACTAGGGCACTACACTTCAAGTGCCCTTTGCACTCAAAAAACAGTACAAAAAATGTAGATGAACATCAGTCTATAGGGAAAAAAATCACAACCCTGATTTGTACTCTAAAACGCTATCCATGCATTTTCCATCCTGTTTGTCCTTTTAAAGGTCATCGTGAAGATGTAGACTATTTTTTCTGATTTAGGGAGTAATGCAAGGCCAATCACCTGTCAATCACATAAGACCCTTTCACACTGCCTACTACATTTTATTTTCAGTATCACAGTTCTGTATAAGCGCCGCCCACGTGACATGGAGGGAAACAAGTCGACCCAACAATATTTCCCGACCTTTGAGGTAGGCTCACCCCCATAACAGAGGCTGGACGGCACCCTAGCATCTTCAGTCAACTGAAACGACTTAACCTTTTTGGAATTTAGGAGGAACTTCAAACATGTAAACATAAACCACACAGTGCACTGCAAAAATACAATAATGTAAATATGTCCAATTTTACGATAGTCAGAAGATTCAGGGTTCGAATCTCTGTTGAGCATCCCTGTGTGGAGTTTGCATGTTCTCCTGCGTGTGTGGGTTTCCTCTGGGTACTCCGGTTTCCTCCCACATTCCAAAAACATGCATGTTAGGTTCATTGGCAACTCTAAATTGTCCATTAGAGTTTTAATGTGAGTGTGAATGGTTGTTTGTCTATATGTGCCCTGCGATTGATTGGCGACCTGTCCAGGGTGTACCCCGCCTCCCGTCCAAAGTCAGCTGGGATAGACTCCAGCATCCCCGCGACCCTAATGAGGATAAGCGGTATAGAAAATGGATGGATGGATGGTTAATCCCTTATATATCACTTCATATTCCCATTCAGTGCCTTCTCAAATCAGATCATACCACATATTTTTCATCAAAAGTTCCCTGGTTGGGTGTTAATTTTATACAAAATACCAGTTGTAAATGTATTTACACTTACTTTAAATTGTGTTCTCTAAAAGGTAGTGTAAAACTGTATTTTTTCCAGTCCAAATATTTGCACATTAATTTTATAGTTGTATTTCTAAATAATACCACTTGATGTCGCTGCTTTTCACAACATCCCTTTCACAAGGCATCTTCTGTAAAAGCATTCATTCATTTTTTATACCGCTTATCCTCATTAGGGTCACGGGGATGCTGGAGCCTATCCCAGCAGACTTTGGGCGAGAGGCGGGGTACACCCTGGACTGGTCGCCAGTCAATCGCAGGGCACATATAGACAAACCAACATTCACACTCACATTCATACCTATGGACAAGATGATGATGAAACGTGACGTTTACAAATTATCTGCCTACACACAAATTTGGATGCGTTGGAGATTATGATAATTCACACAATGTTATCGGAGCTCCCCATAGGACAAAAACAAGAATGCTAAGTTAATAAATAAAATTAAATACGCTAAATTCCCTGTAGGTTTCAACGTGACTGCGCGTGTGATTGACAGGTGAAATAGTACCCCCATCACATTGAACAGTAGTGGCATAAACAATAATGCAAGGCTCTATGGATACACTTCTTGGACTTAAGGCCCAGGCGAACTGATTTTCTTTCTCACTTTATTTATATTATCTATATTTATATATCTATATTTATATACTTCTGAAATGTGTCTGACTGCACACCATCATACCACATATGTTTGACAATTTGACAAAGTATAAACACTGTATGAACATGTAGATACAGTACAGCCAAAAAGCAAACTATGAATGTGCATACAAGGAAATCATGTCACTTGACAACAGGCAGACAGCTAAGGAAACAATAAAAACCGTTTAGTCACAATCCAATAATAATAAACAAGACAGATTTCTAATTCTGCAAAAGATCAGTTATGCCTTTATGGAAGACCAGCAGATAGTTGACCTACCGGAGCGTTTGTCTCGGATGACCAGGTTCTGTCCCTGTTTTAAACTGACGCACAGTAGGTACCTCTGGAGTGGTGCTGGTCCTTGGACCTCTGACCCTGCCGTCAAAACCTGCCCGGAGGGATCATTTGTTTTTATGTGGTGTACAGTACAAACAGAGGAGAAAGGGTGGGAATGGGGTCCAACTCTGAATATAGTGGGAACTCACCGAGCCTTCAGGTGGATCTGGTAGAATTTCTTCAAAGAAGTCACATGGTTCACTGGACATCTATATTGCAAGAAAAAAAATTGTTTCAGCAAACACAAACTAATTCCTAAAACGTTAACTGACTAAACAGAGCTATTTGACTTTTCAAATCAGTGGCATCTCTAAATTTTTCACAGCATTTGCAGCAAGTGAAGGTTAGGTGGAAGGTTGTGTCCGCTAACCTGTGCACATGTAGCTCTTCCTGGGTATCGTCTGCCACTCCAGTATCTGTTTTGATTATTTAGTGCCACTGTGGTTTGTCAAGTTTAAAAATACATCTTACATTTGTTTGCCACATACAGCATACACTAATCCTAAATGCTGTTTAGATTATGTCAATACAACAGTTCACACAAAGCTTCTCCATCAGTCTTTATACTACATTGTACTGCTGTAAAGAACTCCCCATCTCTGCAAAATGCATCCAAGATAAATGATGACACAGTAGTCCTAGTTTCAACTATACCCATTAGGTCCAATCAGAATTCAAAACAATTCAATGGATGAACATCAATTTGAACTGACTCCACCCCACAGGACCATGAATTTAATTTGAATTGCAGGACGTTTAATTGAATTGAAGTTACTTTTCTTTTTTAATAATAAGGGACAAAAAAAATCCAAACCTACATGGCCTTGTGTGATTGCCCCCAAGTAACTGGTTTTTCCACTTTAGCAGTACAACTGCAATCAAGCTTTGCGATAACTTGCAATAAGTCTTTTACGGAGCGGTGAAGGAATTTTGGCCCACACATCTTTGCAGAATTGTAATACAGCCACATTGGAGGGTTTTCCATCATGACCTGCCTTTTTAATGTCATTGAATTAAATTCAATGACTTTATTTTATTATTAGATAATAAAATATACACCCCATGTAAATACAAATACACATCTAAAAGATACGAGACACTCCAGGGTCTGTAGTTACATTTACACAATTTCACCCACATCTGCAGTCAATTTCACTTACAATCTAAACTGATTTTTAATCACAATGCGACATTTTCATTTCATTCATTTCATTTCATTTACATTTTCGGAGATGTTAATTGTCTTGGTTAATGTGGATGTGTACTACATTACCCAAAAGGCTTAGCGCTCGATGGGAAACTGGAGGTTTACATGCTGTTGAAGCTAAGAGCACATAATGGTGATGTCATATGCCAATAGACAGCGCCGTTCATGAGTGTGTATTTGTGCACTACATACGCACAAAGCATTGCAACTTGTTTCTGCAATAGTTAGCCACAATTTCGGTCTTGGTTTTCTGACTGTGCCGCTGTTGCCTTTCTTTTTATTACTCCTTTGCGTCCTCGTAAGCCTCTACAGTAATCAATAGCAGGGTCTATTTAAGGAAGCCGCGTACGTGCATTGATTTGGGATTGGTTTCACCAGGCTTGCTTAATCAGTTTCTACTCATCCCGGCTTGGGTTTTGTGCAACCAATTAAGGCTCGATGCTCTTGTTTTGTGCAACTGGCCCCTGGTCTGAATATCAAATTATTAACTAAACATAAATGTACTGAAGGTGCCATGTGAAATTTGAGGTAGCCTTTGTGGAACAGCGTACCGGAGAACTCCAGTAATTGCAGATTGCGCCGTGGTGTCCATTTGGTAATGGAACTGGTTCACCAAAATGAACGAGGAGAGATGTCCATTTACATCTATTATCATTTTGCATATTGCTGTTTTTACAAAAGTGCAAGTATAAACCAGTTGGGCCCATCAATTATTTGTACTTATCATCAATCTGTTTCACTAGAGTACTCAAAACAAAATGTCCAGAACTTTTGGACAGCCATTTTAAAGACTTGGATGAAGCAATGTATTCTGGGAGATGAGGTGCTGTTCTATTTTTCTGTCCAGCAATTTGAAATGTTTTACAATTTTAATCATCTTCCTATACCTATGTACGAAAACAAATTATTTTGCACACACAGTCCATCAATTCATTCATTTTCTATACCGCTTATCCTCATTAGGGTCACGGGGATGCTGGAGCCTATCCCAGCTGGCTTTGGGCGAGAGGCGGGGTACACCCTGGACTGGTCGCCAGTCAATCGCAGGGCACATATAGACAAACAAAAATTCACACTCACATTCATACCGATGGACAATTTTAGAATCGCCAATTAACCTAACATGCATGTTTTTGGAATGTGGGAGGAAACCGGAGTACCCGGAGAAAACCCACACACGCACGGGGAGAACATGCAAACTCCCACACACACAGTCCATAAAATAATATTTTTTTTCTAAAATAATGTTTAAAATATATACTGTAACGCTTCATTGATACATATACCATCCATCATGAATTTCTTTGAAGATCATTCTCAATTCAATTCTGAATTTAGTACAACCCATGGGTTGTGTACAGACCAATGGCTGAAAATGTATGCCTTTTTGTCATCATATAAATTCCAAAAGATTATAGCTAGGTAATGTTGCTTTTAAAAAAGCTGGGAGGAAGATAAGAGCAGAAGGCTGGCCATTCAACTTGTCAATCAACTTGTCGCTCAATTTGTGATTTCTTCTTACCTGCCCTCGCAAACAAATACAGTGAGGGAAAAAACTATTTATACCCCAGCTGATTTTGTAAGTTTGCCCACTAACAAAGAAATGATCAGTCTATAATTTCAATGGTAGGTTTATTTGAACACAGAGACAACAATGACAAAAAAATCCAGAAAAATGCATTTCAAAAAGAGTTATAAATTTATTTGCATTTCCATGAAGGAAATAAGTATTTGATCCCCTGATTACCTGTATAAAAGTGACCTGTCCACAGAAGCAATCAATCAATCCAGATGCCAAACTCTGCACCATGGCCAAGACCAAAGAGCTTTCCAAGGATGTCAGGGACAAGATTGTGGACCTACAAAAGGCTGGAATGGACTACAAGACCATCGCCAAGCAGCTGGGTGAGAAGGTGACAACAGTTGGTGCAATTATTTGTAAATGGAAGAAACATAAGTTAACTGCCAATCTCCCTGGGTGTGGAGCTCCATGCAAGATCTCACATCGTGGAGTTTCAATGATAATGAGAACGGTGACGAATTTGCCCAGAATTACTTGGGAGGAACTTGTCAATGATCTCAAGGCAGCTGGGACCATAGTCACTACAAAAACTGTGTGAGCACTGAGGGTGGGGTGGACGGAGCACTGTTGGAGGGGGGGTAAACCCATTGGCCCTCTACGGGCACCTGCCTCTGGCGTCAGGGAAGGCGATGGCCCGCGGCAGTTGTGTCTGGGGCGGCCTGGAGCTCCCGGGGTGTTGAATATGGCCCCTGCTTTGGGGGTTGGGTGGCTTCTGGGCCGGGGGCTCAGGGGCGGTTGTCCTGCTTGCCCGAAACTGGCCGTCCCCCGGCGGGTGTTCCGGTGGTTGGCGCCCTGGCCCCCTTTGTGGCCGTTGCTCGGCTGCCGAGTGGCGTCCGGCCGGGTCTACCTTGCACCTCTTCGGAGTGGACTCGCAGCTGCCTCTTGGGGGGGCGGGGTCGGGCCTTCCCCCCTGTAGGGAGCCTGCTGGGGGGCCGTGCTCCAGCGTCTTCCTAGTCGGACCCTCGCTTTTGGAAGGAGTGTGGTTTGGGATGCATGACTGTGTTCACCACGAACATCTCCTCATTCTCTGTTTCACTCTGATGCGGTTATCCTGTCACTGCAGAGTAATGTAGATTTAATGTAGATTTGTTGCACGTGTCATCTGGATGGTCATTGTTCAAGAGGTTCTGTTTTTTTCTCTGTTTTTCTTGTATGTTTATCATTATTAGTACATGTGTGTGTATGTATATGTGTATGAATATGGATATGTGAATATTTATGTATGTATTATACATATATGTGTGTGTGTGTATATATGTGTGTGTGTGTGTGTGTGTGTGTGTATATATGTATATATATATATATATATATATTTATTATTAGTGTTATTTTTCCCCTGTATTTTTCCTCATTTTGCTCTGTGACTGTTCTGGTTGTTGCTGAAATTGTGATTATCATGGTTGTTTATAAAATGGTTGAAATATGTTTGCGAGGTTCTTCTGCACCCTTTCTTATATCCCCCACCCCACCCCACACCCGTCCCTTTTCAGGTCAGGTCTGGCATCGAAATGTGGCGCAACAAAATTCATAATAAACGCAGTCAAATGTCAAAGGAGACTCATTTGGATTATGAAGTCTCCCGTGGCAAAGAAATTTTGCTCAGCATTTAAAGGCAGCTTGACACCCATTCAACTGTTATAAGACAAAAAAAACAAAAAAAAAACAGTTGGTAACACACTACGCCGTGAAGGACTGAAATCCTGCTGTGCCCGCAAGGTCCCCCTGCTCAAGAAAGTCCATCTACAGGCCGGTTTGAAGTTTGTCACTAAACATCTGACTGATTCAGAGGAAGACTGGGTGAAAGTGTTGTGGTCAGATAAGACCAAAATTGAGCTTTTTGGCATCAACTCAACTCGCCGTGTCTGGAGGAGGAGGAATGCTGCCTATGACTCCAAAAACACCGTCCCCACCGTCAAATATGGAGGTGGAGGTGGAAGGGAGGATGGATCGGACCATGTGCCGTCAAGTGTTGGGTGAGAACCTCCTTTCCTCAGTCAGGGCATTGAAAATGGGTCGTGGTTGGGTATTCCAGTATTTCCAGCAACAAAAGATTGGCTCAAGAAGAAGTATATTAAGGTCATGGAGTGGCCTAGTCAGTCTCCAGACCTTAATCCCATAGAAAATCTGTGGAGGGAGCTGAAGGTTCGAGTTACCAAACATCAGCCATGAAACATTAATGACTTGGAGAGGATCTGCAGAGAGGAGTGGGCCAAAATCCCCCCTGAGATGTGTGCAAACCTTGTGGCCAACTACAAGAAACGGCTGACCTCTGTGATTGCCAACAAAGGTTTTGCCACCAAGTACTGAAGCAGGTTTTTCAAAGGGATCAAATACTTATTTCCTTCATTGAAATGCAAATTAATTTATAACACTTTATGAAACTAATTTTTCTGGATTTTTTTTGTCATTGTTGTCTTTCAGTGTTCAAATAAACCTACCATTGACATTTAAGACTGATCATTTCTTTGTTAGTGGGCAAACTTACAAAATCAGCTGGGGTTTTAATAGATTTTTTCCTCACGGTACAGACCCATTAAATTCTGTTTTTTTTGTTATTTATAATTTTATTGTTTTAGGTGGGTTGCTGGGTTGAAAGAGTTACAGTATATTAGAACCTGTTTCTGTTTCAGTGTTGCGTCCCCGTGTTTCCTCATTGCTGCCACTGATAACTTTGTAACAGTTATGAACCGGATTATGCCAGGTATGCAGGCTTCACTTACTAAACATAGATTTACTGTGGCAAGCATGAAAAAAAAAACATCAGGAAAGTGAAAGACACATTTTCACACCACTGTATATTTATTAATGCTGTCAAAGTTAATGCAATAATAACGTCTTACTGGAAATTTCCCTTAATGGCACTATTTTTATTTTTTTAAATTTGATCATGTGTTTAGTGTTTACACATCCTGTTTGACCCTCTGCCCAGATCTTAGTTTTGATGAATCCAGCGGTGGATGTGGCGCTACAAGCAGTTAGCAGAAAAGAACAAGTTGAAGGGTATTCTGAATGATAAGTTTAGCTTGGAAGCCCTGGCAGATGGCTTTAGTCATCTGCATCAAGAACAAAGTTATTTGTATCTACTAACTAATCGGGTTGTAACGATTCATTCACTACATCAGTGTATCGATTTATATTACGTTATGTTCACCAAATTGCTAACATCAAATCTAACATCATTTCTAAGGTAATTTTTTAAATATATTGTTTTTTTAATCATATCTTAACCTATGTATTTAGATGTGTATCAAAATGTTTGCCAGAAAGAGATTTACATCCTTACGTATAATAGATTAAACTCCTTTATATCTGTGATTAATTGTAATTAATTATGACTTAACTATGGACAAAATGCGAGCAATCACAAATACTTTAATCAATTGACAGACCTAATATTTATATAAATAAGACTTACCTCTAGTTCTTCTATAGTCCCTCCTTCTAGTGACGATTCCTCAATATTATAGTCACTTGTGATTGAGGATAGGGTGGGTTCCTGATCCAGTGTCTCCATGTCTGTCAACCATGGTATGGCGACCAGGTCCTCACCTGAGCAACAGTATTCTGAGCTGCCATTTGCGCTGTCCGGTGGTTTACCCAGAGTGTCTAACGTCAAAGGCACCTTTTCTCTGAAAGGCGATGGAGTCCTTTTCCCAGACGGGGGCCTGTTCTGCTGGAAGTAAACGACCCTTGCTTGTGCACTTTGGTCTACCAGAGAGTTTGCTCTTTCAAGCTTGTCTGTTACAGTTCCTGAATTCCTGACAGCCTCAGGTGTCCAAGGTCTTTTGCCAAAATCCATTGCAGAATGTGGTCTTGGCGAACAGAGACTTTGTGGAGGAATAAGGTCGAAAGTAAAAGTAGGTCCTTTGCTCTTGGCTTGTTTGTCTACTTGTGAAAATAAGGCTTCTTCACTTACGTTCATCTTTTGCTCCGAGCTTGACATTTCCTCATCAATAATATCCTCATGAAGAGCCGTTGAGTTAAACGATGAATATGCTCGATTGGAGCCTACATCTGGGACATCTGTGGGAACTCTGACGTTCATTGCCGACCCATCAGGGATAGAGTCACTAGCAGTGGAATCATCATCACTCAACATAGGGGAATTGGCACCAAATATGGCCTCGGAGGCTGTCGACAACGGAGCTTTCTCCGGTGGAAGTGCTTCTCCTGGTGCTAGCCTTATTTCTGGTACAGATATACTGCGCCTGTGGGCAAGTTTCTTTCCCTGCTTGCCAGCTGCTTTTTTGTCGCGCTTCATCAGATTGATGAACTTATATTTCATTCTTATATTGTCCAATAAGTTCTTCTTCTTCTTTGGTTCCATTTTTCAGGCTTCGGTTGGAAAACAAAAAAGATGAATAAGCGTTATTGTAAATACGCACATATATACAAGGAAGTGGTCTAAATAATTACCTAGTGGCAGAAAACTGATATTTTTAGCTGGTTGACAGCCCTCTTAGTTGCTCTCGATGGTGCGAGGTCTGAGTAAGCTGCTGCGTTCAGCCAGCTCCAATGTATGAATGAATCCAATAAAAATCCAGGTTAAACCATGTAGGGTAAATTAAATGTACTGATTGTACAGGTAGGCTTAAAAGTATAAAAAGTTTCTAGCATTATATATTTTTCCTGAACAGACGCATCGCAGTTCAAAAGAACATACCTGCTCAGTCAACTTCCGCCACCACTACTTCCAAAAACCAACAAAGACCAATGAGTTAGCAGAGAGGCGACCTAAACATTATGGCAAAAACATGTCGTCGGGCGCACCTTCTTGATAGAAGGCTTGTCATTGGTGGAATAACCTGACTGGAGTGAAACTAGCTACACCTGTTCTACAAGGAGAGTTTTAACAACTGTGAGAATGCAACAGATGCACTTCACAGCCGAGTCATTTCAAAAGTTAAATTCTATCAAAACAATGATTCTATGACAATATACAGCGGAACATTAAAAGGTGAAACATAATCATTTTTGAAATAATGCAAATTGAAACACTCCAGAGAATTACCACTAACACTGTAATGAAGTCCCAGTTTCAATAACTTTTCTTAACTTTTGTAACAGCATAACTGTGTGCAACCACCACTATCATTATTATTATTATTATTAACTACTGTTAATAAGACATGTTAGACATAAAACTCCGGGCAGCACTGGTGCTGTTTCGGATTTTCAGAGAACCAGAGTATAGAGCGGCCGGAGTCATTTGATGCGGCGGACACCTGCTCCAAGCAGGCATAGGCTGCCATTGTTATGCCATTTTGTTGATGGCAATGAATGGAAATGGTAATTAAGGGTGCAGACCAGGCTGAACATTTACATGTTTTGATCTGATAAATCTAGTAACTTTGATCATGTGTAGATCATGCATGGATATTAACATGAGCGTCAGCTGTTCAACTTTGATGGAACAAAACCATCCACAAGTCACTCCATGACTCTGTGAACACCAAGGTAGGTTGGACTGCAGGGTTTAAATTAGCAGGGAGGGCCGAGACTGCAGGTTTTCTTTCTAGCCGGTCATGAAAGCAGGTGATTTTAATGATCAACACCTCCTTCAATTTGAGGGAACGAGTTCATCGATTAAAATCACCTGCTGGAGAGACTGGTTGACGAGAAAACCTGTTACCCTCGGAGGCTAACAGACAGAAAGAGGCTATCAAACCAGCTAAATCTCACTCCGGCCTCCTCCACCACCTTCGGCAGCATGTCCGTCTGCTCTTCTGGGTAAAGTACACTTAAGAAAACATGTTTATTTCTTTGCACTTTCTTTTATTATGTTTTAATATAATTTTTTTATACATTATTCAGTGTGTAGACACACAATTCTTATTCAAAAACATATAAACAAAAAAAAAAGGTGTGGTTTTTGAGGGCGTTGGAACCAATTAATGGCATTTACGTTATTTCTTATGGGGAAATTTGTTCTGACGTACGAGTAAATCAAGTTATGAGCTAGGTCTGTGAACTAATTCAACTTGTAAGTCAAGATATTACTGTATGTATATTTAAGAAAACACTGGAAGATTGCACTCAAAAAAAAGTTTTTAAAAAGTTTTCTTAACTGTCACTTGTGTGTGTGCGTGAAAAAGAAAACCCCTGACTCTCCTTTGGTGCCCAGCTGGTTTGCATGTATATACATTTTTTTTATCGACTTTACTATGAATTTCTCACACGGGCCATTGTCAACCAGTGTATAACTATCAAACTATTCAACTTGAACAGAAAATGTTATAAAGTTCACTTGGACAGAAGTAGACTTTCACAAAAGATGGTGAAAAGCTCATGAGAAAATATTTCCTTATATGATGTTGTTTATGTGTTAGTGAGTGTGTGCCGCTGCAAGGACCTAAACATGCACTAGCCTGGGTGCAGAATATCAAACAAACTTGCAAAAGATGTGTCTGTGACAGGTACACAGGCTAATCATAGCTGGATTAGTTTGGATACTGTATTAGCACAAGTATACTTTAGTTTGCTGCCTCAGTGTTGATGTAGGCTACTTTTTATGACACCCTTATTTTGTAACAAGTAAACGGGATGTGACTAACAGTGCTCTTGTTTTGAAGGCCGGCAGTGCACTGTGTGGGTTGAGAAAGTGTCTTGACTGTGGCTAAACGAAACCAGACGTGCAGACAAATAAACTCATTTCTTGAAGCTGTAGCTCCCGTCCTTTTTTTTACACTGAACTTTTACCTCAGCATGCATCCTGAAAGCCTCGGTTACACTGGCATGAAACAGACGTCATTTATTAATTGACTTCCCTGATTCTGTCCAATATATTGCATCAAAGACTGGGCACTCTTATTTTTACACCATGAATTCAGAGGTGTTTAGTCACACTGTTTACACACCCTGCTTTGCATGATATCATTGTGTTGCAAAAGCTGCATTGATCTGACCACTTTTTTTATGAAGTTAAGCCAAACATTTTAGCCGCTTCTTCTAAGATGCGTGTGGCTATTCAACTGGGCAAAGTGGGCATCAAAACAAGGAATCAACATAAACAAATGTGAACGATCCTGGGAGAATCTCAGTGTTAGTTCTGGTTCCCATCGATGCTCAGGACTCATCGTCCAACCCTACTCATAAGATATGCGATAGTCTTGCAATATTTGCAAAGAACATTCACATTTCTGTGCGACATTTTGCCTGAAAATGTTTGATGTTAAGGTTCAAATTAATAGTTTCAAATTTATTCATCTTTAGGGGAGCTTGAAATGTACTTAAGGGAAAGTAGGTGGAGCCTGAGTATTTCAAATGTGATTGTGTAGCCGATTATTATTATGTTTTCTGTTAGTAGTCTCTTATTAGCCGGAAAAATAGATAATACTCTAATTCCACATGAGACTAACTCACCCAAAAATACTGCTGATGGATTCAGCAACATGACTGAGGTATTTGAAATGTTGGCAATTCTTGTCATCTGATCTCAACCCTGATTTCAGGCTCACATCAGGCCTTCCTTCGCACCAAACACACATTCCTATCACACATCCCCATATTCGTTTTTGGCGCTGCGCGCTCTAGCTGAGGCTCGTCACCAGTGTGCATTTGTGTTTGCAAAGTATAAACTATGTCTTCATGTCCACACAAAACTTAATGCCACTGGTGTTCAACTGTGTCTCTCCAGGGTCTGAGCCGCCTAACAGTGGAGACTGTATGACAACAGATGCGTTTGAGTCTGGGACGAATCTTGTTCAATATTTACCCGGCTCTTAAAGGGAGATCAGGCCCAAATGAAAAAACCGCGACTTGGCTCTTGGTTGAAAGGCGGGATTGGAGGGGATTGTGAACAGGGCAAGCCCCTACGGCAGGTGGCCCGTAGCTCCCCTTCTCACACAAGTCAAACAAACCCAAAGCCTGCCTGGTTACTCTACACATGCACACTGGACCTTCTCCCGCCTGCTGCACAGCTGCTCTGGTGGATGGCGAGCCAGGAGCATACACTTGCAGACATAAATGGTGACACATTCACACTTGATGGAAACAAAAGCAAGTATCATGCATTGTGTCGGATACAACATACAGCATTTAACTCAGCCACATTAAATGTACAGTGCTGGACAGTTTTCCATGATTTCGAAGGAGGCATCCAAACTTCTGTCACAGAAATGTTGATTAGGTATTTCATTATGTACGCTTTCTACATCAGTACATCAGTAGCCACAATATTTATGGTGGTCCCATGACAATACTGTTGACTTTGAAGCACATGATGTAGAATGGTATACTGACTAAATGACTAGTTTAAACTGGTTAGATTAGCTGGCTAACATGCAATCTACTGTACATTGTATGTATCGTGCATTATTCTTCTTCGGCCTCGACTTCAAGCTAAAAAGCTTAAATGATTTCTACTGCCACAGCACCACTTGCCGGCCGCACGCCGGAACTACGACAAGTTACCTTTTCAACTGACCATTCATGACCTCCATTCTTGCACCAAACTAAAGCCGACTCAGCAATTTCTGTGCGCACTTTTTGTGCTGTGATTTGAAATTAATTATTACATATTACAATTACATACAACAAGGCCTTGAAATCCATATTAGGCTTTACTTATCTACTTATCTTTAAAAGATAACATTGGAAAAATATTACCACATTTGTGACAGTGAATTAATACAAAGTAACTAAAATTTGACTAGAAACTTTAAATATACTTTTGAATATGTTTTCAAAATATTGTCACGTTTTTTTATAATCCAGTGATGCATTTTTTTATTACATTTTGTACAGTAAATTAATAAAGAAAGTGAACGGGAAATAAAGGAAAATATAAGTTACTTTTAAGCAATATATTAATTTGAAAAAGATTTCTTTTGTTTACCAGAAGCATTCTCTACATATTGCACTGACATTAACCATACTTCACTAAGCAGAGATGAATGGAGATTAAACAAGTAAAGAATATATCCAATGGAATTTCAGTGGCATTTTTGACACAAAATGATAGCTTTGGGGTCAATAAATTCATTCAATGGGCAGAGTCAAAGATGACTGAGACATCTAGTCCATACACTGATGTGTTTAATCAACTTTGCTACTGTGTGTGACTTCACAAGAGAACACATGTTTATGTCAGGGATGTTTACTTCTTTTTTCTTCTTTTTTATACAGAGAGGTAACCTAAATTACACATTAAAAGCCAATATTTGTACTTTTCTGAAAAATACAAATTTTGTACAACAATATCTAGCATAGTATCTTAATTGTTCCATAAAAAGTTCACTTGAATTATTAATATATGCTGAAAAATAAAATAGCACATTCCAGGGAATTAAAACGCAGATTAACTTAAAATCACTTTTTTTTTTTTTTTTAACAAAACAAACAACTCCATTGTTGGCAACAAAGTCCAGCTTATGCCGCCAAACGGTTTGAGCAGTCAAACCGAAAAAACAGCTTTGGAGTGAAACTACCGACTACAAACACTTAGCAAACACATACTGTTTTGTTTATAAAAGCCATGAAGCGAAGCATGTGAAGAAGAGACCTTGACTACATTTTCTTTCCACATTCATCGGTTGTTTCCAGGCTGATCTACAGAGGAGGAGGCGGAGAGATCACTGTGCATTGGCCGTGCACTTCTTCTTCTGTGATCAAAGGAGGTGAGAGTGGTGTCATATTTCTTTGGGATAAGGCATATCCTATGTGTGCATATAGAAACTACAAAATTCCCTGATATGTTATCAAATGTGCTCAACTACGAGGTGATGCTGCTTTGTTGTAGTCACTTGCTTATTGCTATATTTTAACCTGTTGCTCTGCATTGGCATTTGTGGTTTACTTTGTTTAACGAAGATCTATTAAGGTACAGTTGAACCTTCAAAGTGGAAAAAAGTTAAAATGTTGAGTTCAACCAAACCATTTGGAAAAATTTGCCTCAAAACTCAAACATGGGGGTCAGCTAGGTGACTCCTTTGTTTTTGCTGGCTTGTTTGTAAGTCAAATAATGTTGTTCATAATATGATATCAAGGAGCATTATCATTGGGACCTTAAATGGGTCAACAATAGGCAGAAACAGTGATTTTAATGCGTTATTTTGTAATTTGTCAGATTTTTTAAGATACACATTTAACACACAAGAAATTACAAATTATTATAACTTGTGATTAAATAACAATTTTGGACTTTTAACCCTTTGAAATTCAACTTTAGTTTAATAATGATGGCAACGGTTTGAGTCTGGAAAAGATGAATCCACTTTACATTACACTTTTGGCGGTTCTACTGTATATAAAAGTGTATATGGAAATGTGGCGTTACCCCAAGCTATCAAAACAATTCATGTAGCAGTGGCACTTATGAATAAAAGAGGCTAACAGTCTATGTGCAGGTCTTCCTTAGAAATGCCTCCACCTGCATTGACATCATACATATCATCTGGATTAGTCATGTGATTTGGTGCTGCATAGGTTATTATTACTATGGGGCGTGTCCTATACCACGGAGGCTGGTAATGGGTTCAAGGAGGAGCGCAAAAGAGCAAGTGCAGACGGCCAAAGCAGAATGATACATCCCTATCCATTTGTGAGAATGGTCTTTCTAAATGATTTGCTTGTGTGCTGATACATGAGGGGGAAAGTCACCCATTACTCCACTCAATGATTAGTCAACATGTGTTTTGGCAATGTCTATGCTGCAACGTTAACACATTCACAACAAATGACAGCAGTGGAGCAACCTAACCTTGTGTCTAAACAAATCTTTGTCGCCACTGTAATAAAAATCAAATTGGCCACCTGGCAGTAAAGTGATGTACTTTCAGGGTCTACACTTGTAAACTTGGCTGTCATCCACAAAAATATATGTTATTTTTTTTTCTTCATAGAACATTTTGGATATGTGCCACAAGGGTTAAAGTGGCTATTTACATCATGAAAGACTTGAATGGCTTTAGAGATGTGGCGACTCTACAAGTGAAGCAACAGAAGAAGCTTTGGCTTGTATTAACTGATGAAGATGATGATTTTGTTACCTGTTGAACTGGGCACGTTGACCTTCATTGCACATTTACTGCTCCTTTAACCATAAAAGCAACATAAACACTGCCATTATTGCGAAGATTTCCTTCATTTCCTTACTGAATCAATAAATTAAGAGGCCACAGGGGATAAAGGTGTGTGTGGTTACAGCAATGATATCTTTCAGTGAAAAATCCTTCTCTGATTGCTTGCAAGCACAACAGCATAACAGCAACGACATAATATAAGTGTCTAAAAACAATCTAGCGCCTATTGTAACCTCTGCAGACGTCATGTGAGTGGCGCCTTGTGCCTGACAGTACCCGCTGAATGTACAAACTGAATTGGGGTTGAATAATGATATCACAGAGCACTCAGGACCTTTGCTGCCCCTGCCTTCATTCCGACCAGCCTTGTTTCCTTCATGTCACCCACGTGTCCATGCGCAAGCGCTTGACCGAGGGGCTCTCCCTGTCGCCGGCTCCAGCAGCCGGGGTTCGACCCAAGCCAGCGAGAGGCGGATGGAAGTCCGCCCGGTGGTCCTCCCGATCGCTGCCATCGTAGGAGCTGCAGGAGGAGCTCAGGCTGTCGGTGGGCGAGCGTCCCAGCCCCTCCTGTCGCCCGGACCCTTGCTGAGAGGGCTGCTGCGGGGGGAAACCAGAAGGAGTGACGCGCTCCCGTGGTGGAGAGATGGGCTCGGATTTGATGTTGATGCTCTGGCTGGTGTTGATGGAGAGGTTGGAGCCCTGAGGTAGGTGGCCTCCACCGCTGCTGAGGAACAAATGCGACAAGTGTGAGACATGGAATTCAGCATGAAGACACCAAAATTAACATACAGTATGCTGCAAATACAACAATTATGACAACCAGCTCAAGTCCACATCCACCGCGTTCTTCTTCTGCCCGCTTAAAGGTATAGTTTGATATTTTTTGACATGAACTTGTATGACCTCCACATCAGCAGTGTAGTGCACCAAGGGTGACTTTTCCTCCACTTCGTATTGTGAGGCAAGTTCTGGTCGTTTTTTGGTGTAAATAGTTCCGGCTAGTTAGTAGGGTCACTTAACTAAAAAGTGTTTCTTAACAAAATAATATGCACTCAAAAGAGTAATACACTAAGCATCATAAAACCAAGGAAATTTAGACCTCACAATCGCTCTGCAATATTACATTTTTTTTTATATTTTCAAATATTTTAAAAAACAGTGCAGACTTGTAATCTGGGCTGTAACAACAAGAATGTGTCAGAATCACCCTATATGTTCCATCGCTTTACTGTCACAGACATTGCTAATAACTTTGGCTTCTTGCCATAATGGCCATAAAGTGGAAACCTAAGTGGCCAGGATGAAAACAATTTGTGTGCAGTGCACACTTCAGCAAGGATTACATTTTTACACGCCCGAAACATGGATTTCTGCTGTTCCAGCAGCCCAGGTAAGAGCAAGGGTAAACTATTCTAGCTAATCAGATGCCGCCTACCACCTTGTTACGGTATTACATTTGAAACAGGCTATCAAAAATCCGGGAATCACCAAATGTCATATTACCAGTGACGCTGCTTCATAACATAACATTATATGATGACTGTTATTAAACCTGTCACGATCATCCACAAATCAATTAATCGAATGAATAAAAAAAATGTCGGTCATTTTGTTGGCCTCGATAAATTGACATGAGAGTGTGTGTGTGTGTGTTTGTCATCCTCTCTCTCCTCTCTCTTAACCGCACAGGTTAGATGACAATAGTCTTCACTCTGCACACTGGTATCATGTTGGTTGCTGGATATTCATCTCAGTCGCTGTTAATTCTGATTAAAGTTGGATATTTAGCGAATGTCATAAGTAAACATTCAAGCAATGGCTACTTTTGGTTATGTCGGCAACCACTTATGTCGATGTGAGTCAGCCAGTCCTAGGGGTGTTGATAAAGTTCCACTGTATAAATTTTACATTTAACAATGCTTTTTGTTATAATATTAAAAATGATCACCATCACTGGTCTGTGCAATATTCACATATGAGCTAATTTGAGCCAAACAGCATTAACATTTACTGGAAGTACACCAGGAACACCTCTTCAAGTGACCTCAGTCCACTGCTAACCTGCAATACCAGAACAATTGCATCATATTCTGCTTTATACAAACTAAAGCTGAAAAATGCGGGTACCATACTGAAGTGAAACATATAACTGGGGTGTAATAAGGATTTACTGTATACGCATGCCTGTCTACCATACTTGATTGTAAGTATTTTACTCACACCAAAGAATTAAGTGCTGCCTGGCCAAGTTGATGCTGTTGCCATGCTGACATGGAGCCCAGCGAGAGCCCAGGAGAGCCAAAGCCCTGCAGGGAGGAGATCTCTGCACTGCTCAGGGAATACTCTGCAAAAACATAGTCAGAAGTCTCAATCTCACATTTAAGCTACAACACTATGCACTTGTATGTTCTTTAACATGTAACATGGGAGTGTGGGGGTCAAACTTGGTCTTACCTGCAGGATTGTAAGAGGTCGGCATGCCCGAGTAGACCAGGCCTTGTGGAGGTAAGCTGGGAGTGGTGACAGACACCACTGGAGTGGCCAGTGGCTGGTTGGACTGGGAGCTACTTATCCTCTGTGTATTCTGCAATAATAATAATAAACAAACTAAAGCATTCATACAATAGCAGTTCATATATATATATATTTATAATACCTTATATATACCTTACATAATTTTATTATCCATGAAGCCGGCTAAAAACATTGTAAACTGCGCAACTTAAAGTTGCTTGGTCCACGCAGACAGTAAATATAATATTGACCACAAGATGGCAGTACAAATTAATGAATGGCTATGTGTGGGGTGCTCTTGTTGAATGACAGTCTTGTAGAGTACAGTTTGTAGTTTGTAGAGTACAGTAACTTTACTTCAAACCCCAAACTCTAAAACATTGATTGTGCCAGTTAATTTTAAATTACAAGATTTGAACCACCAATTATATATTTTGTTATAATGTTTTTTTCACAGTGTCGTGCAGTCTACTGAAACACAGCATAGTTTGTCCATGCATCACACTTTGAAGAACACGACAATCAATCACAGATATTGTGTAGACCACAATATAGCAAACATCTGTGCAGCTGCCGAAGCGGCTGTGCTTGAGGCAGCATGGCCACATCGCCATCAACCTCATCCTCATGCTGACAGCTTCCTTGCATTGTTCCAGCCCTCTGAGGCCGGATGACTTCAACATGTATCTGAGAGAATGACCTCATACCAGATGATGTCAGTGTCTCTTACTTATAAAAATATAAATAATAAATCATTTTGTGTTTTTGTTTTCAGCAGTCCCAAACACTACAATGCCATTGTTTGTTTTTGCGTGCATCTACAGAGCATCACACTACTACAGTTGCCTACATGCAAATGGAGGCAATGAAGGAGCCAAGTGAACAGGCTGGGGCAATTTTCGCAAGCCAAAGCCAAAGCATGCAGTGACAAAATGGATTTTTCCCACGATATTTTTCTGCAGGCACTTTTTAGAGCTAATAGTCAGTCTCGTACTGTATGTTCCAACAGTGGATACCTTTTTAACCCATATAACTCACCAAATCCATTTCCTCTTCCTCTGACTGGAAGGAAAAGAAAAGCACCATTACATTAAGGAAGAGTTTAAAGTTTATGTGCCATAATTTGTTTCTGCTGAAACAAAGTGCCAGATGTGATTTTATTTGTTCTCTGTGTTTATTTCACACATGTAGCCCAATAGCCCATCAATGTATGAGTGTGTTTGCAAAGTTGTTAGCTGCTAAAAAAAAGAAAAGAAAAGGGAACATCTCAGCTAATATGTCTTCACTGATCATTTTATAGTCATCTAAATATAAGATGAGACTATAAGATGATCTTTCTTTTTAAAGGACTGGAAAATATTTTTGAGGACAAAATTACAAACAAAAAGTATCTTTTTGGTATTAGTGACTGTTAAATGCAGAATCGGAAAATTGACATAATTTGAATGAAATGCTGTCATAGTGAGAATGCACTTTTTTCCCGGCGGACAGCTCAATCGTGGTGGAATCTCATTACAAACACTAAACCAACTTCTCCCGAACTAAACGACAATAAACACCAATAAAATTGGCGGAACCTCCCCTTAGCTTTGCTTCCAGCAGCTCCCATTCATGCTTTGTGAATGGAAGCTAGCGGGGTTAGCTTCGTTTAGCATGTTAGTGCTGTTGTGTGCAACTTGGGCTGGATATTATATTTATTTTAAGTATAGTTTCACCACGTTTTGTCTTATGGCTTTATTGTAAGGAGCGTTTTAAAAAAATTAATTTGGAAAAAAATACAATAGAATTTGGGAAAAAATAAAATGGCTTTCATAGGGTCCTATAAAAGCCAGAATATTTTCAAGACAAAAATACTGTCTTACAGTATTTTAGGATGAGTGAAGTATTTTGTTCCTCATCGTATATCCTCAAATCGTGACATCCACTCCAACAGATGCAATATCTGTAATATTTATAGCCAGGTGCCACTATGTATTATATATTTTAGCAATGGTTCCATAAAGCGGTACAGTAGAAATCAGCACACTGCACCCCAATTGACATAAAACATACGATACAAAAAACAAACAAAAATACATTGTCATTGTGTTATGGCCGTGCAGCATTCACAAACTTTGCGTTTGTTGCGCAGTTGGCTAACATGGTTTGATCTTGTTCTGGAAGTAAACCACAGTATAACGGTAAACACGTAGACACACAATAATTGAGATCATTTTATTTGAAAATGGAACAATAACAATATTTTATTGTGGTTTATTGATAATCCATATACTGTTTCAACACCGTTAGACAGGTGGAAATTTTATTTCCACTGTGACATAAAACCCACAATTCTCTATCCATTAATCAACAGACATCAGCGTGTTGTAGAAGTAGTTGCACTAATAAGTCTCACCTCAAATAAAGGCATCCTTCATATCCTGTATTTGTCTGCAGTTAAGTATATAAACAACTCACTATTTGAGGACTTGACACTTCTATTTACACTACACTGTGACCCTACTCCATTTATTTCTTCACTAGTTGAAGATCCTTTGACCGGGCCAGGGCTGACTTAATACCCCGCACTCAATCAATGGCGTTGGGAAGACGCGACAAGGGCGACAAGATATTATCTGGCTCACACCCTGGGCTCCTGATTAAGTCTTCATCTACACTCTGTCACGCAGAGATGTGATTAATTTAATGCCATTATGGTCTAATGACAGGCTGTCTGCAGACCTGCCACAGTCGCCAACCTCCGCAGACTTGTGTCCGTCTGGAAAGGCTTGGTCGGCTGAGACACAACTGAATAACCTCGATCGCAGCTCCTTTAACACAAACACAGTAGATGTTACATTATGATGGGCAAAAAAAATTATACAAGTGTATTTTTTGAGGAGGACCGTTGAAGACAAATCACATAGACATTTTTTTCTGAACATGTAGCCCTAGGTGTTCATTGGGGTCAGAGAGCTCTACATCTTCATTATCACGATTATCAAGACGAAGCCATGTGTTTATGTGAATAATTGATAGCGAATTACTGTGCTTCAGCTTCAGATTATTACTTTCATGTGGACTTGATGGGGACACCACCAATAGTGTTTTGAGCACTAAAAAGTCCTAAACATCTAGAGGCAAACAAGATGTTTGACTGAGGGGAACACAAAAGGGACAAAGTGGAGACTGTGGCATACCATGTTTTCTACATTTCTTTTCATACTTTGGCTGCTCCTGTGTCCAATGTTTCGATTTGTATCACGGTTAGTGGTTGCCAAATCGATTCAAGAACAATATTGATTAATTTAGAACAATCCGATCCAAAACAATTTAGTAACTTTAAATTGATTCAGTAACTTTTTAGCCAAAAATTCAAGCATTCAAGCAATTCTGACTGTGAAATAAATACCTGGATACTGGACAGTGCAGGTTTGAGAACCAGGTATACATTAATTATGGATATAAAGAAACAGGTAAAACAATTCATGACTAATGCATTCAGGTTTTATTTGAATAAAAAGCAACCAACACTTCAGGTTAAATTAACAATGAATGAATTAACAGGTTGAATGAATAATTCTATCTGATAAAACACTGATCACTGATTGAATGCCACACTGCTATTTTTTGAACACACCGGGCATTCAGGCAATTTGCCCAATTGCACAGCCTTTAGAAAGTGCACATCATGAATGCTGGGTCTTTTCTGAGAATCTACTGCACCTACTTGTTCGCCATGTAGCAATACAAATATACCAATAACAGTACTTAATTTGGTTAGTCACATTGAACAAGTAGTAGAAATAGTACAAGATAAAATATGCAGGTCCAAGTAACTACCATGCAGTGGAAAAGAGTTAATTGTTTATAGCTTGAAATAATTTTATATTTTTTGTGGAAACGGTTTGGGAAAGGCCACAACATTTTAAAGGCATGTTTGGAGGAATGTCTGAACTGCTCTGACCACACACATTATCTTTTGAATGAACGGGCAAAAATTCCACCAAACTGAAATCTTATAACAGGACTCCCCTGAGGACTGTTAGCTCTTGTAGCATTATTGTCAATTATTGTAAACATAATAACCTAACACTTTTGCCCATATGGTGCATCTTAAGTGTGTGCAGTGGCGTGTGCGGTACTTACCAGCGGGGGCATCATCCCTTTGCTAGATGGAGGGATAACAACCCTTAGGTCTGGCTTGCGGCTTCCCATTCCCATGTTCCCTCCTGGGGGTGGTGGAGACTTGGTAGGCATGACTTTACCCAGGCCGTTGCCGCTGGGTGTGTTGAGGAGGCCCGGGGAGCCCCTGGGGTTAACAAAACCGTTCCCTGCAGAGGTGCACACCAACAGGCACACATCATGAAACCACAAACTGTGACCGACAACAATCCCGGTCTTCAAACTCGTTCTCTGTCACACACACACATCCACTCTTGTTGTTTCCTGGTTTTCTGCAGCACATGGCTTTAAGTGTTTTCATCCCTCCGGGAAGTTTTAATAGACGTGCATAATTATCCTGAACAGTTACAAAAATAAAATGGCCATTTTAAAATTGATGAGCCTGAGTGTGAATGAATAAATCCAAGTGTCTTCTTTGCACCTCGAGATGAGGGGCAGTTCCCTGACAAATGTACTGTGACTACTTAGGAGAAATAGCTGAAACCATTATAGTTGGGTGAAAACAATTCAAAAAGAAAAAAAAACATGAGTGTTTTTGTAGAATGCACACATGCAATAATAACGTGCTAGACTCAACGTTCACACACTGACATGCACAGTCATTTCCTTTTGATTAAAAAATGTGCTCAGCTAGTAAGGTTCCATATCAGTCTTATTAATGGGTCAACTATCAAAGTCTCTCAACCAAGTTATTGTGATGTATTTTTTTGTGCTTATCTATTTATACATTTTGTTTATACATGTTGTACATGTATATTTTATATTTGTATGCTTTATATATTTTTATTGCACAGAGACCCAATAGAATGGAAACCGTGACATTTTAAAATACTCACACAAATTGTACACTTAAATTGAATATAATGTGACTAAAACTACACTTGTAAAATACATTAACAAAACAACATATGTTAAACTGCTAAAAAGAAGAGGAAGAAAGAATGAATGGTATCTGGTGGAGCATCAACAGATCATTAACACTTCAGCAAGTCACTGACTTCTCTATTGTCTTCAGCGTGTCTGAGCGAAAACAAAGTGTGTGTGCTTAACGAGGAGGCTCTTTGCGTAAGAACATAATAGAACAATAGCTACACTGACTGCAGATAAGCTGCGGCAACAATTCACGGTCAAATAAACAGTTATGAAGCCCACAATAGTATCTCACAGCTGAATCAACAGTATGCACACAAGCATCCATCAGCTGTGACTTTGATCACATAAAATTTGGCTGCAATGTTTATGGTGTTTATTGTGAGAATATATAAGTACTGTTGTAAAGTAGACAAGACACTATGGAAATGTGTTGAAGGCAAAGCAATGACCTAAACTAATTTCGACATTTCATCCAAGTCATTCAATTGCTGGATTGTCAACAATATTTAAACATGATAAACTGCAATGTCATACATTATGCAACTACAATATTAAATAAAATTCCCGCTTATTACTTTATTTACTCGGCTGCAGAGAGGACCAGGCATATACTTAGCATAAGGTGGTACAAATGCATTTTCATAATAATATGAAATGATGTATCTATATTAGTATAAAATATTATAAAATATGATTAAAATATTACACATACTGTATTATTAAATTAGACTTAAAATATTAAATATATTGGAATTTGCTGCATACAATTTAATATGCTTGTGTTTTTATAACTTATCTATCATTTTGAATTAAACACTTTTAATTTGAATAATTTATATAATACATTATACTGTATGTCTAGTCAAACTAGCTATTGTCCATTATTTTTTATCTATTTTTCTATTTTTACATAGCCAAAAGAGTCACCCAACTTAGGGGAGGATGCACAGGATTGGGTCCATGAAAACGAGACAAGATTTTAACATTAATTTTAAGAAAAGTACATTGATTCTTAAAGTAATAATGCCCCTTCATTTATCTTTACTAAATGATTGGTTCTTGCCATAATATGAATTCTAACAGTTGTCCAGTAGGGCTCTTGGCTTTGTATCAGCCTGACTTCTGCACAACACAAGTGATGGTCCCGAACCAATTAATAAGGCAAGAAATTCCATTAAGTCACTCTGACAAGTCCCATCTGTGAAGTGAAAACTATATAAAAAGGAGAGGGTGTCTACTTTAAGGAATCAAAAATATAAGACATATTTAAAGTTATTTCACACTTTTCTATTAAGTACATAATTGCACATGTGTTCATTCACAGTTTTGATGCTTTCAGTGAGAATATACAATGTAAATAGTCATTAAAATAAAGAAAGCTTGAATGAGAAAGTGTGTCCAAACCTCTGGCATGTCCTGTAATCAAAAAAACCATTTACAATAAACAACATTATACATATATTTAAGACCAATCTTTGTGTTTTTTTAGTTATAAGTATAAAACATTTCTGCAATGACTTGAGTTTGCTTGTATTTAATTACCAAATAAATGCATGATGCAAGAAACACTTGCATACCTGTACTGACATAAGCCATTTCATATTTACTTATTTACATAAATGCACTGCGATTAACTGGCGACCAGTCCAGGGTGTACCCCGCCTCTCGCCCAAAGTCTGCTGGGATAGGCTCCAGCATCCCCGTGACCCTAATGAGGATAAGTGGTACAGAAAATGAATGAATGAATGACATAAGTAGATTTCCCATTATACAGTTCCACCTTTGTGTTTAGACGTGTCTCCTGTGTCATGCCTCTGGGCACTTTTGTTTTGTGTGATTCAGACTCTTTGGGATTGTGTATTTGAGTTAAACTCTAAAATGTGTCTATTCTTTATACTATTGTTACTCTTGTCAAGGAGCCTACTTTTGTTAACTTTTACTTTCCTTTAATTTACCTATTAAATTTAAACTTTGTAACCTTTAAACATCTTGTTAACAATGTTACTTCCCTTTCCCCTAGCAGGGGCGTAAAAGCCCCAAACAAGTCTTTTTCGAAACAAATGTGGCTCAGCTATGTGAGCAGAAGCGCTGCCGGGTCCCTAGAAGTAAAAAGTAAGCAAGAGAAGCCATTTTAAGAAAAAAAAACCATTGACTGACGTTAAAGAACTGTACAATTTAACTAAAAACTGAAATTTATTACTGATTTAAATACTTATTAGTTATTAATTTGGTTATGTATTTGTTGACTGTTTTTTAATATTATAATATCTGTAGGGAAAACAGTTATACAGTTAACAGTACAGTATGTTCAATACAAATGTACTACCAAAGAACACAAGGAAAGTTATACAACTTGTTAACACCAGGGTGCTTGTTTGTTTTATTTTGTGTTTGTTTATTTATTTGTTGATAGATTAATTGAAAATTGTATTAGTAGTTTTCCACACAACTTGATTACACCAGTGTTCTTGTCTATTTTATTTTGTGTTAAAAAATACGTTTGATAAGGTATACTTAGGGGTTTGGCAATGTACAGTAATTGCATGAGTAAGCGCTTGCTGTTAAAAAATAAACATTTCATTCAGTTATGAGGCCTTCCCTTTTTTGCCGCACGGCTTCTTGGATAACATAATGAAATGTAAAAAGTTAACTAATAAGAGATGTTATCCTTTATCACCGCAGCTGCGCAGGCACACACTGCATTCTTCCGCCATGTGCTCGAGGCACACACATTGCATTCCTGCCACGATTATTGCGACATGCAACTAGCTGTAACTAGCTCTCGAGTGAGGCTAATGTTTACGGACCAAAATTATGTTTTCAGTGAATTTAATGAAGTGTGTATGGAACCACAAAAGCTACACCACAAAAGTACGTAAAATACCATTTTACATCTATTTTACATTGGTAAAATCATTATTACATTATGCTTTTCTTGTTAATATTAAACTATCTGATCCTTTGATGTCGGATCTCCCCCATCATTGTGAAGCAGAATTCACCAAGTGTTGGACTGTTAACCTCATGCGGATTAGACCACGTGGGAAAGGTTAGTTTTACAGGTTGGTTTAAGAATGTGTTACTATGAGAAGTGCATCTGTCCCTGCACCTCTCATAGTAACACATCACAGTAGCCCGAAGTAACCACACGGGATTGCCCACCACCTGCAGGGCAAGTGTAACGTAGGTAAAAATGCACTTTATTTATTATTTCTAAATGAGTGAATTTTATTATTCAAGAATTGTTTTGTATATCTGTGAATTGTATTTCCATTAGTTATTTATATTTGCTCATTTATTTATTCAGGTTTTTATTTTTATTTTTTTACTTCATTTTATTCTGTCCCTTCTGCTCCTCCTGGGCTTCCGTAGTGCTTCTTCTCTGTGTTGCACAATGTGCTTGGCATCAATGAGGTTAAGTCGTGTGTGAAAAAGCTGCAGACGTAATTTTGTCTTTTCTTTTGAATTTGAACAATATTGTTGTAATACTTGTTGTATATTGTTTGTATGTCAACACTCTCGAATATCAAGTAGTTTTATGTTCTTCTATTATTAGTTTGAGCTTAAAAAACATATTTTTACTTCTTTACTACTTGAAATCAAACTTCTCGAGAGGGGCTGGACCTTGTTCTCCTCTGGAGTTGCCGCAAGCTGGTGTGGGCCTATTATTAGCCCCTGAGCTTGTTGCTTCTATGTTGGAGTCATCCCTAGTGAGGGTCATTCCTCTATGCCTTTGGGTTAGGAAAAGGGTCAAACCTCGGCTAAAGGCAATGTGGTTTTTGTCCTGCTCACGGAACACTGTACCAGCTCTACACCCTTGCACACATGTGCTTTGTTGAACTGAGTGTGAAGCCTCTACAGTGACTGGTTCTCTCTGAATTGTCACCCTTAGGAGGCCTCGGGGCAGACCTCGGACACGCTAGAGGGATTATGGTACGTTCACACGGCAAGGTATGATGCCCAATTCAGATTTTTTGCTAAAATATGATTTTTTTCATGTAAAGGATAAGCGGTATAGAAAATAAATTAATGAATGAATAATTCAAATTATCAAAAAAATGCATCTTTTTTATGTGAAAACAGAGCGCCCAGGCAGTGACATCACATTAATTTCTGTGTGTTTACAGAAGTAAACATTGCTGGGATGTGTGCTGTTGTTAAGAAAAACAAGGGCAAGAATTTGGGCTTTGGCAGTTCACGTAGAAGTTGCTCCAACGTCTGTTCTAAGAAGTGTGTGGGTGGCATGAACCACCTCACTGACATATGAAACAAAAAATATATAACAAATTTCTTTCATAAAAATAACTTTTGCCTCCATTGTTGAGTATCTTCATCCATGTCTCGCACGGTAAACCACGCCTTTGATGACATTTAGAACAGATATATACAGTATACATGTATATATATGATGCATGTATATAAGTGATATACATATTTATATCTTCATACAAACGATGCCTGAGTTGCATTTAAAAAAAACTGAGTTGTATTGTTCACACTGACTTGAAAAAAGTCAGATACAAGTCACATATGAGCAAAAAAAATGGAATTGAGTGTAAACGTAGCATATGTCTCATAGCTCGTCTGGGAATGCCAGAACTCTTGGTGGAGCTGGAAGAGGTAGTCCTTACTGACGGTGTTGGCCCCGCGAACCGGATAAGCCGAAAAAAAGAAATGGAATACTTTAAATCTTACTAAATAATCACTAAATTTTAAAACATGATAACATATATTTTTTTCCTATGTTTTTAATTTATTTTAATATTATGACTTTAAAAATATGTACAATTTTAATATTTTAAAGTCAGAATTTTTTCTAAAAATAAGGTTAGGATATTTTTCATTATTATTATTGTGAAATTAGGTTTGTGTTTTTAAGACAAAAACAAATAACATATATAATCCCGTTTTCATTTTAGTGTTGCCTCTATACCTCCTACTAGGTGATTTAAAAAAAACACATACACACTCTAAAAATCACCTCACAAGTATGAGTTTTGTGTTCACAAAGCGGTGAATTGACACATTGTTAAGCACTGTTGTAGAATGGGAGTATTGGTATAAAATTAAACATGACAAGAGGAACATCGGCCACAACGTGGCCATGTGGTTAGCATGCCAGCCTCAGACAGGAGCTCAAGGGTTTCTATGCGTTGGACATCTCTGTGTGATGTTTGCATGTTCTCCTTGTGCCTGTGTGGGATTTCTCCAGGTAATCCTCCCAGACTGCAAAAACATGTATGTTGGGTAAACTGGGGACTTTAAATTGCCCATAGGTATGAATGTGAATGTGTCTATATGTGTCTATATGTTAGTGTCCAGTCATGCTCCAGCTCAAAGGCAAACCACGCCCAACAATTAAATGAGTCACCCATGTCTTCATAGAGCAAGCCAATGCTAATAAGTGCACGTAAAATGTATGTAAAAATCAAATGATGAGGAGAAATGCTAACATCCCAAGGTACACTCTCCATCTGGTAACTTTGAAAGGCTGTTGCTGTGGTCATATTACTGGTTGTGAAGAAGAAGAGATACTTCAGGAATGGTCATCTGACAGCAAGCTTGGAGAGATTTCTCCTCCCTGTGGTCTCTGCTGTTCCACGCACTTGATACAAACAACAGCTGCAAAACACTTGCCCTGTGCCCACTGTCGGTTGCCTTTTGACCCAATACTGTGCCTTGACCACAGCACAGACAAGTGCCAAGTAAATTTACTTACCTGTATTAACGCCTATATTTTAACATCCGTAACTATCATAGAACTAAAATAGATACATTTACAACATACAGTTACAATAAAGCTAAAATAAAGTAATACCAATCACTCCTTTGAGGCGTTTGATAGACAGTAATAATACCATTTGTATGCAGACAGCAAATCAACAAGTAGGAGTTTCATCAAAGCCTGTGACTTTTTTTTCCAGTTGTATGGTTGTCATGACACAAATAATGGCATCTTTGTTATCGCTGGTACAACGCTGTGTTGGTAAAAAAGGCAGAAAAAGCAAAACACACATAGAGTTATTACTTTTGATCAGTGGTTACCTGCCTTTTTCAGCCCAGAATCTGTCTGGTATCCGCCGTAAATCATAAAAATATCTTTTCAATTGTATAAAAGAGCAGCAATGCTTTTGCGGTGACACACACAATTATAATGGCTTGTTTGTGTTAACGGACTCACCTTGCTCATTATTAATATTCCCACACAAGGGATGTGGCATTTCAACACTTGTGGTATCTTTGTCCCTTTAACGGCTACATTGCACTGATCGCGGCCCTGCCTTCCCCCACAGAGACCGACTGTATGACTGACAAAGGGTGTCACTCTGTTTGCCATGACTCCATGAAGCCTTAATATGCTAAAACCATTGGAGAGTGAACACTTCCTGCCTGTTTGATGGTAAGAGACGAGGAAAACAGACACATATGCTTATGGCAATTAATGTAGGCAGTCAAAATTATCACCTCCATTTTCATCTATCGTGTTCCATTCCATTCTATTTTCTTCCGCTTATCCGGGTTCGGGTCGCGGGGTCAGCAGTCTCAGTAGGGAAGTCCAGACTTCCAGGTTTCCAGCGACCTATTCCAGCTCCACCGGTAGGACACCAAGGTGTTCCCAGGCCAGCTGTTAGACATAGTCCCTCCAGCATGTCCTAGGTCTTCCCCGGGGCCTTGTCCCGGCTGTGCATGCCCGTAACATCTCACCATGGAGGCGCCCGGGAGGCATCCGGATGAGATGCCCGAGCCACCTCAACTGGCTCCTCTTGATGTGAAGGAGCAGCAACTCTACTCTGAGCTCCTCGCAGATGGCCAAGCTCATCACCCTATCTCTTAGGGTGAGTCCAGCCACCCTACGGAGGAAACTCACTTCCACCGCTTGTATCCGCGATCTCGTTCTTTCAGTCATGACGCATAACTCATGACCATAGGTAAGGGTGGGAACGTAGATCGATCTGTAAACAGAGAGCTTTGTTTTTCAGCTCAGCTCTCTCTTCACCACGACGGTCCAGTACAGTGACCGTATTACTGCTGACACTGCACCGATCCGTCTGTCGACCTCGCGCTCAAATCTTCCCTCACTCGTGAACAAGACCCCACCTGAGGCAAGACCTCACTCCCAACCCGGAGGTTACAGTACACCCGTTGCTGACTGAGAACCATGGGCTCGGATTTGGAGGTGCTGTGTCTCGTCCCAGAAGCTTCACACTCAGCTGCAAACTGCTCCAGTAACCGCTGAAGGTCACAGCCTGATGAGGCCATAATGACCACATCGTCTGCAAATAGCAGAGATGAGATCCTAAGGTCACCAAGCCGGACTCCCTCAACGCCTTGACTGCGCCTGGAAATTCTGTCCATGAAGATTATGAACAGAATCGGTGACAAAGGGCAGCCTTAGCGGAGGCCAACGTTCACAGGAAACAAGCTCGACTTACTACTGGCAATTCGAACCAGGCTTCTGCTTCGATTGCACAAGACCGAACGGCACGTAGTAGCGGACCACCAATCCCGTACTACAGGAGCACCCCCCACAGGACACCACGGGGGACACGATCAAATGCCTTTTCCAAGTCTACAAAGCACATGTAGATTAGTTGGGCAAACTCCCACATACCCTCCAGTAGCATTGCAAGGTTGTAGAGCTGGTCCAGTGTTCCGCGACCGGGACGAAAACCACATTGCAACTCCTGTAACCAAGGTTCGACTAACGGTCGTACCCTTCTCTTTCCTAGGGAGGCTGAGGAGTGTGATCCCCCTATAGTTGGAACACACCCTCCAACCACCACCCCGGTCTGCCAGTCCAGAGGTACTGTTCCCGACTTCCATGCAATGTTGAAGAGGCGTGTAAACCAAGACAGTCCTCCAACATCCAGAGTCTGGAAAAATTCAGGGCGAAACTCGTCCACCCCCGGAGCCTTGCCATTGGGGAGTGTTTTAACTACCCCAAATACCTCCGCCACGATGATAGAACTAGTCCAGAACATGCAAACGAAGGTCTGATGATACGACCACAAATTCGATCATAGACCTGCGACCTAGGGTGTCCTGGTGCCGAGTGCACTTATGGACATCCTTATGTTCGAACATGGTGTTTGTTATAGACAAACTGTGATTCGCACAGAAGTCCAGCAACAATACACCTCACGGGTTCAGATCAGGGAGGCAGATCCTCCCAACCATGCCCCTCCAAGTCACACTGTCATTGCCCACATGGGCGTTCAAGTCTCCCAGTAGAATTATGGAGTCACCAGCTGGGGTGCTCTCCAGAATCCCTCTGATAGACTCCGAGAAGGCTGGGTACTCTGAACTGCCGTACGGCGCGTACACACAAACCACAGTCAGGACCCTTACCCCAGCCCGAAGGCGTAGGGAAATAACCCTCTTGTTTACCGGGGATGACTCCAGCACAGAGGCACCAAGTCTGGGGGCTATTAATAAGCCCACCCCAGCTCGCCGCCTCTCCCCTGCAGCAACTCCAGAGAAGAACAAGGTCCAGCCCCTCTCAAGGAATTTGGTTCCAGAACCCAAACTGTGGGTTGACGTGAATCCGACTATATCTAGTCGTAATGTCTCCGTCTTTTCCACAAGCTCGGGCTCCTTCCCCACCAGAGAAGTGACAAAGACAGTGAGAAGTGCCGAAGACCAGGTCGCCCGGACACCCGCCCTTGACCACTGCCCAAACCACATGGCACCGGACCCTTATGCCACCACCTGCAGGTGGTGGGTCTGCGGGGGGGAGATCCCGTGCTGCTTCTTTGGGTGGCGCCAGGCCAGGCCCCACGGGTGAAGGCCTGGCCACCAGGCGACCCCCTCCCCCAGACCTGGCTCCAGGGTGAGGCCCCGGTGTCCCACGTCCAGGAAAGGTGCGGTCACTCCTCTTGATATTCTTCATTAGGGTCTTCTGAATCACTCTTAGTGTGGCCCGTCACCTAGAACCTGTTTGCCTTGGAGACCCTACCAGGGGCATAAAGCCCTCGACAACATAGCTCCTAGGATCACTCGGGCACTCAAACCCCTCCACCACGATAAGGTGGTGATTCACAGAGGAGCATTTGTTGTGTAATTAAATAATTTATTTACTATCGCAAGACAGTTTTTTTCTGAACAAAATATTTCATCACGTTTTAATCCTGCAAGATTTTGTGACACCTCAAATAGAAATCCCCAAAAAACATATACAAACTTTAACTTTGATTTAGAATTTTTAAAATGTAATGTAAGAATTGACAAATATAATTTTGTCACGGCATTTTCTCAAACTTCAGTCCTTTGTAGTCCAGGCACCCCTGACAATGCAAAACAATGGAATTGCACACACCACTAAAAAATGTCTTTGGTATTTGTATGCATTCACTTTAAAAGGCTGCTCTCAATTCAGTGACTTTTGCAAATCTCATATCGTAGACTGTGTCTTTTAGGTATCCCCATAAAAAAGTATAACAATTGAATTTTAAGCTTCTAAAAGGTGTATATATTTACGGGACATCCTGTATAAATATTCACTGCTTGGCCCAAAAAAGTCACCACCTGGATTTAACTAAGCAAATAGGTACGAGGTTGCTGCAGTTGGTCAGGTCTAGGTTCAGCAACACTATGTGCTCAAAGAATGATGTCAGCTGACTACCTGAATATACTGAATGAAGTTGATTCAATCAATTAATTTTTTCTTCCCTGATGGCACGGGCATATACCAAGATGACAATGCCAGGATTCATCAGGCTCAAATTGTGAAAGAGTGGTTCAAGGAGTATGAGTCATCATTTTCACACATGGGGTCCAGAACTTAACCCCACTGAGAATCTTTGGGATATGCTGGGGAAGGTTTTGCGCAGCGGTCAGACTCTACCATCATCAATGCAAGATCTTGGTGAAAAATGAATGCAACACTGGATGGAAATAAATCTTGTGACACTGCGGAAGCTTATCGAAACAACGCCACAGCGAATGTGGGCCATGATCAAAGCTAAAGGCGGTCCAACAAAATATTACAAGTGTATGACTTTTTATTTGGTGGTAACTTTTTTTTTGGCCAGGCAGTGTATTAAAGCTGTCAAATGATTAAATATTAAATAGGTACGAGGTTGTTGCAGTTCTAATTAATTATTCATGATTGATGTTGATTCATGATTAAATACCATTTGCAGCTATGTATGAAATATGGCATTTTTTTACTGTGTTATATGAATACAAAAATATTTGACAGGAGACATTTGTTAATTAACAGTCCAAATAAACTGAAAGTTAATTCAAGCTAAAATATACCTCACAAGTTAGTTTTAACAGTAGTCTCTTTAATGGTAGTAGCAGATCACTTAAACCCCGCTTCAAACCCGTTATTGTGAACAGTGAAGTGACACCACATAATTTAAGTTTTGAGTGCACTGTACACGTATTTTCTGAGATGTACTGATGAGATGATAAGATGATACTTAAATGTAGCAAGTTGTAATTCCACAGTAAGAATTACGTTAGTAAGTGATGACAATGTCTACTGTTTTTCTTTGTCTTTGTTTATTTAAACCACACATCTTGTGGTTGTATAGTGACCACAAGGAAGTGTTGTTCCACTAGAGACATGTTTGTCAGTTGGAGATACATATATGGTGCTGACAATGCACCGCTGTTGAATAAAGTTAAAAAATAAAGTTATCAAATAGCGTCACACTCTATGTGACTGTGTAGGGACACTCTGCCTCTCTGTTTGTCATAATGTCATAACAGAGGTGTGTTTTTTACATAATGGGCAAGCATTAATCAAGCAAAAAAAGTTGAACATAATTAATGAAATAAATGAGTTACCGCTGTTAACATTCTATTTTATTGTATTTATATACAGTTATCACCAACAGAGACAGACATGAACATAATATGTGCATTTCAACAGCAGCTGCCCAGATGGCTCGAATGTGCCATTGGTCCTAAGAAGGACACTTCAATACCCTGCAAGGTGCCTCGAATAAAACACAAAATCTGCCCTGAATAGTGCCAGCACTAAATATAAACTTATAATTAGAGAATTTTACAGTGATCAAGTTGGCAAGTTCCAAAGATCGAATGGTCAATTGCGATTGACAGCCTGGACAGTAGAGCCTTACTGACCTTGGGGCATATTTTTATGATCACCATGCGCAAGCAGTGGAGATTATGTTTTTGCCTGTGTTTATCTGCTGGTCTGTTTGTGTTTAAAATAACTTAAAAAGTTCTGCATGGATTTGGACGGAATTTTCAGGAATTGTTGGAAATGGCATATGTAAGAACTGACAAGATTTTGCGGTTGGTCCGGATCACCGTCTGGGTCCTGCCATTTTTAATGCATTCTTTAACATTGTGAATAGGACCATTTTCGGCATTTGTGCATATATCTCCACAAAAAATGGTCAGGGCACTTGGAAAAACAAATACAGGACAAGTTTCCAACATGTTCTACAAAATATCAAAGACTGATCCAAAACACAAAAGAGGATTATTATGGTGTGAATCACAATATGGCGCTTGGCAGCGAGCTGCACTCTCCAAGTGTTTTTCTATTTTCTAGATAGTTTTGGTTCAATCGTTCAATTTGACCCATACTTTTGGGAATAATCAAAAGTTGTACAAAAATCCTGAGGTTGAACCACCAACACATAATCTTTACATTTTTTTTTAAATGTCAACATTTCCCCTTAATTCCTCAGTGTGTGAATACGTAAATTATTGTTTTTATGTTTTATTTTAACAGTGGATAACTTATTTTTACACTTACAAAACAGAAAAGAATGCTAGAATGTTACAAAAAACATTGCTTGTTCACTTAATAACAAACCTAGAAGAGATTAATTAAATTTCCATTATTTCCAGTTTATACACTTATACTACAATCTTATCACTAATCATTTTAAACAAACAAAAAGTATTCAATACTGCCCCATTTGGTAACAGGCGACTGCTGCATAAACACAGTGACAAGGAAAGAGTTAAAGGCCACCTGCCATTGCCTCTCACACAGCACATTGCAACCATGACAGGCTGTCCGGTCATTGTGTACCGAGGACTTAGTGGAATATCATGGCCTGAATACCTACAGGGTTATGCTGGTCTAGACATCTTATGGGCTTTCGCCAGCCTTATAAGGGCTGCTACGGTAGAGAGGGGGACAGATGCACCTGTCAATAGAGGGAAGGACACACCATGGGCTACACGGCGGTGGTGAGTTTAAAGGCAATGCTGTGTTTATATGCCAGCCAGAGTCAGTCAGCCACCTCGCCTAGTTGGCCTTTTCAAGCAGTCACTGCACTGTGTGACGGGCCTTTTCCAAACTCCCATGCATGTGTACAACAAGCATAATCAGACATTTCCTGTTAATAGAAGGTCTGGATGTAAGCTATTAGCGTACAGTGGGTATATAGCCAAGCAAAGGCCCAATCAGTCACTGATAGTGCACACTGTCTTGAATCAATCACAGATGGATACATAACTACCCAGCTCAAGTGCTAAGCAGGAGGTCTACTGGGCAGCGCAACAGAGAGCAAATAAATCTCTGGGGGGACTTACCCACTGGGCTGGAGCCCACACTGCTTGGCACTGAGAGGTCTGTGGTATCCAGCATGCCTGAGATGCACAGAGTGATATGATTAACCATCTGCAGCCCTCTGCAAAACGAGCATCCGCGTGTGATGGATGTGCCAGACAAGACATGAATGTCTTGTAGATTTGTCTTCACAATCTGTAAAATGGAAGTGAGTTTTTCTCCTCATAGTGTCCCCATGACTGGGACATTTAAAAAAAAAAACATAAAGCGGCGTTCGTTTCCAGACAGCGAACGCAGCATTCCACCGTGACGATGCACTTACAGTGAGCCATCAATCATGCACTTGGAAATAAAGTCTTTATCAAGGCCGCTCTTAAATGTTTTATGATGCAAGAGGACACATTCCAAGCGATAAACAGAAATCAAGGCACACCAATAGAATACGAATATGCACTGATAGACTGAGCAATACACTAATACACTGATTAAACTACAAATACTTGAACAATCTAGCTGGTTTACAAAACAAGCATTACTGCAAACTGCGAATCGGAAGGTGTCAGACACCTCTTGATATGATGTCACATCTGAATGAGACATTTCACACCTTTCTGCATGTACTTCTGTTATATGCAGTGTGTAGCTGCATCTTGCAAAAAGCCATCTGGGCTGATAGAATCAGAACAGTCATGTAAGTACTAGCATACATACACATCCTTTTTCCACAATGCTAGTGTGGAAAATGTTGTAAAGATGTCAGAGGGTGAGCAAAAAGAGTTGGGGTGCATCACATCAACAAGTGGTGAATGAATATGACATGGTAGCTTCACCTTAGCCTAACGTCACACTGGATACAATTGCAAAAATCAGTGTGTCTGTAGTATTGCGGCATATGTTGGCCTAAGGGTGCCTATTTACTCAACTGCAGAGAGTATCATTGTGTAAATGTGTAGTCCACTGACTGCATGTGTTGTCCACCAACCAACTAACCTGCACTTGTGGACCTTTGGGGGGCTCCAATGGAGCCCACGTTCCTATGCAAAGAAGCCTGTGGAGGGGACAGCATCCCATTGTCAGTCAGGGAGGCTGCAGCCGCTGGTAAATTCTGGCTGCCCAGAGTCCCTCCCGGCTGGTACATGGCATTAGGATTGGACACCGGCACCGCCACATGCATGGAGAAGTTCTGGTGGGGCAATGCTGTGGGCTGCAAGAAGGACAAATACAAAAACAATTTACGCACAAACACAACCATCCAAGGTCCACCCATCAGTGGTTGTCATGGTATCATGAACTGAGAGCTACTCTTCAGGGCTTGCTTTAATAAAGAACACAGATTCAGAGAGCAGGCTGTTCTTTCACATTTCACACTGACAATAGAGCAACATACACAATACTTTTGTAATGTATCTATAAACCGTAAGTGAACACCCTAAGATGCATTTGTCCAGCTTCTAATGGTAATTGAGTAAGAGTTACAGTTTGTGGTCATGATTTACAAGCTGTCCACATTTTGCATTAAAGTGGTATTTTTAATTGATGGATGGCTATCCGTTAGCTGGAAATGACGCAAGAAAATGGCAAAACACTGTATGATGTTTTATTTGAGGTATGAAAGGTGCTGTCTGCTTTAGTTGGGTTCTGCATGGAAAACACTAACTCTTGAATGTGTGTATTTTCCCTTTTTCTTGCTCCGCTGCACAGTTATGTTAGTTAGCTATGTTTGTTGTCAGCTAATTATAGCGATTTGACAAAGTATAGCTACTAATGTGAGCTGTCATTGATTACATAGTCTAGCCCAGGTGTCACTGTGTTAATGTCCAAGCAGAAGCTGTAGTAATTGTAGTTGTACAAAGTAACTTAAGATTTGTCAGATCAAAACATGTAGATGTTTGGACTCGTGTGCACCCTTAATCACTGAGCGATTCTATTTACGCACGTTACATTTGACTGAGCGCCAACTGTACAACCATGTGCTGGTTTTGCTTCATAACACTCATTCGTAGGAGAGATTAGTGTTGACAATTTAGTGATATGGACGCTATATTTAGTGAGTAGGGGTGCGCATTAAAAGTGAAAGACAGGAAATGTTTGTATTTATTTCATAATTAATACAAGCAGTCAACAAAGGTGAAGTATCCATCGTGCAGGTGAGGAAGAGTGGCGTTGCACCTCACTATACCCCTCTGTAATGCAGGCAAAAAAACTGCAAAAAAGCCAAGACGGCAGAGCTTGGACACGCTGTTCTGTCGCCTGGCAACACTTTGCCTTCCTGGCAAAAAACGCAGAGGTGTAGAAAATGTGACGAGGGGCCATCTGTGGAACGTGGCTCATTGCAGAGGTAAAATAAATAAAAACCCAGCAAAGAGGAAAAATATATAAAAAAGGCATAAAATGCAACTTTTTAAAAATTATATATTATTTTATATTATAAATTTAAAAGAACAGTTAGACAGCTCTGACGTAAATAGACCAATACAAGTAGATAAGTCAAAAACAGTGAGCTGGCATTGTTCAACTACAATCTGGAACTATTAATGCTGACACCACGATTGAAAAGCCAGAATTTAAAGAAATGCTGCAAATGTTTGACAGACAGTACAAATTGCTTGTGAGAAAATACATGTTACAAATGCCAATTTGACATAATATTTTTTGACACCAAAGATAAATATTGCATTTTTACAACATATTATTACTTATAATTATTATTCTTATTAGTATATACCGTATTATCATAACAATGGTTTGTTGGGTCAGAAAAAAAGTTTTAAATAGTTTAGCGTCAACTTGTGAGACAATAAACATTGTAAAACGCACCTACATTGTTTTGTGACTCAGTTAAATAAGTTTGTTTGTCTAGACATGTAGTATTCCCAAACACCATTCCCAGATATGACTGTGTGGCCAACATGACAACCACAAGGCCACCATGCAGCCCTACACTTTCACAAAAGAATATACAGTTTAGAATGCTCTAAATTAAGGGTGTGGAACCTGCGGCTAGTGGGATATAGTCCGTAAGGACATTTGAGCTAGTCCTCCATAAAATTAGAAAAACATCCAATATAAAGTCTCTGAGGAACCTGTAGAATTAAAATCCTCAAAATATATAATAACCCTCTGTCTCCTAATACAAATTAAATTGCCTAAAAGGTTTGTCCAGATAATGGTAGACATTAGGAGAATGTTTTAGAATGATGGAAAAGATTGCATTTCTTCAGAACTTTCCAAAAAGATCACAAATATGAATATTTTAACTCAACATTTTATGTCTTTTCCCACTCATTTGTGTCATTCCCAGCTAAAAGATAACAATACAACAAATAAAAACTGATGTAAATCTCACAATTTAGCAAGTTTGGACACTGTACAAACACTATTAAGACAGATCTTCAGTGCTGCTGCACCACAAAAAAAAAAGAAAAACACACAAGTCCAAAAACATGCGTTCAGGTGATCATCTGGCATTGCAGCGGTCAGCACAACAGGCGCACATTTTGTCTTTTGAAGCATCTGTGTGCATTTGCGCAGCGTAGCGAAAAGATGCATTGCAACAGCTACAAGAATCACATCCATTGACCTTGTGCTGACTGTGCAAAGCGTGAATGAAAATGACACGTGTCAGTGATTAAAAAATAAAGTTTCATTTCAGCCTTCATCCAGTGTGGTCAGTCTGTGTGTTATTGTGACTTTGTTAATGGCAAAGTAATGCTCTTCATGTCAGCAACAGAGAGAACATGACACGCATGATAAGATCACATAAGATCTGCATTGTAATTGGTTTTAAAGAAAATGCCCCGCCCCAATTATAAAGTAAGGTAATAAAAACACCACAGTTTCAATGCAATATTAACTCAGTTTTTATATTCTTTGTTTAAAAAACGTGATCTTATCAAGGTGTATTAAATATTACTTGCAAAATAAATTTAACAACCCAGAAGAGGAGGCATTATTTATGAAGAAAGCATACTTTTGAGAGTTTTGTGGGAGGTTAACAAAAAGAGAAACAAAAATTTATTGTGGCACACAAAGCCAAGCAAAAAAAAACTCAAACTGCATTTACAGTACTTACGATTTTATGATTTCTCATCATATTATCAAACTCCTCATTAATTTTTTTATACTTTTCTTCAGTATGTGGAGTGAGGACATATGAAGCATCGGGGTCCGGGCTATCACAACCTCTGTGTTCTTTCTTGCTTAGCGCCTGCAGTGAACATCAACATAGAAACAACCATCAACACAAAACAGCAGGGAACAAAAGGAAGTACTTACACCGCAGCGCTTGTACATTAAATCGCTCTCTTCGCTTAGTTTGCCGAAATGGTCATCCATGAGGGGGCTGTGCCCGAAACAGTCTTCGGGATCGGGGCTAGCACAGTCATTATGGCCTTTGTTTCTTAATTTCTGAAATGAAATTGCACAGTTGAAAATATACAGAATACAAGATGTGTCTTCTTGCATAACGCTAAAATAATGAGTCCTATTACATGGAAATGACACAACACTGTACAGTATAGAGCAGGCTTTCCCAATGTTACGTTGAGAACAAGGTTAGGAGGTATGTCACTAGTATAATGCTTTAAGCCACGGCTTTTCAAAGTGTGAGGCACCAGACAGATTCAGAGAAGGTTGAACAGCTTGAAAAGAAGAAATAAAAACATACCTTTTAAACCTGCTAAAAAAGTTTTTGTTATGTCAAAGAGACAATGAATTGATTTTTAGTTCCTGTAGTGAGCAACATAGCCTTGAGTGAGCAATTATAAATTAAAGTGGATTTCTAAGAACATAAAATGTGCCAAAATACTGTAATATGATTAAAAAATAAATACAAATTGTTTAGAGGTGATTTTATTTTTATTTTTTATGCTATTTTCACATTTTGACAGCAGGTCCAAAATGATTCATACCGTTTCTCATTCTCAATCTATTAAAACTTTGTTGGATTGCTTCTAATTTTTTTGAGCGTGTTCTGTGTTTCCTCGCCATTGAGTGGTATAAAATAAATTAATTCTGTTTTTACACATAGCTGAAGTTGGCCTTAGATTTACAAAACATTTTTACCTCCATCGAGAAGGTTATGTGTTTGCTGGCGTTTATCTGTTTTTTTGTGTGTTCGTTTGTGTAAAAAAAAACCTCGAAAAATTCTGATGGATTTGGATGAACTTTTCAGGAATTTTCAGAAAATGGGATATGGAAGAAATTATTAAATTATGGGGATGATCCGGATCGCTGTCTAGATCCAGGAATTATTTAAAGGATCCTTTAACATTGCAAGATAGGACCATTTTCATTTTTTGTGCATATAACTCCACAAAAATATGGTCAGAGCACTTGGAAAAAAAATTCCAACAAGTTTTACACTATATATCAAATAGTGACCCACAAAATGTAGGATTACTGTATTATTTTAATGTGACTCACTACATGTGGGGGAACTATTGGTCTTGGCAGAGGCCAGAGAGTTTTTTCCTGATTTTTTTAAATTAATTTTTTAGGAGAAGTCTTCCAGATGACATTGGCAGTTGCCAGGATCCTTCAGAATGTTGTAAATTATTTTTATTTGGCAAAACTGTCTAGTGACAAAGGAGATATGAATTATTTAGTTACCTTCTAAATTTCTTAATTGTATATTACTTTCTTCACATGTCATTTCATCGTAATAATTTTGGGCTTAAGTGTACGAGATGATGGCACAGCGATACATTTTACTTTTTGTTTGACACTTGAGTCGAAAAACATTTTTTTAACTATTTTGTTACAACACAATTTGTCTTCTACCTTTACGGCAGGTGCCAAAAATCAGAATTGTCTTCCTTTTTTCTCTTTGCTTCTCACACACACACTCTGCTTGATTCTTCTTTTCTACAACTATGGGTTTGCATGTTATTATATTTCAGTAATCATAAGCAACCACTATCTACTTAAGAAGATCCCATAGCAGAGTACTTCGAAGTTTTGCACAATTTAAATCAGCAGAGCTGCCACAGAAGGGATCTTATCAAGGTTAATCCATGCAAGGAATAAAGCAGATAATCGAATGCTGGTAAAGATTATTCCGGCGTGAAATTGTGCATTTCCACAGCAACCAGGCAACAGCAGCGCAGCACTACACCCTTATAAAGAGCCCACTCTCAAGACAGTGAAACCAAGTCCTGAAAGAAATCAACTAAAAGCTGTGTGCTGCTCACTGCTCCTCATTACCGCTCTGAATAGCGGTGTTAACAAGGCTCGCTGACAGCATGTGACAGCTTGTGATATGGAGACAGTGTACATCAAAACATGATTTATGGTGGCCTCTCAAGGCTCCTTTATCAGGCTGCTGCAGGCCCATAGTGGCACCCCACTCATGTCTGTGGGTTGCCGAAGAGGCCTCGACTCTACAGAAAGGTCACTGACACCTGCGCATGTTGGGGTCACAGGGAGATCAACCTACACAGACTAATGAGACCTTATCCTCGCCTTCTTGTCTTTAACGTCCAACAAAAAGAAAGGATAGGAGTGTGTGTATGTGAGGGTGAGAGACAGACAGAAATGATTCAGTGTTGTTTTGGGTGAGAGGGTGCAACTTCGGCACAAGGATGTGGGGAGGAGGGGTGTCTATGTCTCCTAAATGTGACAGAATGGCTCATCGGTGCAGACGGTGCGGCTAACTCTGCGGAGCTCGCCAAAACCTAACTTTTGGAAGCATTTCCTCAAATTGTGGATACAGCTTAAGAAGATTCCTGAAAAATATTAAAAACAGATTCCACAGGACATCTCGTGACTCTGCACTTTCCTTGAGTGGATACAGGAATTGAAAAATCTACTGTTAAAATAGCAGGTTTATACCACTGTAAATCATTGAAAAAATGAAATTAAATTGAAAAAAATTTATAATAATAATACAATCTACAGGTATTACAACACAAATGAATAGAAATAGAAATGTGAATATGAAAATAGTATGCAATCGGCTAGTTGTGTGCCATTTTATTAATTGCAATTTTCAATTATGTAAATATATAATAAAATGTATTATAAATATACTAATGCCATCCATTTTCTGTACCGCTTATCCTCACTAAGGGGGAAAATAAGTAGTATTTAAATATCAGCATAATAAAATAATATTGTATTTTATATATTAGCTATTATTTTTGTGTTGTTGGTTTAATACAAACTAGTTTATAAAGTTGAGAAACTTTTATTATTAATATGAATTTACTATGAACATCAAAAAGTTTTGAGATCAGCTGTATGTTTGGACTACTTTCTGAACATTTTGGGTCAAACTCTGGGCCTATTTTAAACTGCTCAAAAGTCCCTCCACATTTACTCAAGCCCCAATTCCAGCTGAAGAAAAAAACCCAACAAAGTCCCACAAAGCCCGGCCATGCACACGCCGGGGCTCAAACCACACATCCCCACCAAATGAGAGTTAAGCAACGCTGGCCAACACAAGTTAAAAAACCTGCGTTATCAACTCGTTGTACAGCGCAGCTCTTGAGGCGTCAGGGAAAAAGGTTTACTTAACACACTATTGCACTATTACACAAGCTGGCATGTTTCACAAGCCTAAAACATGCCGCTTCCACCCTTTATTACATGAGTATGATATTCTTCTGGTAACAAAAAACAACATTTTAGGGTTGTGTTCCCTTTCTACACCCATTCACTATACTCCTGTGTTCAGTTTGGGTGCATGCAACACAGGCCACACTGGGATTTTCACAATGCCACCCACTTCAAACTCCAGTGTCCACAGTGAGTGAAGAAGGATGCGAACGAGAGACAACTCCTTTGGATAATGACTGGGTCCCACTGAGCCACAGATGCATTAGGGCTGCTGCGGTACGAAGCAGTAACATTCCTCTCGTCCTAAGAAAAAGCCTTGCGCCTGGTTCATTTCCTGTTTACCGAACAAATGCTCTTTATAGTCCTTACATGCCTGTGTTTTCTGGGCTTCAGCAATGCACTTACTTTTTCTATGAGCCAAAGGTCTGATATGAACCTGCAAATTTAAAGTCCATACTACTCATTATGGGGACTATGTCGGTCGCATTGGTCGAGCTCCTCTTTAACAACAATCCCGGGTCAGTATTCAATCCACTAGGCTTGAGTCTGTTCGTGAGGGGTTGACAGCATGTTGGAACAGCAGGATACAAAATACAGTACAAGCACAGGGAGTAATGCGTAGTAATGAGTAATGACATTCAACATAAGTCACTGCAATAGTATATTACCTTTAAAAAGGATATTTAAAGCTGTGAGGAAGGCCAGGGAAAGATAGAAGTAGAGTGTGTGTAAATCTTTGCTGAATGACTTGGCGTGTCCTGGATGTCCCGCGGTGACCGCCCATGGTTCCCAGTAAATGGATCACTAAACCAGCACATGGCCAAACAGGTGTCTCTGCTCCGAACACCTGCCAGGACCTGGAACCCCATACCGCCCAATCTAAGTCATCTGTGCATGGAGATGGCCATAGACGCACTAGTATGCCATCTGACCTCAAAAACAACCTGCATCTTATGTACAAATGGTGCCTTCCACTACAGTACTTGACCACCCAACAAATGGTTGACATCCAATCTCTTTGGAATTACATTTTTTTTCCATCAGACATACTGAAAACTTAATTAAATCAATGTCATCATATAGACAATATTTTAAGCAATATTCCAATATTTCTATGGCCTTACAAACTTAATATACCTTAAGAATCAATGCTTTGATTTTCTACAGCCTATCATGTCCACAGCCATGGGAAAGTTGATTTTAATTTATTCACACTTACATTCACATATATGGGTAATTTAGAGTCTGCATTAAAACTAATATACATGGTTTTGGACAGTGGAAGAAAACAAGATTACCCTGGGTGCACTCACTTTCTGTAAGTGTCAAGGTTTTTGTTTTACAAATTAAAGTTGGCTTAATAATAATAATAATAATAATACGTTTTATTTATACAGCGCTTTTCAAGAAACTCAAAGACGCGTTACAATACATTAAAGAATAAAAACAGCACAAAGTTTACAGAATAAAATCAAACATTAAAAGCAATTTTAAACAGATAAGTTTTGAGTTCTTTCTTGAAGGTGGGGAGGTCAGAGCAGTCACAGAGGGGTTTGGGCAGAGAGTTCTAGAGGGTGGGGGCAGCGATGGAAAAAGCTCTGTGCCCCCAGGTTCGGAGCTTGGTCCTACAGGGCAGGGACAGAAGGTTGGAGTTGGAGGAGCGGAGGGATCGAGATGGAGTGTAATGGTGGAGCATGTCTGTGAGGTAAGGAGGAACAGGTTATGGAGAGCTTTAAATGTAATAAGAAGGATTTTAAAGTGGATACACTGAGGGACAGGGAGCCAGTGAGCTTGAGGAGGACAGGGGTGATGTGTTCACTGGAATGTGTGTAGGTGAGGAGCCGAGCAGCGGAGTTCTGAATGTACTGTAATCTGTTGAGGGTTTTGGATGATGTACCATGGAGAATGCTATTGCGATAGTCGGTTCTGGTTGTGATGAACGCGTGGATGAGAGTTTCAGCAGCACAGAAGGTAAGTGATGGACGGAGACGGGCTATGTTTTTGAGGTGAAAAAAAGCAGTCCAGGTTATGTGCTTTACGTGAGGTACAAATGAAAGAGTGGGGTCAAGAAGCAGACCAAGATTGCGGATGAGTTGGGATGGAAGAAGTGTGGTGTTGTCAAAGTGCAGGGTGAAGTGTTGAGAGGATTTGGTGATGTTATGTCTACCAATAATGATAAAGTCTGTTTTGTCGCTGTTTAATTTGAGGAAGTTGTGATTCATCCAGTTTTTGATGTCTTGTAAAGTTGGATGTCGTCAGCGTAGCAGTGAAAGCGGAGGCCGTGACGACAAATAATGTTGCCGAGGGGGAGGATGTAGAGAATGAAGAGGAGAGGACCAAGTACCGAACCCTGCGGGACACCCTGCTGCAGGGGGGCTTTGGAGGAGGAGCAGTGGTTGATATGGATGAACTGTTGCCGGTTTATGAGATAGGACTGGAGCCAGGAAAGAGCGGAGCCAGTAATGTTCAAGTTTTTGAACTATGGAACTGTAAATTGAATCTATTTTGGACTAAAAGAAGGATTGAAATTGATTGCATTTTTCAGTGGTGAATGAAGATGAGGTGTTGTTGTTGGGCTTTAGGAGTGTGTTTATTGTGGAAAAGAGAGCTTTGGGGTTATTGGAGCCAGAATGGATGAGGTTGGAGTAGTATTTGGACCGAACGGAGTTTAGTGTGTCTTTGTATTGTTGTATGTAGTCTGTGTAGATTTGCAGATAGACAGTTAAACCAGATTTCTTGTACAGTCTTTCAAGGTGGCGCTTTCGGGATTTCATTTGATGGAGCTCAGGGGTGTTCCAGGGGGCAGTATGGGTGAAGGAGACTGCTTTAGTTATGGTAGGGGCCAGTTCGTCTAAACAAGAGGAGAGGGTATTGTTGCAATAAGTGACAAGTTCAGAAGGATTTTCAGACAGAGCGGGAGGGGAGGTAGCCAGTTTAAGGGAGAGAAGAACAGAAAGAGCTGGAGTGTCAATGGATTTTAAATTTCTAAAAGTTATTGTGCGTTTTGCTTTATGGGCTGTGAGGGGGATTTGTATATTGAAGGTTATGGCAAAGTGGTCAGATATGCCGAGGTTGTGGCAAGAGTGGAAAGATTGTTTATTGTGGGACCAGTGGAGCAAACCAGATCAAGAATGTGACCGTGAGTGTGAGTGGGGAAGTTGACATATTGAGTGATGTTGAAGCAATGAAGAAGGTCCATGAATTCAGCAGCGGATTTGGAGTTGACATTGTCAATGTGGAAATTAAAGTCACCCAGCAGGAGGATGGAGGGTGATATGGCACTTAAGTGAGTCAGAAAGTCTGCAAGGTCTGGAAGGAAGTAGGGGTTTTGCTTTGGGGGGCGGTAAATAACAACAGTTACAAGTGGACATGGACCGGACAGTTTGAAAGCATTATATTCAAATGAGTGAAAGTTTGAAAGAGAGATAAGGGTTATTTAATATCTTTTTTGAAAATAACTGCTGTGCCGCCGCCGCGCCCCTCAGAACGGTGCTTGGCCTCTGTGGCTGTTTTTCATTAAAATATTTTTAAAGCTAGGGCTGTGTGTTGCTTGAGGGAAGCCATGGAGAGTATCAAATAGGGGAAGGGGTTGTTTAATTAATTCACAAGACTATGGGACACACAAAGATGAGTGGAAAAGGGCAACTGTCTTGATAGGAAATTGTTGTACAAAATAAAAACACTTGTGACCCCAACGGCCAGTGTTTGTGTGTTTTATTGTGTGATACAGTTGTCCCTCATTTATTAATTGGTTCTAGCCCCGACTGTGAGAAGTGAATTTCCGCGAAGGAGGATTCAATATTAATGAATGGAGTATTTTAAAACGAAAATACACACACATACAGTGTGTGTGTGTGTGT
>QODF01000085.1:539187-602347 GCA_024372805.1 Oostethus manadensis | reverse complement strand
TATATATATATATATATATATATATATATATATATATATACACACACACATACTGTATATATATTCATACATATAAATATTTATACACATATATACAGTATATGACCATCTATAATGTTTTCTAACATTATTAGAGCCATGTAAACAGGAAACACCCATACTGTAGACGTATAGCTTTATTTACATCACATTGCATAATGATTACTATGGATTAAATTCTATTTGTGATAGAACAGTGGGTTCCAAACTTTTTATAGCCACTTAGCCCTTCAGACAAAGCCCTTTGATCTAAAGTCTAAAGTCCCTACTCCTGCACACTTAAAAAACATAAACCTTTTTTTATATTAATTAACATCAAATACTGAACATAATAATGGGTTCAATAATTGTATAGTAATTTTGGGTCATAATGTCAGATTTTGCACGGTCACATTTTGATAAAGTTTTTACATGAGCACTAATAAGTAATCATCATACTTATCTTTTAGAAATATTACAAATATAAATATGAACCTTTTTATAAACCGTTTAATATTAATTAACATGAACTATTGAACATAATTAATTGGTTCCATAATGTTATAGTAATTCTTGGTAACAATGTGTATTTTGCCTTTAGATTTTAACAAAGATTACATAAGTACTGATAAATAGATAAGTAATCATCCCACATATATTTTATTCTTGTCTGATCAATCTTCTCTCCTTTCATGTCTACAACTACAACATAACTAAACTTTCCATAACAGTTCTATAATTTTGATTATTTTAATAATATTGATGAAATGAGACAGCTTTTGCCAACAGGAACACTATTCAAGATATTCACTGTAACACTGCAAAAACCACCTTTTGCTTGAGAGCTACTTAAAGTGAAATGGGCCCAGCCTATTTACTCTCCTGTGTCTTCAAAGACCACTTCACTGGGATGCTCTCTTTCCATCCTGACAAGAGAACAGTTTTAAGTTTAACTTATTCACGTACTGTATGTGAACTGAAGGCAGTGAAAACAGGGGAAATATAGCGGTTGGGGTAAAAGGTTTGTCAAAAATAAGGTACATGCTTGAGGAGGCTACTTTTACAGCCTCTCAACCTGAAGAGGATTTCCATGATTTCTTTGGGTACATGTACTACGTGTACCCAATAAATTTGAATGTGGGTAGGAGAATATATTTATTTTTTACATAGTTGACATTTCCCCCTGCTTATAGAGAGGAAAATGTTGTTGTCATTATATTTTGCTGAGGAGCTGTATAAATGTGAGGATACATTAATAAAGAGGACTTTCTCATGCACGATCACATGCATGCGTCACCTAGTATTGGATAATCAGTATGATCGTCCCTCATACAACTTATTAATAACAGTCATTCTTCATAATGAATGCAAGCATGCAAGCGCACAGGCACACAATGTACATATTATTAAAATAATACATGTCCACTTTTACTCATGTGGCAACTTTGTTTTAAGCTGTTCTTTGCCAAGAATTCTTTGTGTTGCTCTGCAGACCATATAATTTTTCCACCTTGGCGAGGGGTCTACGCTGGACTGAGCGCCTTTCTCGTGTTTCGAGCATTCACTTACATGCAGTGCATAAAAGCAGTCATGCAACCACCTTATCCATGTCTCATGCCACAGCCCTTCACCCTGCGGTACTGTGAATTGGCCGCTGCTAGGATTCACAAAGGTAGCATGCTAATCCTCACGACATCACTATTGTGTCCATGCTGTTCCATCTAATATGCTTATCAAAGGGCTTCTTTGAATGTGAAGGCACTAGGAAATCAGGAGCTAGGGAGGCAGCTGATAGCAAGACTTTTATCTGCCAAGGAACATTCCTGCTGTTATATAAGACCTTAAGACCAATTTTCACTACAACCATGTTCCAATTCCCTCGTGGTGCTGTTGTCTTCATCTTAGCAAAATAAAAAAATCCTTTTTGATTAGTTGGTCTTCAGGCCACTGAGTGTAATGGCCAAACTTAACGTTCAAGTATTACACAACAAAAACCCATGAATTCCCCCCTGGTTGAAACTAGAGATCCAAAGACATTACAAAGTGGACTGATCGCAGGATATGAGGCTGGAGTATATCCTTCCTTTGGCCCACGCTATTGTTTTGGTCATTAGTGGAAAGGAAGAGCAGAGGGAGGGGCCGCATTCTCAACTCAACAGTTTGAATTTAATTTTGATGTAGTCTCTCACTTGTGGGCTCTCTGGGTCAAATAATTAGCACTTGGTTCTGCGACAGAGACTTCGGCCAATGGTCATTTAGCACACTCCCCATGTAAGATAGGAAGTAAAAACAAAAATAGTGTGAATACAGTATGTCATTCAAAACACTCACAGATGTACCAAAATTGACCCATTTTCATGGTGTCTCAAAAGTTAAAAGCAGGGGTTTTCAAAATGAGAATTCAGACACAAAAATTAATCATGGCTCAATTTTTCTGTCAAAGTAAATGTAAAAAGTGTTTTTTGATTCATGGTTTGATAGATTTAAAAAATTATCATTAGTTTGTGTTAATAGCAATGCAGACCAGAAACATTTGGGAAATCCTGATCTACAAATCGAGATGTAGTGATCCAGATTTTTTCACCTCCAATCCAATCCCAATACCTGAATTCCGATATCTGACAATACCGTTGCAATTTTAATACCAGTGCTTTGTTTGCTTTCATATGCAACCACACCATATTAATGACACCAAAAGTAGCTAGAAGAATGTCAGTGGACCAAGCTGTCTCCACACACACAAGCGCTCAGCCTACTTGTGTGATGTTTGGACAACACAAAACTCGTAACATCACACATCAATGTACGGGTTTCTACATTCTATCATTATTGTTGATTTCATATGAAGCTGTAAAAAAACTTCTCTCTACAGGCAAGGCAACCTGTGTGATGTGTCGATGTCCAACTCTTTAGCGTGGACGTGAACGCTTCAGATGGAGAGATTGTGTGTGCGTGTATGGGAGAGTGTGGTGAGAGTAAGAAAAACCGCTGCGCTGCGTGTGTGGAGAAAGCTCAGGTCACAGGTACTCGTTTGTCTACTTTTGCTGACAACATGAAGCACAGATATGGCATATGAATCAGAAATCTCTGCAGGCACTATCAGCAATTTCTAATATTGATATAATAGTGAATTACGCTGGTATTAGAACCTGATATCAATACTGGATAGGACTGAGTTAAACTAAAGGGTACAAAAGTAGATGTACTACACCTTAAAATCTTATATTGTTAAGAGTTACGGACTGCCACTGAATGCCAGCTGCCAAAAAGTCAGCTATTTGAACCACTACACTCCTACTGGCTCATCACATCCTATCAAGTGTATTATGTATGATCAGCATTTGCACCCATTCTGATGATGATGATCTATGCAAAAGAGCTATTAACTCCCATAGCCAGGGAGTATAATAAAAAGTGGAATATTTTGAAGTGTAGACGAAAGGGAATTGATGTAGAAATTGATGATAAAAACAAATAAATCTCATCACTGTACAGATGAGACTGTACCAAAAAGAAAAGTTGGACAAAACAGATCAGTTGAATATATAATCAGAAGAAAACATCTTGTATCACCACTTCTTTCTTCTCTTCCAGTGAGTGGATCATTAGCTGTCAGGGCCCTTGAAACCATACCCCCCAGCCTGAACTCCCATCCTCGCTGGCCTCTAAAATATTCATAAGGACAATTAGGAGTTCCGATAAAGCTGGGGGTGGACAGCAGTGAGGGCAGGGATATGCCAGCAGGACGTCTGTTCTGCAACACTCTACACCCTGACCACAGACCAATCCTCATCAATCTGAGGCACAGCAACCTCCATCTTTGGCCCCACTTCGACCAGGCTCCTGGGGGAAGGTGGCACACTGCCAGCTACCCCCATCCCAGCAGGCTTTGCTCTGTCCTCGCCCCGGGGCAGGAGAGGTTGGCTGCACAGTATGAACAGTGAGAGGAGGGGGTGGCACAAGGGCAAGCTGGTTGTTGCATGAGCTGAGTCAAAGAAGCGCTTGTGTATTAAAAGCTAGGTTTCATTGCAGCCATTCACCCCTCATTGACGGTCATAAAACAACACAAGGATAGACTCATGCTTTAAATGAGCTTTAACAATTCCAGTATCACTATTTCTCCCAGACTAGTCCAAACCAAATTAGGACAGGCTGATCTTGACCCATTTCATAGGGTTCATACCACACAAATTTATTACGACTGGAGAAGGTATACAATTAATTTCTGCTGTCCAACGCATTGCCAGCACTCGGCAAGTACTCCTTGCCGAGTGCAGTCAGAGTTCAGAGGTTACTTGTGTAGTATGTGTCCTGTGTTTCTGCTCTGTAAACCATCCTAAACGCCATCCATTGTCAATATGACTGCATCCTGTTCAAGGTCGCCTCAGAAGCAGGGTACACCCTAGACTGATCATACCGTCAATCACAGGTCTGACACATTGACACATAAGACCCTTTTACACAGATTTGTTGGTCTTGTTTTGGGGGTAGCCGTCCTGGATAAATAGCACAGATTTATTTTTAAACTAACTGACTGATTCTAGAATAGCCTGTCTTTCTTGAATCCTGTGTAAATAAAACAAACAAACAATACATTTTTTGATGGCTCTGCAGTTATGGCTGTGATGCATGAAATATGCATGAATATCTGCCTAGAATACACTACAGACTAATCTGGCTGTGGGAGTTTTCAAAGTGTGGCACAGTGAGCTTCCCCTCAGAAAATATAATACGTTTGGCCTCACCACTTCCCCTCAAAAAGTGAATTTTGGATCTGGACCACACAAAGTAATGGCTTGACAAGCGCACTTGAATGTAATAAAGTAGACAGAAAACATGTCTTTTATGAACCGAACATATGTAACCATTAGGGATGCTCTGATGCAGGTTTTATGCTACCACTTTTGATACAAATCATCCATGAGTGAGATTGGCCAGTACTAATCACTTGGATTAAATGTACATTTTTTCATTTATTTATGATGATCAGTATTGGTCAAGGGCACCATTAGACAATTCCAAAGACCCCTGGCAAATACAAAATTATGAAAATATAAGCATTTGGGCAGATTGTCTTTTTTTGCTTTTATTTGCGTGAGATTACTTTGTAATATTTGACACAAACCTGAATTTGATTTGATACCTGTTTTGAAGTAATACAAATAAATGGTAACTAAATAATTTTTAATAATTATCTTACCTCAAGATAACATTTTAAGAATAAGATAATACAAATCTATCTTTATGAAAAAACTATCTTTATGAAATAAAAATTTGCCCTGCTCAAATAAAAACAGAATAAAGCGTGGGTTATGCTTGACACATACGTGCCACCCAAAAATGAGACATGCGAAATCAGGCAGCATTTATAGTCAGTGCATCAAGTCCCCGCCATTAGTCCATATTTTCCCAGATGATAGGGGGCATTGTAGAGCGTCTATGGCCATAGTAGAAGTAGAAAGTGTTGTTGTTTACAACATGGCAACAAGCATGACCTTAAAGGAAGGGGAAGAAGGCTGGGCACACTATGTGTTTATGTTCATTAATATACCACACACAAATCGTGTTTGAATGACAAGATATCATTAGTATAATGACAACTTGTGAGTAAAGTTGTTGACACTTAAAAAAAGTTGTAATGTACCCCATGGACCTTAATATACACTCTTGGCTTCCCAAAGAGGTCCAAACTAACTGTTTAAACAACAAAATGTCCCTCTGGTAAAAATTTACATTTGGAGTCTGAAAACCAGAAGCAGGCCAATAGCTAGAAGACAGCTGTATCAAGCTCTGTATGACATTTTCTTGAGACCATTAGCCATTCTTCTAAAAAGCTTCTTGGAAGTAACTTGGGTAGTAGTCTAACAAAACAAAAATGCATCTCACACAAAGCATTAGCGTCACTGGTAAGTAATGTTTCAAAATATTTAATTGTTGTGTTACCTTTCACTCCTCCCTGAGTCACCACCTTATTGTGGTAGAGGAGTTTGTGTGTCCCAATGATCCTAGGAGCTAAGTTGTCGGGGGCTGTCATGCCCCTGGTAGGGTCACCCATGATAAAGAGGTTCTAGGGGAGGGGATGCCCCGATCACCCCCCTCAACGCCTCGCGTCCATCCGGGCATAGCGAGTCTACCTGGTTGATCCTGCCAGTAGCATATGCTTGTCTCAAAGATTAAGCCATGCAAGTCTAAGTACACACAGACCTGTACAGTGAAACTGCGAATGGCTTATTAAATCAGTTAGATTTAAGAGTGGCTCAAAAGACCCAAATGATGAATGATAAAATTGGACCTCTATTTTCCTCGCACGGACGCGGGTCACCGGGGCACGATGGCGAGCGTCTGGTGCCCGGGCCTGCACCCTTGGGTCCCGCCTCCAATGAGCTCACCACTCGTGGAAGGGGCTGAAGGGATCGGGTGCAAAGAGAGCTGGGTGGCGGCCGGAGGCAGAGGCCTTGGCGGTCCGATCCTGGGCTACAGAAGCTAGTTGTCGGTACGTGGAATGTCACCTCTCTGGCGGGGAAGGAGCCTGAGCTGGTGCGTGAGGTGGAGAAATTCCGGCTAGATATAGTCGGACTCATCTCAACGCACGGCAAGGGCTCTGGAACCAGTCCTCTCGAGAGGGGCTGGACTTCATTCCACTCTGGTGTTGCCAGCAATTAGAGGCGACGAGCAGGGGTGGCAAATCTTGTTGCCCCCCCGGCTCCAAGCCTGCACGTTGGAATTTAACCCAGTAAACAAGATGGTAGTTTCCCTACGCCTTCGGGTGGGGGGACGGGTCCTGACTGTTGTTTGCGCTTATGCGCCAAACGGCAGTTCAGAATACCCACCCTTTTAGGAGCCCTTAGAGGAAGTACTAGAGAGTGCTCACTCGTGGGATTCCCTTGTTCTGCTGGGTGACTTCAACGCTCATGTTGGCAGCGACAGTGAGACTTGGAAAGGTGTGATTGGGAGGAACGGCCCCCCTGATCTTAACCCGAGCGGTGTCTTGTTATTAGACTTCTGTGCTCATCACGGATTGTCTATAACAAACACAATGTTCAAGCATAAGGGTGTCCACATGTGCACTGATTGACTTTGTGGTTGTGTCGTCGGACTTGCGACCACATGTTTTGGACACTCGGGTGGGGAAAGGGGCGGAGCACCTCTGGCGGTCGCTGAGACAAAAGCCCGGACATGGGAGGATTTCGTAGAGGCCATGGAAAACGACTTCCGGATGGCTTCAAAGAGATTCTGAACCACCATTCGCCGTCTTAGGCGGGGGAAGCAGTGCACAGTCAACACCGTGTATGGTGGGGACGGTGTGCTGCTGAACTCGACTCGAGATGTTGTGGACCGGTGGAGGGAATACTTTGAAGACCTCCTCAATCCCACCGACACGCCTTCCAACATGGAAGCAGTGCCTAGGGACTCTGAGTCGGGTTCGCCTATCTCTGGGGCTGAGGTCACCGAGGTGGTCAAAAAGCTCCTTGGTGGCAAGGCCCCGGGGGTGGATGAGATCCGGCCGGAGTTCCTTAAGGCCCTGGATGCTGTGGGCGTGTCTTGGTTGACACGACTCTGCAGCATTGCGTGGACGTCAGGGTCTGTGCCCCTGGACTGGCAGACCGGGGTGGTGGTTCCGTTTTTTTAAGAAGGGGGACCGGAGGGTGTGTTCTAACTATCGTGGGATCACACTCCTCAGCCTTCCTGGTAAGGTCTATTCAGGGGTTCTGGAGAGGAGGATCCGCCGGATAGTCGAATCTCGGATTCAGGAGGAGCGGTGTGATTTTCGTCCTGGTCGTGGAAGTGTGGACCAACTCTATACTCTCGGCAGGGTCCTTGAGGGTGCATGGGAGTTTGCCCAACCAGTCTACATGTGTTTTGTGGACTTGGAGAAGGCATTCGTGTTTCTCGGGAAATACTGTGGGGAGTGCTCCGGGAGTATGGGGTATCGGACCACCTAATCCAGGTGGTTCGTTCCTTGTATGACCGGTGTCAGAGTTTGGTTCGCTTTGCCGGCAATAAGTCGGACCCGTTTCCAGTGAGGGTTGGACTCCGCCAGGGCTGCCCTTTGTCACCGATTCTGTTCACTACTTTCATGGACAGAATTTCTAGGCGCAGCCAGGGCGTTGAGTGGTTCTAGTTTGGTGGCCGCAGGATTCGTTTTTTGCTTTTTGCAGATGATGCGGTCCTGTTGGCTTCATCGAACAGTGACCTTCAACTCTCACTGGATCGGTTCGCAGCTGAGTGTGAAGCGGCTGGAATGAGAATCAGCACCTCCAAGTCCGAGTCCATGGTTCTCGCCCGGGAAAGGGTGGAGTGCCATCTCCGGGTTGGGGATGAGGTCCTGCCTCAAGTGGAGGAGTTTAAGTACCACGGGGTCTTGTTCGCGAGTGATAGAAGGATGGAACGCGAGATGGACGGGCAAATTGGTGCCAAAAGGCAAAGCTCTCAATTTACCGGTCGATCTACGTTCCTACCCTCACCTATGGTCATGAGCTTTGGGTAGTGACCAAAAGGACAAGATCGTGGGTACTAGCGGCCAAAATGAGTTTTCTCCGCAGGGTGGCTGGGCTCTCCCTTAGAGATACGGTGAGAAGCACTATCATCCGGTAGAGACTCAGAGTAGAACCGCCGCTCCTCCGCATTGAGAGGAGCCAGATGAGGTGGCTCGGGCACCTGGTTAGAATGCCTCCCGAACGCCTAGCTGGGGAGGCGTTTAAGGCACCTCCAACCGGTAGGAGGCCTCGGGGAAGACCCAGGACATGTTGGAGAGACTATGTCTCTCAGCTGGGCTGGGAATCTCAGGATCCACCGGGAAGAGCTGGATAGGTTGAGAAGCACTGTCATCCGGGAGAGACTCGGAGTAGAACCGCTGCTCCTACGCATTGAGAGGAGTTAGATGAGGTGGCTCGGGCATCTGGTTAGGATGCCTCCCGAACGCCTTCCTGGGGAGGTGTTCAGGGCACGTCCAACCAGTAGGAGGCCTCGGGGAACATCCAGGACACGCTCGAGAGACTATGTCTTTCAGCTGGGCTGGGAATCTCAGGATCCACCGGGAAGAGCTGGACAGGTTGAGAAGCACTGTCATCCGGGAGAGACTCGGAGTAGAACCGCTGCTCCTCCGCATTGAGAGGAGTTAGATGAGGTGGCTCGGGCATCTGGTTAGGATGCCTCCCGAACGCCTTCCTGGGGAGGTGTTCAGGGCACGTCCAACCAGTAGGAGGCCTCGGGGAACATCCAGGACACGCTCGAGAGACTATGTCTTTCAGCTGGGCTGGAACGCCTCGGCATCCGCTGGGAAGAGCTAGACGAAGGGGTCGGGGAGAGGGACCTCTGGGCTTCCCTGCTTAGGTTGCTGCCCCCGCGACCCGACCTCGGATAAGCGGAAGAAAATGGATGGATGGATGGATGGGTGTTAACTTTCATTCTGTGTGAATGAGACATATGCAACATAGTTGAGAGGGTGAAAAAGAAGTACTGACGTCAAGAAGCATGATGTGTGCCAGATGCAAAAATCTCTTGGCAGTAACCTGGTAACAAAAATCATACTAGACAGCAGAGAGATAATAAAAGAAGGAAATGGATGACAAGGTAAACTAAGACGAAAACTGAAGAGAGACTACAAAAAGAAACACACATAGTACAAAAACACTGTGCTAAGCTGCAGTGTTTTTGTACTAATTACAAAAATCGCTGGATTTGTTCCTTTCTCAGAATGTTTTTTCCATATAACCACATGAACAATCCAATAACTGTTTCATTATGCCCACAAACTACATCAGGGCGATTAATCTTTTTCACTGGAATCCCAGAGGAAAACAAGTCCTTGTCCTATTAAAAGGGACTCTTGGAAAAACATAGCGTTCAACATGCACCCATTTACATGTCTTTTACCATGGCAAGAGAAAAATAACACTTGCCAACCATGTAAGATATTTTATCAATAACAAGGACTAAGAGACCAGACTGTATCTGACACATTTTATAAGACTTGGTAGTTTTCTAATGTATAGTACATCTACACTGCTCTATAAGCTGTACACTGACTACTTTAAAATAAATCAATGTTGCATTTTTATAGTCATTTTCCAGCTTCATGGACTATTAAACTTGACCTACTATATTCATTTTCGGGCCTTTCCATTGAGTTCTGGACTGCCATGGAGCAGCCACACACGATAACCCACACAGAAAGCTTTCTAGATCTTTCAGACTCTGTGTCTTTTCCTGCAGTGTCTCCTTGGCTTTCCTGCGTCAGTCTGTAATTTACGCTAGCCCGAGCCCTCCTCCAGGTACGCCTCCCACTGAGCCCACTCCACTGTGATTGGTCACACTCTCAAGAGCTCCTGAGGACTTCCGGACAGCTGCCAAACCCCACTTCTTAGGCGGTACCGAACTTTAAAGTAAACAGCAGTTTATCTTTTTAAAATAATCATAATCATAATATTAACAACATAGGCTACTGTTGTGACCATAATAATCCAGCTAAAACTCAACTCTGAACCCTCAACATCACTTCCTTCCAGGGTTTCCAGATTCACCAATTAGAAATGAAGCTAGTTGCTAGTTTCTCCATGTCTCCATATCTCTGCGGCAAATGTGCAAAGGTGTAAAGGAATTGTACAAGCTACATTATGCTGTGTTACCAATTATATCTCCATTGAAATGATTAAGCAAAACTTTCTGAATGGGAGACAAAAAAAGGGAAGAATTTTTGAGTTGAGTCCGAAAAGTTACTGCACAGTAAAATACAACAATGTATTTAAAAGGAGCATAGAAAATCTCCCAACGACGTCAGGAAAAGTCTTTACATTTGTCTCTAGTCATTTTGACAAAATAAGGTTTGGAAAGCCTCCTGATTTAGCGAGAAAATCGCAAAGTTGGCACCACTGGGTTGTACATGAGATTGGAAGTTAGAGAATACTTGAAACAATCGTTCATAAAAATATCAGAGTATCTATTCTCCTAATCAAAAAAAAAAAAACAGGAAAATATTCAGAAAATAAAAGAATGTCTCTCTTTGTGAAGACAGTCAAGATCAGGATCAATAGAATGGTTATTGATGACAATTCAGCGCAGGAATAAACGGTATTGAGAAAACAACACTGATATGCAGATACTGTATATGAACTGTGATTGGCTTTTTATCTTCAGGTTGGCTACATATTTTTTATTTTACACAAATCCGTTCAGTGTTTAAATTAGCTCAGAGTAGGTCTACACATGTAGCCACACTTTTGTTTGTTGAATGTTGTGGTTCTAACAGGTAACATTCATTAAGTTCTGCAATGTTCTGTGGCTCCCAGACATTATTTTCTACTGGAAGCGGAGGCAAAATGGCTCTTTTAATGGTAAAGGTTACCACCTCTCTCGCCTAGAACATCAACATCAACATAATAAGGCTATGTCAATAACAGTGATATTTGATTTTGCTTAAAGAGGGTTTTTCATCATTGATTCTGTGAGCTCACAAAAAATCCAAAGAAAAACAACAAAACGTCCTTTATGTGAAGCTGAGTTTAATCGACATTATGGCAACAAAGAATCATTCTGCTCAATTAGACACTGGTATTAAAACAGGAGTTCAGAACATTCAAGAAATGATTATTTAAATGCAAATTGCAATTTCTTCATTTCACTTCAGTTCATCCGAACAGCTTCAAAGACATTCTGGGCCACCATCCACCATCTCAGAAGGGGGAAGCAGTGCACAGTCAATACCGTGTATGGTCGGGATGGTGTGCTGCTGACCTCAAAGATTTTGTGGATTGGTGGAGCGAATACCTTAAAGACCTCCTCAATCCCACCGACATGTCTTCCAATGAGGAACCAGTACCTGGGGACTCAGTGGCGGCTTCTCCTATCTCTGAGGCTGAAGTCACCGAGGTGGTCAAAAAGCTCCTCCATGGCAGGGACCCGGGGGTGGATGAGATCCACTCGGAGTTCCTTAAGGACCTGGATGCTGTGGGCGTGTCTTGGTTGACACGACTCTACAGCATCGCGTTGACATCGGGGGCAGTGCCCCAGGATTGGCAGAGCGGGGTGGTGGTCCCGTTTTTTAAGAAAGGGACAGGAGGTTGTGTTCCAACTATCGTCGGATCAATGTGGTCCTGTTGGCTTCATCAAGCCGTGACCTTCGACTCTCTTCAACTCTCACTGGATTGGTTTGCAGCTCAGTGTGAAGCGGCCGGGATGAGAATCAGCACCTCCAAGTCCGAGTCCAAGGTCCTCGCCGGGAAAAGGGTGGAGTGCCATCTCTGGGTTGGGGTTGATATCCTGCCCCAAGTGGAGGAGTTTAAGTAACTCGGGGTCTTGTTAACAAGTGAGGGAAGGATGGAACGTGAGATGGACAGATGGATTGGAGGCGGCGTCTGCAGTGATGCGGACTCTGCATTGGTCTGTTGTGGTGAAGAGGGAATTCAGCCAAAAGGTAAAGCTCTCAATTTACTGGTCGATCTACGTTCCTACCCTCACCTATGGTCATGAGCTTTGGGTAGTGACCAAAAGGACAAGATCGCGGGTACAAGTGGTCAAAATTAGTTTTCTCCGCAGGGTGGGTGGGCTCTCTCTCCCTTAGAGATAAGGTGAGAAGCACTGTCATCCGGTAGAGACTCAGAGTAGAACAGCCGCTCCTCCGCATTGAGAGGAGCCAGATGAGGTGGCTCGGGCACCTGGTTAGGATGCCTCCCGAACACCTAGCTGGGGAGGTGTTTAAGGCACCTCCAACCGGTAGGAGGCCTTGGGGAAGACCCAGGACATGTTGGAGAGACTATGTCTCTCAGCTGGGCTGGGAATCTCAAAATCCACCGGGAAGAGCTGGACAGAGGAGAGAGGGAAGTCTAGGCTTCCCTGCTTAGGCTGCTGCCCCTGCGACCTGACCTTGGATAAGTGGAAGCAAATGGATGAATGGATGGACTTCACTTCATCTGTGACTAAATTTTCCTTAATCACAAGTATGGGCACTGCAGCTTGTTGAAGATTTTGTTGCAATGGATGCACAAACTGACGTGCTATTAGAAAGGTTAGCCAAGCTACATTAATTTCTCTTTTACTGGTCAAAATTGTCCATTAATGTATTGCATGAGTAAATGTAAGAATTGTTGCACTTAATTAACTGACATTTTACACACAAACCCAAAAGTACGCATACTATGCTAGTAAAAGTAAGTGTAAAAAGTAATTCTAAAAAATAATATCCATGCTGCTTATTCTCATTAGGGTCGCAGGTATGCTGCGGCCTATCCCAGCTGACTTCGGGCGGGAGGCGGGGTACACCCTGGACTGGTCGCCAGTCAACCGCAGGGCAAACAAACAACCATTCACACTCACATTCGTACCTATGGACAATTTAGAGTCACTAATTAACCTAACATGGATGTTTTTGGAATGTGGGAGGAAACCAGAGTACCCAGAGAAAACCCACGCATGCATGGGGAGAACATGCAAATTCCACACAGAGATGCCCAACGGAGATTGGAACCCAGATCTCCTGACTGTGAACCCAACATCCTCAGCCACCGTGCATCTAAAAAATAAAAATGGAAAAACGGAATTTGGGGTGGGGGGTGGGGGGGGATTATTTCAGTGGGCCCTACAAATGTTTGCAGTTCAATTCTTTCCTCCCTCATACTCTTACATTTTTCTTTTCCATCCACATAGTCTTCAGCAGCAGCAACAGTAATGGCAGCCTCCATTTCAGGTGAGCCACTAGCAGTAGGATAATTGATCAATCATGTTAATTGAAGTGCCTGGACAGCTAGCCCACCATAGCAGATGTGCCAATTTGCATTCATTAAGGTAGAAATGAGCCTTAATCACTGCAGTGCTCAAGATTTGATTGACAATGTAACTGCTCCCGACCACCACCTTTACCACCACACCCCAAATCTGATAGTGCTCATTCTTTCTAACTACTTCGTCAAAGAATACATTGTATGTATTTAGCATTAATACATACATCTACATCAAATAGTATTTGGTTGTACTTTAACTAACACACACATTTGCAATGTAGCCCTAACCCTGTTTAATTACTTGTTCCAAAAGTAGGAACAAGTGTTTTCAGGAATTATAGATAAAATATATGGTATGGTTTAAATGTTTTATAATACGGCAGTCATAAGTGTAAATCTCGGATTGGCTCACAGCTTTGGAAACACCAGAAGTGACTGACATTCTGTAATGGTCAGAATTTACATATTATACTCAATGATTTATATACATCAATTTATTAAAAAAAATGTTGATAGCAATCATGAGAGGAAACCTAATGGAAAGAGCCTGATAATTATATGCTCATTTCCTCATACTGAAGGCGTCTTGTGAAAGGGAGTGTGTTCTTTCATGAAAAGAGAAAGAATTGTCCGTTTATTCCCCTCCAAGTAACAATGGCAACCCCTATTTATTATGGGCAAGATAAGCCAAATTTCCCTATGAATGATCGCTGTTTGTTTAGTTTCACAATTCATCAGGGTAAAAGACATGCAAGTGAGTCTTTGAATGATACTGAAGGTCATTTATTTACTACCATGGATAATCTGGTATTTGACTAAAGTTGCATCACAGTGCCTGGCCATGTAATAAGCACCTTAATTGCATTAAATCATGAATCAGGTATATGCCTGTGACATTAACAGCTGATTTTAAAGATCTCTCCCGGCGACAGGCAATGCTCTGTGTCCACAAGAATGGTGTGAGGTTAAAGTTGAGCAAGAGCAAAATCTCATTAGCTCCACACAGGAAGAGGGAAGGAAGAGTGAATATTATTAAATTAATCTAATGACTAACTGCAGCATTTTCATTTGTGGTAGAAAAAAATTCAATACGATACACAATAGAGGCAATGTCATAAAACCTGTCATGAGGAACTTTGCAACAACACAAAAATTAGAAAAGGCATTAGGGAGAAAATGTCAGTGAAAAACGACTACTTTATAACAAAATACAACTACTACCTCAACTGGCTCCTCTCGATGTGAAGGCGCAGCGGCTCTACTCTGAGCTCCTCCCGGATGGCCGAGCTCTTTACCGTATCTCTTAGGGTGAGTCCAGCCACCCTACGAAGGAAACTCATTTCCGCCACTTGTATCCGCGATCTCGTTTTTTCGGTCATGACCCATAACTCATGACCGTAGGTGAGGGTGGGAACGTAGATCGATCTGTAAACAGAGAGCTGCGGTACAGCGACCGCATTACTGCTGACGCTGCACAGATCCGTCTGTCAGCTTCACGCTCCAATTGTCCCTCACAAGACCCCAAGATACTTAAACTCCTCCACCTGAGGAAGGCCTCTCTCCCAACCCGGAGGGTACAGTCCACCTGTTTACGACTGAGAACCATGCCCTCGGATTTGGAGGTGCTGAGTCTCATCCCAGAAGCTTCACACTCAGCTGCAAACTGCTCCAGTAAAAGCGGAAGGTCCCAGCCTGATGAGGTTATAAGGACCACATTGTCTGCAAATAGCAGAGACGAGATCCTAAGGTCACCAAGCTGGACTCCCTCAACGCCTTGACTGCGCCTAGAAATTCTGTCCATGAAGATTATGAACAGAATCGGTGACAAAGGGCAGCCTTGGGGGAGGCCAACGTTCACCTGAAACAAGCTCAACTTCCTGCTGGCAATCCAAACCAGGCTCCTGCTTCGATTGTACAAGGACCGAATGGCATGTAGTAGCGGACCACCAATCCCGTACTCCCGGAGCACCCTGCACAGGACACCACGAGGGACACGGTCGAATGCCTTTTCCAGGTCTACAAAGCACCCTCCAGTCACCCTTTTTAAAAATGGGGACCACCACCCCGGTCTGCCAGTCCAGAGGTACTGTTCCTGACTTCCATGCAATGTTGTAGAGGCGTGTCAAACCGGACAGTCCTCCAACAACCAAAGCATCGAGAAATTCAGGGCGAAACTCGTCCACCCCCGAAGCCTTGCCATTGAGGAGTGTTTTAACTACCCCAAATACTTCAGCCACGGTAATAGAACTGTCCATGTACGTATCCTCAGACTCTGCTTTTTATACCAAAAGTATGTCAGTGGGATTGGGAAGGGCCTCAAAGTATTTCTCCCACCGACCAACTATATCCTCAGTCGTGGTCAGCCGAGGTCAGCAAGCCCCAGTGTGAACTGGGGGCTGCTTCCCCTTTCTAAAGGTGTCGGACATTTTGCCAGAACCTGTCCGAGGACAACCGAAAGTCATGCTCCATACCTCACCGAACTCCTCCCACACCCGGGTTTTTTTCCTCGACCTCCACCAAAGCCGCGTGCCACTTGGCCTGCCGGTATCTCTCAGCTGCTTCGGGAGTCCCGCAAGCAATCCATGCTTGATAGGACTCCTTCAGCTTGACAGCAGCCCTAACCCCCGGTGTCCACCATCGGGTTCGAGGCTTGCCGCCACGACTGGTACCGACCACCTTGGGGCCACAAATACGACTGGCTGCCTCAGCAATAGAGGCACGGAATACGGCCCATTTGGACTCAAATTCCCGGTCCACTCTCGAGATGCAGGCGAAGCTCTGCCGGAGATGAGAGTTGAAGACAAGACGAACGGGAGACTCGGCCAGACATTCCCAGCACAGCCTCACTACGCATTTGGGTCTACCTGGTCTGTCCGGCATCCGCCCCCGCCATCCAATCCAACTTATCACGGTCAGTTGACAGCTCAGCCCCTCTCTTCACCCGCGTGTCCAGAACATGCGGACGCAGGTCTGATGATACGACCACAAAGTCGATCATAGGCCTGCGACCTAGGGTGTCCTGGTGCCAAGTGCACTCATGGACATCTTTATGTTCGAACATGGTGTTTGTTATGGAAAACTGTGGTTGGCGCAGAAGTCCAGCAACAACACACCACACAGGTTCAGATCAGGGAGGCCTTCAATGGAAGGATGTGCCAGCATACTTAAATTAGAAGTGTAGACTCACTTTGGCTTTATAGAATTGATGATCTAAATCTACGTAAAATGTACATAAGATGTACAAATTTTAGTGTCACAAAAATAGGACACATGGACGGAACAACAAATATGCACATGAGTGATGTGTCAATCTCCTGTAAGAGATACCATAGAGGTGGCCATCACTTCACGGGGAATAACATACAGACTACAGTGATTTGTAGCTATAATCATACAAAATATAATGCAAACACCTTCAATAAACAGGTGAAACAGTGTTCAATGCTTTATTTGTATCTTGTACGTGTCACAAATGTAACCAGTGCAGTCTGCACACAATGTAACTACAATTGAATTGAGAAAAAATATATTGTAAATGAGCTGACTTGACACACAATGTGAAGTTGAGAGGTTTTTTTGAGTTTTATTTTCGAAGTTTTTCTTCAAGATTCAGCGATACTTGGTTGAAAGTCTGCCTTGGTTGGACACTTTGTTGAGTCAGTTTTGTGGAGACTGGCATCTGACAAATTCTGAGCCTGGTGATGTCATAATATGTAAATTAGATGAATGAATTTATTACCATCACAAACTTTGGGTCATAATAATGATTTTCACATTTATAGTATGCCTTTTATCGCTAACCATTTTCAAGCTACAACCTTATGAAATAGTAATATCAAAACTTAATATATTCTTTAAAAAAACTCTGCTTTTTTCTGTTTTAACCCTTTAAGGTAGCAGAGTTGATGACTTGTTTTCTGTGACTCCGTGCTGCGGCGCACTGTATTGACGCATTGGCACCTCACATATACCACAACAAAAGAAAGAAAAAGAGCATGGAGGCAGAGGAGAAGCAGACACTATAGACGAAGAAATTGTTGCTAATTGTTGCGGGTAGGTACCTCCGTAATATGGAAGTGGTTTGGTTCCGATAGACCAGATGTGGAGCAAAACCCACAATATGCAAAGCTTAAAAAGCAACAGGAACGGCAAAACATAGAAACACGACAAATCTGTTCTAGCAACTCGATTGCAAACAAAGAGTGCGTCATGAAGCATAAGACAGAGTCAAGGAGCAGGTCTACACTTACCCAGTCAAAAATACAAAACTATTTTGCTCACGGCCTTCTTTACGACAAGAAAAGTAAACGATAAACTGACTGGTGCAGCCAATATTTAGCCAAAGACATGATGCCTTTATACTCAGTAAAGGAGACTATTTAGCTGAATTACTGTTTTGCAATTTGCAGTTGCTACTAAAGTGTATATTTGAATTTTGAATGTTTTGCACTTCTCTAGTTTGGTAGACACTAAAGGCACTTGCTGTGTTGCAGAGTTTGATACCAATAAATCAATAAATGTGCGTTACAATTTGACTTTACTCCTTATTTCTGGGCAAGCTATCGATCAATTCTAATAATCAAATACACGGGCAATTGTGTTATAATATAATGAGGTTATATTCATATTTATCCAAACGTACATTTTCCACCACACTAGGGTTGCGGGTAAGCTGCAGCCTATGCTAGCTGTCTTCTGACAAGACAGATATTCATATGCATATTCATTCATATTGACAGCTACACGTGGCCCTCTGAGGGCAGCCATAACTTAAATGTTGCCCTCAACAAAAACGAGTTTGACACCCCAGGGTTAAGGTTTGTAGCTTTTTACACAAGACTCTGCTAAATTTCATTATATTGTCATATCATGATACATGATAATAATTAATTTAGAGTCTCCAATTAACCAAACATGCATGATTTTGGAATCTGGTAGGAAACCGGAGTACTAAGAGAAAACCCACACACATACAGGAAGAACACACAAACCCCACACACCCCACATTAATTTTCTTTTCTTTTTTTTAAATAAAACTTTTCAAAATGCATTGTGTTTGTCAAATTTAATATTAGATGACATTAGTAAAATTGCATTTTATTTGGGAAACACTAAACAGAGCTTATGACTTTCAGGACTTCCAAATGTCAAGCCTATGAATTTGGACTAGACTCAACCTGTCTTGTCTTGACTTGAGACTTCACTTGGACTTACACATTCTCACTTGAGGCTTGATTTGATATTAAAGACTTTAGACTTACTTGAGACTTGCAAAACATGAGACATGACAAAACGAATGCTGCTTGAATCACTTTAGCTCCAGTGTGAGCTCTACACTGACCAAAACACATAGTTAAATGACAATAGAAAGCATGGTGAATGGTTAGATTTGTTACAGTAGCTGGAGTTGGAGGCATGAGCTCATGTATGTTACAAAACCATGGGTTATACAAAATGTATCACAGATGCTGTGCACAAACTTCAATGTGTCTACAAACCAAACAATGTATTCTACTTTTGGTCCAGACCAGAGTACCACATTACAAGTATGTTTCGTACAAGACAATCCTGCCTACAGGCCCACAAAACATGCAGTCCGAAAATGAACAACTGAAAGAGTGTCTGGACTATAATATCAATTATCTATGATATTAATTTCCCTTTCTCCTGTATTGAATTGAAATTATTACTACAAAGTTACTACAAACAAGCACGTGCAAGTACACCACCATTATTGCTCACAAAGGAAAAAAATCCAGCTGCTCTGCTTAGGACTAGGAGCCAAGTCTGAGACAAAGTCCACAGCGCTTCAACAGGTTATCAAACTGCAGGCCAGGCTTCCATCCATCTGGGGAAAACATGGAGACATAATCTCCCACACTGTAGCCCGGCCTTCATCTACAGATGGTACTGGTGAGCAGGAATGTGACCTTTGATTTAGTTTCACACACAGGATGACCATCCCTGTGAAAACTATGTGGATTGTATTCAGAGGCCGCCCAAAAGTGGACAAATAGTCACATGATTGTTTACATGGCATAAGATTGCTTTAACGCAATTTAAACATTTCAGTACATGTCCAACAAATGTGCCCTCATGTGAGGCTCATTTATATTGACAAACTGGGGAAAGGGCGACCTCTCCCCATGTTTGTAAGTGGCTTATAAAGCTTATAGAGGTTGTCTGAAAATGTGATAAAAAACATCTTTCTCTGAGGACACGATGGACATCCAACAGATTATCAGCCACCTCTGACACTAAAGGAGGTTGTGTGGTGATGCTCTGAAGTGGAATGGTCTGGTTATTTCTGCTCTGCTTCTTCACTTCTGAGCTTTAACAATGTAGCCTGCAGTAGGCAGAAAAGGGTTTGTGCATACAATCTGCAAAGATGCGAGATGAGTAAACTGACACAACAGCACCTTTTGTGCAGCAGGGCAGCTTCCTTGAGAGCAGCCAGAAGGGAAGTGGTGAATTGGTGTTACATTATACACTATTATTCTGTGATGTTGGACTTAAAAAACATACATTGGTTGACCACAGATTAGTCAAATAGAAGTGTGGTGGGAGTGATAAAACTTTGGGTGACTGTCCCAACACATTTTTAAAGTAAAATCTTGTTTGAGAGACACTGCATGAAGGAATTTGTGGTCATCATTATGTAAGAAAGGAATGCATCCATTTATTTTTTATGCAGGTGGGTCCCTGATAAAAGAGTGACTACATGAGTCGACCGCTTGCCAGAGCACTCTCCTGCAGCTCTGCCAAGCAGGTAATTCACAAGCAGCAGCAGCAGCATGAATAAAAGATAATGGGCCACAGCTGACTCTTCTATGCTACATGTAATATCTTTCATTTCTCCAAATAAGAGACTTCTAATTCAACAAATCCCTTCTCTTCCATCCCTGATATCTTCTATCTATCTTTTAAGAATGATGGATGGATGATGGCTGAAAAAACTTTGACAACACAAATGATGACACTGTGCAGCTCACATAGTCGTGTACTTACCTTTCATCTTCTATCATTAATATTTATTCCTATCATAGAGCAGCCTGGACATGTAGGCTAAAAGCAACCGCATGGCTAATTTGCATTAAAAACCAAGCTAACTTAGTTAATGGGACTTAATTATGTCAGTGGACTAGGTCCAACACAGTGGTTTGGTTATGCAAAAAACAGGCCGTTATGTCTGAATATTTATCACTGCTAAAAAAATAAATTTAAAAAAAGCGAATTTTCTGCATTACATTCCTTATTTTTTTCATCAATGTATTTTTTTTATCTACAATGGTGATTAAAATTTATGTGATGTACTTTTCAACAATATTTCGGTCACACTGAATTGTACACAGTTTTCCAACACGAGCTCACCTTCATTATTTTAACTTAGCTTGCTTGCTTGTTGATGCTTCTGGCAAACAATACTTTAGCCTGGCATCACAAGCTTTAGGATTCTTGACTACTCAATGCAGTGGACACAGCCGCCAAAAAGCTTTTGCAGCTTTATACACATGAAACTACTGAATTTCAACAGTACAATACAGCCAGTCTGTTGACAGGTATTATATCTTTGGGGAAACAGAGTCATACTTAGTGGTCAGCAGCAACTGCACCAGCATAGATAGGTTTCCTCCATCCGTTAGTGGATGTGAGAGTGGCTGAACTTATCAGGGAGTTTAGCCCTTATGTGCTGTATTTGACTAGGGGCTACAAGTAAACAGTTACACGTGCCAGTTGTCTACAGCATTAACAATGTCGTCTTTTATAGTACCTCTAAGGGTAATGACTGTTAATGAGATGCTATTTCATGGCCTGTATCCAAAACAAAAATAATTATCCATCCATTTTCTATGCTGCTTGTCCTCTCTATGGTCATGGGGGTATGCTGGAGCCTATCCCAGCTGACTTTGAGGAAGAGGCAAGGTACAACCTGGACTGGTCACCAGCCAATCTAAGGGCACATACAGTAGAGTTCAAAATAATAGCAGTCCAATATGACTAACCAGATTAAGTACTGTTATTAGTATTATTTCCGGATGATTATTGTAAATAGATTAGTTTCACACAGACATCTTCGAACTGTCACAGTACTTACAGGGAACTCCAGACTGTCTTTGATCACCCTCGACCTGATCACTGGTTGAGCCTTTGCTATTCTGGTTATTCTTCCATCCATTTTGATAGTTTCTGCCACGTGTCGCTGGTTTTGCTCTCCATTTTAAGGCATTGAGATAATTTTAGCTGAACAGCCAAAATGTTTTTCATTCATTCAATCATTCATTTTCCATGCCACTTATCCTCTTTAGGGTCGCGGGTATGCTGGAGCCTATCCCAGCTGACTTTTGTTTTTGCATCTCTTAATTAGTTTTCCCCTCTCCAATCAACTTTTTAATTAAAGTACGCTATTCTTCTGCGCAACCTCTTGAACAAACCCGTTCTCCTCAGGCTTTCAAAGAGATATGCACATTCAACAAGTGCTGTTTTTTATCCTTAAATAAGGACCAACTAATTGCCCAATTGCACAATGCTTGTTTGTTTTCTGAGAATTTCCTGCACCTACTGGTGCAAGGCACACATGTAGCAATAAAAAATATACTATTTAGCAGTACTTAATCAGCTTAGTCACATTGGACTTCTACTATTTTGACTACTGTATAGACAAACAACCATTCACACTTACATTCATATCTATGGGCACAAAAAGAATAGTTCCACATTAAATCTGATGAATTCCCGGGTGCTTCAGTGACACAAGCACATAGTTCACAATGGATGGTTTTCGCACGCATGGTCAGAGCCTGACACTCACCTCGACAATGTCAGAGTTGGTTCTGCTCTCGTGGGGCTCGTTGTACTCTGTATACTTCAGCAGCACTTTGTCCATGTCTGTGCTGGCATACTGGAACAGTTTGTTGGAGCTGTTGAAAATTATGAGGGCTATCTCGCAGTCACACAATACGCTCAGCTCATAGGCTTTCTTCATCAGTCCAAACTTCCTCTTTGTGAAGGTAACCTGAGGAACAAAACAATATTGGTTATTAAAGCCTTGTCCACCTGCGAAGGTTCCTGAGAATTTGTTTTTCTTTTTGGCAGGTTGGAAAAAATTTGTGACCATGCTGTGCCGGGTTAGTAAATACCTATATGTGGCGCTGTGAACAAACACGCGGGGAGAGGAATGCATGCACATTAATCTATTCCACTTTTCAACTCTCATTTAGAATTATGAGAAGTGGAATTACTTCTGAGTCATTATGGAGTATAGGTCAACAAAATATAGGGAGAATGTCAACTTGGGTGAGTTTTGTGTGTTGAAATATATACAGTATTGCTTGTCGTCAAAGCGCACTTCTGGTCACATGATTGCGACGTTGCGGCGGTGAGTCAATTATGTCATTATTGACTGTCTATGACAAGCCTGCATTTTCCCAAATCTGAAAATCAGCAGAAAATTCTGTTTTAGGTTACCCAAAATGTTGTTCCCTTGTGAATGAGAGGCTGAAACAATAAAATATTTTGCAGTTTTGACCTAAAACCCTTTCCTTGTCAATAGCCCCTAAAAGTGTCACAAGAATTCATGCAACAAGAGTTTGAGAGTTTAAAACGTGACAAAATTTCTCATTTAAAAAATGTGGCCACTAGGGTTTCTACAATAATACAAAAAATTATTAATTACACAATTAATTCTACTGAATGCAATCATTTTACTGGCCTCAACATATTGTCATGAGCACACGTGTCTGTTTTCCTCATCTCTCACGCTCCAAACAGTAGTGCAGTAGTTTCAGTACCTTAGCATGCTTGCTTCATAGAACAACTAAAATCTAGTCTGGTCTCGTTCTCGTCAACCCAACCTCCTGTATCATCTTGTGTCTTGTGACACCGCAATTGGTTACACAAGAAACATTCTCTTGTTCAACAAGAAGCAAGCAAAGTAAATTCACACTCATGATGCATTGAGTGGAAAGGAAATAATCACCCATTACAAAAGTAGTAGTACTACATGCAAAACAAATACATGCTGTACCGTATCAAATGCTTCATAGCTACTAGACAAAGGACTATATTTTTATTTTTTATTTGATAATTGGATTTATTTGATAATTACCTACCACCACATTGCAACTGCATATCATGGCTTCATTTCAAATACCATTAAACACAAAATCTAAGCAGGTTTATGTTTTGCATTTTGTTCCGTTATTGTACCGAAAATAAACTGAACCATGACCTTAATAAGTGAGTACTGAACCACAATACCAGTCCAGGGTGTACCCCGCCTCTCGCCCAAAGCCCGAAGGGCTCCAGCATACACGCGACTCTAATGAGGATAAGCGGTATAGAAAATGAATCAATTAATGAATGAACCACGATGGAGGCAGTACCATTACACACCTAGTACGTTCTATTCAGGTTTTAAATCAATGTAAAAAAAATTTAATTTATGTACACTTAAAGGGTTTTAGTATGCCTACATACATTTTTTAAAGCAATAAAAGTCCTTTGAAATGTACATGCAATTACAATTCGAAATTCAATCAAAAGGTGCAGGAAATAATGACTAATGTCAAACAAAACTTCAAATAACAACCTCCATTACTCTCTGCTTGTGTTTTGCTTTTTATTTGTCCTTTTGCAACATTTTGTATATTCTTAAGAGGCTCAAACAAGAGTTGATTAGAGAAATCACCATTACGTAAAAGTAAATTAAAAGTTGAGTGTTTTCACATCTTAATATTAATAGTGGCAAAGTTATTTTTACACTCTGATAGTTAAGAATTGGACAATACAGTTATTACCATTTTTATGATGGCTATAGACCCTGGAACTTTTTTTTCAATTTCTATTTAAATTATATATTTTTGTATGCAACTTCAGTTTCAGTAGGGAGTAAGTTGTAGTAAGTCTGGACTTCCCTACTAAAACTGCTGCCCCCGCGACCCTGACCCGGATAAGCGGAAGAAAATGGAATGGAATGTATGCAATTTTTTGTATGGAAAAAAATATAAATTAAATGTAAATATTTTTTAATAGGAAAAATATGTATAAGTTCCATTGTAACATATTACATGTTCATTGGGGCCTGGCCGGGCCTAGCCCGAATCAGGAACACAGGAACTTCCCCCCCGCAGACCCACCACCTGCAGGGGCATACATAAGGGTCCAGTGCAATGCGATTTGGGCAGTGGTCGAGGGCAGGTGTCCGGGCGACCTGGTCTTCGGCGGCCAAATCTGGTTCTTGGGACATGGAATGTCACTTCTCTAGTGGGGAAGAAGCCCGAGCTTGTGGAAGAGGCGAAGACATTCCGACTAGATATAGTCGGACTCACCTCAACCCACAGTTTGGGCTCTGGTACCAAATTCCTCGAGAGGGGCAGGACCTTGTTCTTCTCTGGAGTTGCTGCAGGGGAGAGGCGGCGAGCTGGTGTGGGCTTAGGGGGAGAGGGTTATTTCCCTATGCCTTAGGGATGTAGAAAGGGTCCTGACTGTGGTTTGTGCACACGCGCCGAACGGCAGTTCAGAGTACCCAGCCTTCTTGGAGTCTATCAGAAGGGTTCTGGAGAGCACCCCAGCTGGTGACTCCATAGTTCTACTGGGAGACTTCAACGCCAATTTGGGCAATGACAGTGTGACTTGGAGGGGCGTGGTTGGGAGGAACGGCCTCCATGATCTGAACCCGTGTGGTGTGTTGTTGCTGGACTTCTGTGGGAGCCACAGTTTGTCCATAACAAACATCATGTTCGAACATAAGGATGTCCATAAGTGCACTTGGCACCAGGACATCCAAGGTCGCAGGTCTATGATCGACTTTATGGTCGAATCATCAGACCTGCATCCGCATGTTCTGGACACGCGGGTGAAGAGAGGGGCTGAGCTGTCAACTGACCACCACCTGTTGATGAGTTGGATTAGAAGGCAGGGAAGGATGCCGGACAGACCTGGTAGACCCAAACGCATAGTGAGTGTGTGCTGGGAACGTCTGGCAGAGTCTTCCGTCCATCGAGTCTTCAACTCTCACTTCCGGCAGAGCTTCGCCTGCATCTCGAGGTAGGACCGGGATATTAAGTCCAAATGGGCCATATTCCGTGCCTCCATTGCTGAGGCAGTCAGTCGTAGTTGCGGCCCCAAGGTGGTCGGTGCCAGTCGTGGTGGCAAGCCCGAAACCCGATGGTGGACACTGGGGGTTAGGGCTGCTGTCAAGCTGAAGAAGGAGTCCTATCAAGCATGGAGGGCTTGCGGGACTCCTGAAGCAACTGACAGGTACTGGTAGGCAAAACGGCACGTGGCTTCGGCGGTGGTTGAAGCAAAAACTCAGGTGTGGGTAGGGTTCGGTGAGGCTATGGAGCAGGACTTTCGGTCGGCCTCAAAGAGGTTCTGGGAAACCGTCCGAACACCTCAGAAAGGTCGTACCATACCTTCCGTAGAGGAAGCAGAGTCTGAGGATACGTACGTGGACAGTTCTATCACCATGGCTGAGGTAATTGGGGTAGTTAAAACACCCCCCAATGGCAAGGCTCTGGGGGTAGACGAGTTTCGCCCGGAATTCCTCAAGCCTCTGGATGTTGGGGGTCTGTGTTGGTTGACACGCCTCTACAACATTGCATGGAAGTCGGGAACAGTACCTCTGGACTGGCAGACCGGGGTGGTGGTCCCCATTTTTAAAAAGGGTGACCGGAGGGTGTATTCCAAATATAGGGGTTCACACTCCTCAGCCTCCATGGGAAAGTCTACTCTAGGGTGCTGGAGAGAAGGGTACGACCGTTAGTCGAGCCTCGATTACAGGAGTTGCAATGTGGTTTTCGTCCCGGTAGCGGAACACTGGACCAGCTCTACACCCTTGCAAGGGTACTGAAGGGTATGTGGGAGTTTGCCCAACCGGTCTACATGTGCTTTGTAGACTTGGGAAAGGCATTTGACCGTGTCCCTTGTGGTGTCCTGTGGGGGGTGCTCCGAGAGTACGGGATTGGTGGCCCATTACTATGTGCCATTCGGTCCTTGTACAATCAAAGCAGGAGTCTGGTTAGCATTGCCAGCAGTAAGTCGAGCTTGTTTCCGGTGAACGTTGGCCTCCACCAAAGCTGCCCTTTGTCATTGATTCTGTTCATAATCTTCATGGACAGAATTTCTAGGCGCAGTCAAGGCGTTGAGGGAGTCCAGCTTGGTGACCTTAGGATCTCGTCTTTGCTAATTGCAGACGATGTGGTCCTTATAGCCTTATCAGGCCTCATCAGGCTTCAGCGTTTACTGGAGCAGTTTGCAGCTGAGTGTGAAGCTTCTGGGATGAGACTTAGCACCTCCAAATCCGAGGCCATGGTTTCCAGTCGAAAACGGGTGGACTGTACCCTCTGGGTTGGGAGTGAGGTCTTGCCTCAGATGGAAAACTTCAAGTATCTGGGGGTCTTGTTCACGAGTGAGGGATAGTTGGAGCGTGAGATCGACTGACGGATCGGTGCAGTGTCAGCAGTAATGCGGTCGCTGTACCGGACCGTCGTGGTGAAGACAGAGCTGAGCTGGAAGGCAAAGCTCTCTGTTTACAGATCGATCTACGTTCCCACCCTCACCTATGGTCATGAGTTATGGGTCATGACCGAAAGAATAGGATCGCGGATACAAGTGGTGGAAATGAGTTTCCGCCGTAGGGTGGCTGGACTCACCCTAAGACATAGGGTGAGGAGCTCTGCCATCCGGGAGGAGCTCAGAGTGGAGCCGCTGCTCCTTCACATCAAGAGGAGCCAGTTGAGGTGGTGTGGGCATCTGGTCCGGATGCCCCCCGGGACCCTCCCTGGTGAGGTGTTTTGAGCATGCCCAGTCGGGAGAAGGCCCCGGGCAACACCTAGAACACGCTGGAGGGACTATGTCTCACAGCTGTCCTGGGAACGCCTTGGTGTCCTCCCGGTGGAGCTGAAAGAGGTCGCCGGAGACCGGGAAGTCTGGACCTCCCTACTGAGACTGCTGCCCCCGCGACCCGCACCCGGATAAGCAGAAGAAAATGGAATGGAATGTTCATTATGTTACAATAACAGTTTTAATAGGCAATGTGACTGACAGTATTATCCGTTAACATAATATCCGTATAACATCCGTTAGAAAAGGCCGAAAATACACAGTGCATGTCTAAAACATCTTGTTAAGGGGTCAGGGTATGATGCTCAACTCAGCAAGCTGAGTCAGAGCTTTGGCAACAACATGCATCCATACATTACAGTAACTAGCCACTGACTCCATATATGGAAAGTTATCTGTGTAGCGCAGCATAAGCCTTGTAACTTGAGCCTTCGGGTCATACATCACTCTAGTAGTAATGTAACTCTCCCCACCTCAGCAAACTGAAGTGACTTTATGTCCTTTATCTGTGCAGTTCTGTTTATGTGGTCAGTCCAGTCTCATGCACAGATCTTTACAGTTCGTTAGGCCACCTTTTTTACAGTATTATACACTCATTCATTATATTATGAAACAGAATTTAAAAGAATGATTTCTCCTCTGAGGCTATTAAAAATCATATCTAAAAATTCAATGAGTATTCTATGTGTCTCCAGGAAAATTGCATGGTGTATATAACCTAGGTATCAAAATAATGCTGATACACTAACATACATGCAAAACTATACACTAATCTGGAACCCACAGGGTATGCTTGTTAACCTTGTGGTAGTTATTCTTCTGCACACACTGCATAGCCCTCCAATCCCACGAAACTATGCAAATTGAGCATGAAAAAACTCAGGTACCAGACAATCCACATATCATGTTTTTTCCTACACTGAGGACTAACAACAGAAATACTAATACTTTTAAATGCATGTATATACATGTATAAATGATGAACGAAGGGGATAAATGAACATTTAAGGTTAGTTTTACCTTCCCTGAAGGCGTAATTCTTGACGTGACTGAAAGCAGAAAGAAGGCGGTGATTGCTCTTGCTGCCACTTTGGGAACAGTCACGTCTTCAATGAAGGTCAAAGTACCCTTAAACGTGCAATTCTACCTTTAATTTGTCATGTATATGCATTGAGAAATGTTGTAAGCATGTGAAACAAAAACTGTAGACTATAAACACATAAATACGTTTTGTGTTAAAATTTTTGAGTCAAACCCACTATGTACAGTTATTATCATTATTGTAACAGAGAGTGATATTGACCGAAGTCAAATTCCCAGTGTGACAACACATATGGCGAATAAAGCTGATTCTGATTTGGATTCTGATCATGACAGCAACAAAGTTGACTTCCGGGTACGGTTGGCATTTTGCAATCTAGCTCATGTGATGCTGTGGAAGATGTTGTGTGATAAAAAATACATTGAGAACACACTTGGACTCACACAGTGTATTAGCAACACAACAAGACATGCGCCATATTGCAAGCTAAACGGAGAATGCACGCAAACAGGGGCAACATTGTGGCATCAATTTATTAACATTAACCGAAGAGCATACTAACCGGATCTGACGCTAGCCAAGGTTCCGCTGTGCAAGTAAAGGAGAGCGTGAAGCAATCATGTGACCAATGTTGCCCCTAATTTTTCAAGTGTCTGAGCATACACACACACAAACAACCTGAGCATTACTTGGACCTCTGTAAGTGTTATTAGACGTACACACTGTAGTAACCTGAGAATTTGATGTAGTTCAACTTCCATTCTGTGGTATTTTGTATGAGTGATATCAAGAGGACAGGCCTATTTCACAATATAGCCCACTGTAGCTTTCTTTATTGTCATCCTGAGACACAACAAGCTGTAGAACTCATCCAAATCTTATCCAGTTCATGGTCTGATTTATCATTTCATTTTCCATGTCTTTTTTTGTATACCATGTATTTTGTTAAGTATGCATATTTAAATTTCCTTCCTGTTGTGGCACTATTTCATGCTGGAAATGTACTTGAAATTAATGCCACATTTGTTTTTTGTTTATATAACAAACAACAACTTTGGCAACACTCAGGCAAACTAAGCATAAAACTTCCTGTATTCAATAAGACTGGCCATCATAACAAAAGCACATTAATACTATACGCACAGTTAAGCCACACTCGCTACTTTAGCTTTGCAACATGTTTTTCAGAGCAGCCCATTCCCATCCAGCCATTTTCTATACTGCTTATCCTCATTAGGGTCGCGGGGATGCTGGAGCCTATCCCAGCTGACTTTGGGCAGGAGGCGGGGTACACCCTGGACTGGTCGCCATTCAATCGCAGGGCACATATAGACAAACAAACATTCACACTCACATTCATATCGATGGACAATTTAGAGGCGCCAATTAATCTAACATGCATGTTTTTGGAATGTGGGAGGAAACCGGAGTACCCGGAGAAAACCAACGCACGCATGGGAGGATCTTGCAAACGAGATGCCCGACTGAGATTCAAACCCTGAACTTCCTGAAACGACAAGACATACAACCATTCACACTCACATTTATACCTATGGACAATTTAGAGTCACCAATTAACCTAACATTCCCATTTGAAAAAAATCTCACCCAGATTCCCCTCTTCCAGTCCACCTTAAAAGAACCTTTGGCTTGTGTGTGGATGTGGTACTGCCTGTTCGTTTCACCATAAAATGGATTAGCAAGCAGCATTTAGCCCTGTTAACATCCCTGTACCAGTAACTATACATTAACCTGCGAAACGGCAGCATTTTCTATGTAATGAGCTGTAAATACATGCAAAACGAATTTTATCATTGGGGGAACAGTGTTTGTCATTGTGTTGTTACCGCTTGTTGTCACCAGTAGCTCATGGAGTTGCATTGCAAAATGGTAAAGAATAAATTGTTGTGTTTTATTTTATTTACAATACGTTAGATTTAATTTTTTGTGCTGCATAGATTTGCTCATTCCTGAGAATGCCCGAGCAGTGTGTCATTGCAAAAGGGGCACAGCTTAGAAGCAACACTGCATGTGACCCCACGCTGAAAAATAAATTCACCAAGGTCAGCCAGTTCTGAGTTTGTGATTAGAAAAATGCAACAAAAGGCTGTCACTAAGATGCCGATAATATCAGATTTGCTCATAATGTCAATTTGTTCAGTAATTTTCCCCACAGCCAATCAGGAACGTTTTGTCAAATACAGATTCTTACTTCTCAACTACTAAAATGGACCATTACTATGAAAAATTCTTATGTAGAATTGAGAAAATGTAATGATTTTGGGTACGTCATTCTGGCTATGTCATATTTCCTCAAAGTGAATCTCTTGCACTTTTAACCAACATAGAGAACTGCACACCATGCTCATCTGCTTGTTTGCATGTGTTTGTTTGCTTAACCAAGCGGAATGTGCGTGAGTGTCACGTGAGGAAATGATTAACAAATTGTATGCTCTTTAGCAGATGAATGCAGCTTTAGGCATGGAGATGTCAGATTTTTGCTGAGGGTTTTTTCAACAGGAAAAGGGCAAATTGGAGGCAGAGAGAGGACTTTGTTCCACCTGGATGGATCGCAGAGTGCTGAGTGCACGGCTGCTGAGCCAGGCATTGCTTCATTTCAGCAGCACAATAAGCCACATCACACTAACGATAACTTTACAGTGGTGCTGGTTGTATATTTATCTTTAATTCTGGATTATGTCTACTTGATGTTGTGTCAGTATTGTTTGGAATATGCTTTGTGATGACCTGCCACATGCTGTATCAAATGTTAAAATATATTTTTTTAATATAAATAGCAGGAAATAACCTTTATCAAGCCCATCTGTTGTGACAGTAGGGAAAACACAAACATCTTTAGGGTAAATGGGAGTTGCACTAAATTAGGCTGCTAATGGCATTAGTCATATAATATGAAATATACTGACAAAGACAAATTGATTGCTTTCGATTGATCATGTGAAATGTGCAATAGTTGGCTGTAACCAGCAGAGACCGCAACATTCTGCAAGATGCAGCCCTCACACGGAAAAAACAGACTTCAGCACATTCAGACAGAGATTGTCAAAAAAAGATTATTATTGATAAGACAGTCAATCAAGGAAATCTGGTGAGTTGCTAATCCCCTAAGTATGCAGTACATACAAGCACAGTGGTGATATGTCAGTCAAAGGCTCTATCTATGTTGTTCCTGAGGCGGAGGCGCCAAGATGACAAACAACATATCTGGGTCCGCTAGTTCAAATGTGACCAGAGCACAGCCAGAAGCTACCAGAGTGGCTCGAACACCTTCGAAGGGGTGAGGAGCTGGAAGCCTTATTAGAAAACCTAATGTCAACCCCGATGGCACACATGAGAGGCTTGATAGACAAGAGAGATCTGGCACCAGCTGGCAGAATGACCCTGGCCCTCTGGCTGATGCACTGCCCATGCAGTGCATGGTCCATCGTGACTGTCTGTACTGATCATCTCTCCCGGAGACAGCAAAGGTCCTCCGGATCTCCATGTGGACAAATGACGGCACAAAAGGTCTTGTCCTGGGTGGGAATGACCTTGAAATAATATCTTGAACTCATCCTGAACCTAAATGGAGAGGATGTCATGGTAATTTAGGAGAATGGTCCAAGGGGAAAAGTGAACCATGATGTGTCACAAAGTAGGGAATGATAGATACCAAAGGTAAGATATCATGAACAAGGATGAGAGGCTGGAATTCAAAATGACTTCAGGGGTAGTTTTTAATGGCGTGATTTCATTGACCGTCAGTAAGGACACACATTTATTTGACAAAAGGCTCTTTCATTAATGCTCTCTGTAAGAAATTAATGTCTGTTGTGTTCTTTATAATTAATTATATTTAAAAAGTATTCATATACTGAGCAAAGTGTTTTTTTATTTGATTTCAATTCATGTTTTTTTAAATTTAAACATGAATGGCTATCTTTTAGCTGAAAATCACACAAAAAGTGGCAGAAAACAGTACATTTTGTTTACTTACATTTAGTAATTTAAATTGTATTCACTTTGTTCACTTTATTTGTGAAAGAAGAAAAGGGAGAATAAAAAATTACAAATAAGGATAAAATGCGATTTTTTCATTCATTCATTCATTCATTTTCTATGCCGCTTATCCTCATTAGGGTCACGGGTGGGTTGCCAGCTGGGATAGGCTCCAGCCTAATCCCAGCTGGCGACCCGCTTTGGGCAAGAGGCAGGGTACACCCTGGACTGGTCGCCACTCAATTGCAGGGCACATATAGACAAACAAACATTCACACTCACATTCATATCGATGGACAATTTAGAGGCGCCAATTAATCTAACATGCATGTTTTTGGAATGTGGGAGGAAACCGGAGTACCCAGAGAAAACCAACGCACGCATGGGGGGATCTTGCAAACAAGATGCCTAACGGAGCTTCAAACCCTGAACCTCCTGACTGTGAGGCCAATGTGCTACCCACTCGACCACCGTGCGGCGCGTTTTTTCAAATAAAATAAAAAACTAGAAAATAGACAAGTTGGAATAAATGGGGATTTTAAAAAGGATAAGTACGGTAATTAAGCACGACATTGAGAATAAATAAATCAATACTGGAGTAAACATACTGTACACAGGTCCCCTGCGATTCGCTGGCGATTAGTCCAAGGTGTACCATGCCTCTCGGCCAAAGTCAACTTGTATAGGCTCCAGCATACCCCCGCAACCCCAATGAGGATTAAGCAGCATAGAATGTAAATGAATAAAGTAATTTTGTTTTTTCAGTCAATTCATTTTGACTGAATTGCACAATGTATGAGTAAATGTTGGGTATCAATAACTTTATAACCTATTGGACACATTCAATGAATGAGATGTATCATGTGTAAAATATGTTATTATTTCTATAATAATTGTTGTATTACATTATTATTGTTGTTATGTTTCTATTATGCATGCATTTTTACTGCATTTTTAACTTATTGTTTCAGACAAGTTAGTTGCTCTTGTTGGATGGTGTTCAAGCCAGTGATGTCAACAAAGTGATCTTTAATTCATTAATTAAACATGCCAAAATAGTCCAAAACTTCTTAGATAGTATAAAGCTCTTTTCAGTTTGTCCATCCTCACAGGAAATGCTAGTGCTAAAAGTTACCAAGATTTCTCAAAATTGCTCAATACTTTATATATATATATATATATATATATATATATATATATATATATTTTTGTAATCAAAACCATTGAAAACAGTCAATATTTTCGATCAACCACTTAGTATTTTATCCTTAGTATCTTGCCACCTCCTTGTGTCATTTAAGGGCTGGAAGATTTAACCAATAAAAATACACTTAAACTGAAAATGTAGGTGTTATTGATAATATATGATCCCAATTGTAATCTGAGACTTGAGCTGAAGAAATTTGGGGAACCCTGCTTTGCAAAGTACTTCTTCAAAGACAGATATGTTGGTGCTTTCCAGATGGTGACATTCAATATGAAAGGATTGATTATATGAGAGTATATTGCACCAGTCTCTGCTCTACGTGTCAGTCAAAAAAGGTTAGTTGTACCATGAATGACAAAAATCAAGCCTTGCAAGGACTGCTGTAGATGGTAGTTATCTAGCATTCAGCATCAATCAGTGTGGCCATCTGGATGATGAGTGTGGCAGTGTATTGTCTGCAGGACTATGAAACATGCAGGTCTGCCTGCAAGAAGCTGTTCACTGCCGTACTGTATGCATGATGATGGTACCTTTGCGGCTTTCAAGACTCATTAAATTCACAACGCTGAGCCACGCATCTAGAGAACAAACCTCACACAAAGTAGAAATAACACACTGGTACATGGGATGCATTTATTGTGTATGCTGCCATAGAATGAAACTGGTGCTTTGGTATACCTTCTTCAAGGATACTTCAACATGACAAAAGAGGACCCAGTAATCAAACCTGTAGCCTTTAAGTTACACTCCGCCATGTAATATGAACCACCGCCAAAATACAAGATAATAAGAAACTAGAGGCACAAAAAGCTACCTAAATTCAGCACTTGTATAATGATGGCATTTAGAAAAACTAGAAACCTTCCATGAAGATGTACTCACCCCACGTTGTCCATGTAATACAATATTAATCTTTACTGTAGGAGTAAAAAACAAGTTAACCAAATGTGATATTAAAATGTAACTATTTAGGGTGAGCACTGACTAATGTAGGAAATCAAATACCCATTTTTAATATGATATTTTAAAACAACATTTTCTCTCTGAATGTTCTGAACACCTTTCTAAATTAGTGCCGTGTTGAGAAGAATAACATGGCTCAAAGAAGTTGAGCCAACATCATGTAGGTGATGTCATGTTGTTCTTCTAACTAGTTCTTGTAACAGTCATCTGTTGGTTTCAGCCAAGTGCATTTGTTTTAATACACAATCAATAATAAACTGCATAACATTCTATTTTAAACTCAAATGGCAAGTTAAGAAGTCAAATTTGAAGGTGAATAGTGTTGCCAATGGTCAATGATTAAATATACACATAAAAAATGTTAAATAGTTGCAGGGGGAAAAAGGTATACGCTGATGTATCATGTGTCCACCTTTTTGGAGATAAGAAAATGAAGCAATGTCCAAAAATAGTTTTGCATTCACAAAGACCTTACCAATATTCATATGGGAATTTAAAATCTGCTTTGTTTGTAATTTTTATCAATATTTTTAAAGAATGATTCCACTGTTAGTAGCAAAAGTTTCATTTTAGTGCTTGGACTATAGCAGCAATAAAAAATAAGCTTCAGAAAATGTAGACCATATACCTATGGCTATCCCCTTTGGTTAGAATGATGCCACAGCGAGATGGCAGTGTGTCCCCATGCCCAGGGGATACAAAGAGAAAGACACATGCTCATACATCACTTCATATCAAAAGATATATTCTGCAGCAGCAGCCTTTTGTCATCGCTTGTTCACTGCTAAGCAAGCTAATGCAAGCTGAAATACCTGAGCAGTGAACACTGATGATAAATTTTACTATTAATGCAAACAACTACGCCACTAGTTTACATTCAAACAAATTACGAAAAACTCATCTTTACAGATCAACCAAGCTCCAAACGTAGTTGACAGTTTGCTTTCATGTTTTTTACTCCTGTCATTTATTCCACTCCTTTCACAGGTCAGTACCTAAATGTACCGGCTCTGTGGTTAGTTTGAGATACACCCACAAATATTTTTGTGACATGGAAAAGTTTGTCACAAAGACAATGAAAGAAAGAATACAAAATGATGGCGCTACTTGTTATTTCTAATTGTGCATCATACTCTTTTTCAACCAAAACATGTACTTTAACCAAACTCAGACAAAACATTCCCATTAAAGTAAACAACAAGGTCCACACACTGTGCAACTAAAACTGTACTCTTTAATATTTGGTAGTTCCTTGCAGTTTTTGATAACAAGTACTTTGCTTCTTTCGGTCATCTGTTTAACTTGATGTAGAGTTCACTGTTGGCGGACCAGATGCCTTGATTTTTCCCTGCTTCCTTAAGTTATATGCATTCTTGGCAACGCCGGCGTTTTGTCAGATGCTCATTTATGTAAACATTTCTTCCTTTCAGCTTTCTTCTGTGATATTTTGTGGGTTGGAGTGGAGGAGGAGGTAGTTGGTGAGCTTATGATGATGACAGGTATGGTGTTTTATTCCATGTAGTGGAATGCATGTCTCGATGTTGCACTCATCAACATCCACCTCCTTCGATCGAAGAAAGTTGGCCACTTGTTGCTCTGTTGAAACTTCATCCATTACTTCTGGTTGTATTCTTTTGTACTAGACTGCCCTGGCATTAGAAATGCATGTGATGCTGAGCCCAGTCACAATCACATTGTTCATAAGCGTGCTTTTCTCCATCTCATCCACTCTTCATCCGGGCTATGATTTGTTCCTTCTCTTCATCATCTTTCTTGAGAGCTTGATGCAGCGTTTTCCTCCCTTAGATCCTTCATGTCAACCTGGATTATAATGTCATCGACCAGAGCCTTGATGTTACTGTCAAAGTTTTAACTTTCTTGTTTTGGTGTTGTTTGTTGATGCTGCCTTTGCCATTATTATTTATAGTGCTCATCTCCAATTTTAGCGCAAGTAGTAAATAAATGAATGGACTTCTTTAAATTACCTGTTGTTGCTAAAAAAGACTGTTTTTACAATGTTTCAGAGTTTATTTCGCTGAATATTCCAGCTCCCTGTGGCTAGACCAGACCAGAGTAGCCCTAAAGGATGCTTCGTCTCCTGCTGACCCGCCTTGCAAAATGAGAGGGTGCTGCAGTGCCATGGCTGCTCGTAATTACTACCAAACAGCTGCAAACACATGGCAGCGACGAGGACCCGGCCATACTGCCAGGCTCGGCGAGATGGGGGGACAAGCCCTACAGTGTGGAGAGGCCACAAGCTCCCTTATGTGCTTGGAGCTTGCCTCAGTCCACTCAAGACACATCGTGAAGCTCTCACTGCTGCCCAGAACTCCTGCTGCCTCATCAAGTTTTCTGCCCAAAATTGTAGGGTGGCAGGGGAAGCATGTCTGTAAATATGACTGCACTGACAAAGAAATGTCATGGTCCCTCCCGCCCAGCTGCGACTTCGGGGAGGGAGATATGTCTGTTTAGATTAATGCAAACAATGACAGCTGCTATGGTCGATACGTATAAGGCAGGAGGGGAATGCGGGAATGGTACACTGACAGATGCAGTTTGATGACAGTGATGTTTTGAAATCATATCAGTAGGTCGTTAAATACATTAAGAGCACTCAGAGAATGCAGATTCTGCAAAGCCCTTTATAACTCCGTAATCATATGCTAACCTGTATTCGCTATGAACATTTACATCCTTTTAGCTATTAAGACCTTGCAAAAGCACAGCAAATTACAACATTATATAATGAAAATATGAGCAATATGCGCTGTAAAATGGAAATCTAAAACTTGGTGTGACAATGTAGCCTCTAGGTTTGCTTACATTTTACAAATTTCATTAGAGTCGGTTAACAAAAGATTGCTCCACAATAGCAAATATATTACTTATTAATTTTGTACATATTTGCCCAAAATTTAATATGTTTTTATTAATTTATTATACATTTTTTTAATTTAACATATTTTAATTAGCAATATTAAAGAAGCAGCATACCAAAAACAGTGACAAAATGCACTTACTATACATAACTAGAAATGCATGATTGCACGTAAATGAACACAATGTATCCCGCCGGGCATCATCTAACTCTTTATGATACTTAAAATATATGTACAACAGAAGCGGTTCAACAACAATCAGTTTTCATTTATAAGACCAGAACAAATGAATCTCCCATTTGGCAATGTATCTTTGAAAAAAATGTCACAACTTAGTCAAAATGAATACCATTATTGGCCTGTGTCAAAATCTAGGCCTTGTCCACACGTAGCAGGGTATTAGTAAAACTGCATATTGTGGTGTCCACAAAACCTCGTAATTAAAAAAATGCATACTCACGTAACCGCATAAATGCACTGGGAACCACAGTCATAAACATGCCAAACCTGTAGGTGGCAATAGTTACTAAAATTCTGTCCAATCAAAATCATTCTCTCTCATCTCATCACTTTTGAAACACATAAAACATGGCGCCGGGCTCGTTCGTGTGGACTGTCAAGGAGGCAGAATTCCTTCTAAACATTGCTTTAGAATATAAATTCAACAAGCAAGCAAACAGCGCTTGAACAATCGCTACAACCAACACAGTTCAGAGGGCATCCATGTTGTTTCTGATGTAAATACTGTACAGGTTGCGTGTGTGATGTCACAGCATACTTTGTGGCAGGCAGTGACATTTGGAAACATAAAACTGTGGTTATTTGCGTCCATACCCAAACATATAACCGGAGTTTTCTCCAAATCTACACTTTGGTCAGAGGTTTGAAAACCTTTGCTGCCATTTATATGCGGGCTCGTATGGATGACAGGTCAAATCGTTGAAAAAGAACTTGAGCTATCCGCCTATGTGTGGACAGGGCCCTAAAAGTGTTACACAACCTTTTAACATGATCCAAATAAACAAACTGTTATGTATGTGATACATATGTGTTTTACATACCTGTCTGTTCCTTTCATCCATGATCCTGGTAATCTGTATCTTTTTCCTCCCCATGGCTCTGTTCTTTTCCCGTCTCTCTGACCCTTGGACGATATTGGACAAACACAACACACTTCCGTCCACTGCCTCTCCTAGCACATTATGCTCAAGTTCTTCTTCTTGTATTCTTAACACACCATAAGCTCTTCAGCAGTTGCCGACACAAGCTGTAAAACACAAAAAGGAGACACACAGATAGACATAGTGAGAGTGAGCGCACTCAGTAAATGTCTCCTCAAGCACTTCCAAGCACAAGAGTCTACTGTTCTCAATGTCATTTGGAGTATGAGTCCCACATGTTGAGCTCTTATCTTCTCATGTGAACCGCAGCTGAAGTCAATGAAAGATAGCTTGGCACTGGTGGAGCATTAACACACTATTGTATTGCATCCATGGAGTTTGCAACAACAAACAAATAAACAATAAATTATCACATCATTATCTCTGAACTGAGGTAATGATGTTCATCCATCATTCATTTCTGGGACAGTTGGTGGTTGTGCAAAACCATCTTAAAATATTGCAATTTGTGTCCATTCATTCGTTCATTCATTCATTTTCTATACCATTTTTTGTATACCATGTATTTTGTTAAGTATGCATACTTAAATTTCCTTCCTGTTGTGGCACTATTTCATGCTGGAAATGTACTTGAAATTAATGCCACATTTGTTTTTTGTTTATATAACAAACAACAACTTCGGCAACACTCAGGCAAACTAAGCATAAAACTTCCTGTATTCGATAAGACTGGCCATCATAACAAAAGCACATTAATACTATACGCACAGTTAAACCACACTCGCTACTTTAGCTTTGCAACATGTTTTTCAGAGCAGCCCATTCCCATCTAGCCATCCATCCATTTTCTATACTGCTTATCCTCATTAGGGTCGCAGGTATGCTGGAGCTTATCCCAGCTGACTTTGGGTGGGAGGCAGGGTACACCCTTGACTAGTCGCCAGTTGCAATTTGTGTTCATTGACTCCTAATTAAAAAGCAGTCATCAGTAGGTATGTACTGGTCTTTTGTGATCTCAAAGTGTAAACACATCAACAACCTGAAATTCAAGAAACATTTTTAGGACTAAATATGTCTCAAAAATCACACAAACGCATTAGGGTCAAAATGTCATCCTGTGGAACACCAGTGAAGTTTATTTCAGCCACTTGATTTAATATATTAAGTTCACTTTTTGTGTCAAAATGTTTATCTGCTAATGTGAAGTACCAGCACTGGGCGGAGTTGTTCACGGAGTTATGAAAAGTAGACTTTTTTTTAAATTCCATTTTAGTTTTTGTAATAATACAGTGATAAAAAGATTGTACAACTGTTAAAATGTCAATGTTACTTGAAGCATTGGCTGCACAGTTGATCAGTTTGACTCTGATTTTAATGTACATTATTTGTCACTCGTTACCATTATTTGTTTTGGAAAAGTGCTTTCAAAAACAGTCAAACCTTTATTTCTGAATGTCCCAGTTTTAGTATGATTGAGTTTTCGGCAAAAATGTTTGCCAAAATTTTGCCTTGGTTTTTGTACACAGTCTCAGCCTTAGTACAATATTGAATGTAATAAACTAGTCCATTTGCCCTGTACTACAAGTTTCAGCTACTAGGGTTAGCCTCTAGCAATATAGTTTGGGGCCATACTCTTACACTGGAAATGATTATTCTAATTTACAGTGATGTAAAAAAGTGTTTGTCCCCTTCCTGATTTTTTTTTACATGTTTGTCCCATTTAAAAGCTCAAACAAATTGAAATAATAGTCAATGACAACATAACTGAACACAAAATTAAGATTTTAAATGAAACATTTTATTATTAAAGGAGGAAAAAAACAAACCTTTAGAAATGGCTTTATAAGCTTTTCCAGACTGATGGATCTCAATTAATCTCAGTTAAGTTATGTTTTAACAGAGGAGGCGATCATATTTTCTGCACCTGGCCAGGTAAATTTTGTTTTTTTTTTTCTCCCTTAATAATTGAACATTTGGTTTAGAAACTTAGTTTTGTGTTCAGTTGTGTTGTCATTGATTAATATTTAAATTTGTTTGATGATATGAAACATTTAACTGTGACAAACATGCAAAAAAGCCATTAGGAAGGGGGACAAACACTGTACATTATTTTATGACAATATTTGTTATGGGTAAAATCTATGACACATACAAACAATTGGAAGTTGGCTAGGGTCCAGAAACATATTGTGTTGGCAATTGGTGGTTCCACTGTTTATGAATGGCATGATTTAGAATTTTATTTAGAAACAGTTTCTAATTAACTTTAAAAGTAGAAATGCTAAGCAAGCCTTAATTATTTGACCTTACTTAATTTACCACCAATGTAGAGAGTTTTTGATCCGTCATGCCATCTAATTGACCTTCCTTAGCTTCACCATGGTGCCAACTTTGCTCTTAAGATGATTAAGACAACACCAAGTCTGCAGTAGACATCAGCTGACGTCTCCTGGGCTGGAAGAGGTGACACCACAGAGGTGAAAAAAGGATGAGTATACAATATATTCCCACATGGGCTTGTAACCTGACTGCATGGTTCCCTGGGGAACATCCAAGTCTGTCCTGCCCGTTTCTCCAAAAGAAGAATTATAGCCCCTGCCCAGCAGGTACAGTACATCTATCACTTACGCAAAGCTAGGTACAAATTGAGGAACAACTCCTAACATTAGATGCAGTTGAAAACAAGGCAGCCAGAGGCAGAACTGGCATTGTAAATGAAAATGACCGGGTTCCAATGGCACACAGTCATTATGGATTAAAGATGGTCTGGAATTATGGTGTATGGCTATCTCCATTGGGGCTCCACTGTGGGTAAACTTACTAAGATCCCCCACATAACCAGAAACAGAAGTCTGACCAAGCTAGGACAGGAAAATTCTAAACCATGTTAAAATAGGCAGCAGAGAATGACGACGCTCACACAAAGATGGCGCAGTACAACAATGTAATTGCAATGTAAGGTTATGTGCCGCTTTTGTCAAACCCATCTCTAATCTACTGTATCTCTCACTTTGCCCATTTTATGAAAGTTGAGTACAGCAATACAGTATGCATGCATGTGTATATCTTTTGTCGTTTTTACGTGGTAGAGCTGTCACAGCGGGACAGATCAAGTCTGGAGGCATAATCGACTGTGTCAGGAAATTTCTCTTATGCAGATGTGAAATGACAAGCTTAGAGGAAATTCAGACAGCAGGTGTGCGACACTCTGAATTTATTGCACACGCAGAACAAAAGTTAGCTGAAAGCAAGAACGTTTTTGGACACAAAAGCTTGTGTCGGACTCTGACATCCGCTTATTGCCGGTACCGTACAGATTGTCACTATGTTATCAATTTCTCCTTATTACAGTCAGTGATTTATACTATGCTCTTATCATGTTTGGGAGTGACACATCTACTCACCTGATATGTCAGCTGATTATCCAGTTATTCACTTTACTAGGCTAACTTCTAAACATGTCATTGAAGCTACTTCTAAGCCTGGCTGATTCCACGGAATCCGGAATTGAAAGCCACCTCCACCCCGGCGCCTCCTTACTGTAGATACTGCATCTGACTCAATCAATGTCCTTCTAGTCACTGTTGTGGTCCTCCATGCTATCCTCCCTGGCGTATGCTAGATCATAGATCTAACTAGAGCTGCAACGATGAATCAATGAATCAATGAATCAATGATTACTCAATTATCAAATTAATTAACAACTATTTCTGAAATCGGTTAATCATTTCATTTAAAAACGAACTGTATCCTCTCGAATGTGACTGTTTTTGAATTTCATTGGTCACTCATAAAAGCAGACATATTATTTTTGTGTGTCACTCTAAACCAGAGAGTCACACACATTAGCTTTGACTTTGGAAAATAGCAAATCATATTTTTGTCTCTTACCGATATCTTGCAAAGCCAACCACTGCAGAGATGTGGCATGTGTGCATACTTAAGAACATTCCCACACAAAGTACAGAATGTATCCACTTGTGCGTAGGAATATGTGTGCATTTATGCACTAACTCTTACCATGTGTGCACACACAACCTAGTGGTAGAACAGTGAAACTACAAATAGCTATGGCTGTGCCTGTCCAACGCAGGCCATATACATCTTGCTCGTGCTTAACAACTTGACCATCAAACAAGGTACCCCAGCGTAGACAAGCCAATGCCAACGCAAAACCTGCCACTAACAATATTCATTTCTTATTTCTTAATTATTTAATGGTGATGCACATGTCCGTGCCAATGACTTGCTGATTAGTTTGTCAGTTGATTGTTTATACCTCTTTACTTCAATTTGGATGTTAAAGAGATTTCTCTTCCTCCCCCTCTTTGTGATGATTTTGGGGAGGGAAAAAATTCCATTCATGCATTCTCAAAAAGGTTACCTAAAGAGGCTGATTTTTTTTATCCGATTTATCAATAAAATCTAAAAAATAATCAACCAATAATGAGCTGTTAAGATAATCATCTAACACAACTATGTGCCTGTGTATTTTAAATATAATCTTGAGCTTTGCTTTTTTCTTCTCCTTTTCGGACATGTGGAACTGTGGAATGTAACATGAATCATTAATTTCACAATGTATGCATGTTTGAAACAAATTAAACTATAACATAATCATAATGTGACAAAGCGGCAAAACTGTGTGCAAAACTGTGTGCGCTGTCAGTCAGTGCAATCCACCGTCTGGTGTGACATACACAATATTTGTCGTACTGCGACAAAAGGGCAAATGATGAGAGTGTTAAACCTGTTGTTAAACCTCACACAACTGTCACCAAATTGCGGAATACCCTTACATATAGATGATGTTGATTGTTGGCAGTAGAACTGCACTCCCACCATTCTGGGTCACAACACGAAAAAAAGCCAGACAAAAGTTGTAAAAACACTTTTGCATCTTGTTCAACAAAGTTTGTCCCCCAGTTCGTCAAGCTTTGGCATTCAGAAAGGTAAATGAGGACGACGGCAATGTAAAAGGGTATTCTGGCGGGGGCTGAGTGTGAACTCAGCTGAATGTCCCACTTTGCTGGACAAGGCAACTTCTGTTACGTCTAGCACCAATTTTACAACCTCTCTGTGTAAATGATGCTAATTTAATTTTTAAAAAGCCCAGTTTCCAGCAAGTTCACCGCGGAACATTTCAAATTCTGACGAACCATAACCTGGCTTCCGTTTCTACTTTTCTACTACAGGGTTTGTAAGCCAGACGGCAATAGTGCTGACCAATCAGCAGAAAACTTAGCTTTAGCTCCACCCTCTATAAGAATACCATTGAAACTGACACCCTAACAGTGTGGACTAAATCTTGTAATGTATCTCTTCAGATTAGTGCAGTTTCATTAAAGGAAATGTCTAGTGTTTAACACTACTTTTGGGCTGCTTCTGTAGTATGAATCAGTAGAAATCTTAACAACTGTGGCCAGTTCCCAGGTTCTCAGGTTGCAGCAGGATTGTACTGCTTATCCTCAGAATCCAATCATAGGCATAGTGTAGACAAGATTTCACTTCCTGCCCCTTCCACTTCCTGTTATTCTTCTGCACGTCTGCATGTACTCCACGGGGCCGTCAAAAGGGGAAAAGCTGGAGAGGAGGAAAGGGAGGGACAACCTGTGGGACACCCTTCCCATCTGATCTTTCTCTTTAGCATTATTGTGACTATTTGTCCCAGACTAAACAACAAAGGGGGAGTGGGACTCATTTTGTGCGGCTATACTTTGGTGGGCTTACTGAAAGGTTCATTTAGCAGGGTGGAAGACATGTACACACACTTTCGGTCGATGACTATACAATTGGTAGGAGACTTTTTTTTGGTTTTTTTCCCGGCACTCCACTCGTTACATAAGAATGAATCACTAATACTGTAAACATTAACATCAAGACTATGCTGGAGCTACATGTCTAAAAGAACAAAACTCCCTAACCATAAAAAGATGAAAATGTAGTGTCACCAATCAACCTGGGGCTAGGAAACCCAAATCCACACTTTTACCAATTTGTTTCAATAGAGCCTTGACACCAGAATGGTAGAAAACAAGCATCCCCACTCTTTGTTCTTTGCTTTCATCACGAGTTGTTGTACCTGTAAATTAGGCTGTTAGCCTAAGGGAAGTAGAGGTAAAGCAGCCCTTTCATGCCACACATTACCCCGTCTCCTCTCCACCTCCCCCGTTTTGTGAGCTTATCTCCCTCTCCAGTGGTGAAAGACAGGATCGTGGGCCCTGCAGCATCACTAGTGTTAATGTCTCTTGATGATAATCCGGCAATCGGCTGATCCCCCCAACAATAAACGTTTCCCTGGCCCTCTTTTCAGATGTGATTCCATTGTTTCATTCTTTTGTCTAGTTCCCTGTCTTCTTTCTTTCTTTTCTGTAAGCTCGTACATCACCTTCATTTCCATGGCAACTAATGGGACGCGATTAATAAGCGCCATCGCAGCAGCACATGTGAGCATACAGTGAAAAAGGAAGCAGTAAAAAATGTACAGCACAAAGTGGATTGGTGTACAAAATGTAGACTTTTAGCTATGTATTGATTGCATGTGCAAAACATAATACTTCACGTAACGGTTTTGATTTAAATAACATTTCAAAAGTGGGTAAAGCTGACATTGCTGATGGAAAACCAAGGTATAGGCCAGAGATTTCAAACAGAGACTCAAGATTCAAATTGTGCTGTACACAAAGTAGCAGCACAACTCTGTCTGTGTTCACACAGTGACACAGCATCCAGCAATCAGACATATGACGTATAAAATCAGACTGCTAGAATTGTCAACACAACAGGACTGGAAAGGACTTCACTTTCCTCCCACATTCCAAAAACATGCATGTTAGGCTAATTGGCTGCTTTAAATTGTCCATAGGTATGAATAAGAGTGCGAATGATTATTTGTCTATATGTGCCCTGTAATTGACTGGCGACGACTCCAGGGTGTACCCCGCCTCTTGCCCAAGTCAGCTGGGATGGGCTCCAGCATACTGTAGTGAGGATAACCGGCATAGAAGATGGATGGATGGAGGACTGCAAAACTGAGTCTCAGGCATTAAACGTCACATAAATACAGTATGTATATGTACACACACACACACACACACACGCACATATATATATATATATATATAGATATATCTATATATATATAGATATATAGATAGATAGAGAGATAGATAGAGAGATAGATAGATGGATAGATGGATGGATGGATGGATGGATGGATGGATGGATGTAGATAGCTATAAAGATATAAATATATATAGATATATACTCCAGGACAAAGCTTTGTTTTATTACAAATTATTAGTATCGACAGGGCTCCAGCCAGTGACTAAATGGTCACTTTACTATGGTCATTTTGGAACTAAAATATGAGACATCCATTGACAAAGGACGCACTATATAATTATTAACATGAGAAAAATAGTCTGTAAATGAGTAGTCAATTAACGACAGCCTGTCTAATAGCAGCATGCTTTCCCAAACACTAACGAGCCCCCTCCTGAAGTAAGTTAGCAAAAAGACATCCACACGTAGGCGGATTTGTCATAAAACGAAGGTTTTTTCCACGTTTTTGGGTATCATCCACACATGTCCGCAGCTATATGGCAGTAAAAACGAAAACCTCTGGTCGAAGTGTGGATCTGGAGAAAACTCCAGTTATACGTTTGCGTATGGACGCAAATAACCGGAGGTTTGTGTTTCCAAACGTCACTTCCAGCGGATCGTATACGGTGACGTCACAAACCCGACCCGTATTTACATGAGAAACAACATGAATGCTCTCAGAACTGACAATGTTTTCTTGCGTCTAGTTGATGAATGAATGTATAGTCTAAAGTGTAATCTAATGTATAAAGAGGTCGGTATTGGAGTAGATAGTACTTATTAGCAATACATTGAAAATAAGAGGAATGTGAATGTCGATTTTAGTGTATGCCCCTAAATTTTCTGCTTGCTTTTCTGCTTGTGCTCCTAAAATTTTAAGTTAGGTGCCACTGTGTTCAAGTTAGTCTAGAGTCCTGATCAAGATTTCAGCTTTTCGTCTTCACATTCTACCTTTTAGCCCTATTTTTCTATTGTTCTTGGTTTTTGTTTGTTTTTGGGTCGCCACAGCAAATCATTTTTGCATGTTTTGACTTGACAAAGTTTTGTTACGTTGGATGCCCTTCCTGACACAACCCTCCGAATGAGGGTAATAGTGCCTATAGACAATTTAGAGTCACCAATTTTTTAGTTTAATTTGTACTTTGTGCCAAGGGTCAATATAAAAGCCACGGGACCCTTATGGCCCCCTGGGCACACTTTGGACACCCCTGTTCTAAAGTCTTCAAATTGCTGTCTGTGCTTTTCACGTAACCAGGTAACGTGAAGGTCGTCACATACCTTCCCTGCCTCACTCGATAAAGTAACACGATGAAGCAGATTGAGCCTAAAAGCATCGATCAAATAAGATATTAAAATTTACTGTTCAAAAGGAGAGTGTGACCTAAACTAGCAAGGTGAGTGCACACTGAAACACAGCAGCCAAGCAGACAGCGAGTGGTTAATCTGCCCTGATGACTGTAGCTCGCTTCAACTCTCCAATGACCCAGCTGTAATCCCTCACTGAATCAATGCAAGTTCAAACAATCCTCGATGCTGCTCGCACCTTGCACAGGGTTGTGGGGGGGTGGTACTGCAAGACTGGGACCGGGAGACAGGAAGCTACTTATCACCTCCAAAATGACTTTAAAAAGAAAGAAAACCCCACAGGACGAGAGTCTGTTCTCACTGAGAAAATGTCTCACTAGTGAGCAAATTACTCTGCCATCTATGAGGGAAATGATGTGAATCTTCACATCATTTGCAAAATCTGAATGATGAGGACTGGATATAACAACCAATAACCAAAAGGACATCAAACACTGACAGCGCGACCAGACAGACATCCTCCATCTCTCACTATTGTCAGGGGAAGGGAGGAGGACTATGGAAGGTGACTTTGACTAAGTGCCCTGGGCTTTCATGAGAAAACGACACTACATTAATTTCATGTGTCGTTTTTAACTGATGCTCCAAAAAAAAAGAATTAAACAGACACACTGGCTTGAAGGCAAAAGGATGCAAAGGCCACCGCAGTGCCACATATATGTTGAGATCAGCAACCAAATATGTTGAGACGGAAACTTTCCAATCTACTTCCTGTGTTTAATAGCAGGTGTTTGTAGGAAAGTGAGACAGAAAGTGAGAGTGAAAGTAACAAAGTTGGGAGTGGAAAATACACTTTGACTGTGTTAGCTGTGGAAAACGTGAGGGAGGAAACAAGACGAAAAGCAGCATCCTGCACCCAACCCATCCTACCTCAGAGGTAGTGTGCGGCAGCAGCGTGGTAATATAATTACAGCTGGGACACTGCTATTCCCAACGATCCATTTGCATCAGTAGGGTTTCCAGCCTAGCCAACGAATGGATTCTCAGTTTCTCAAGGATAAAGAGATGACCCTCTCTTAACGGTGATATCCATTTCATGTCAAAAATCAACTCTCGTCCTCAAGGTAAATCCCTCGTATGCAAGTATGAGGAAAACGTTCAAACTATGAAAATGATGACAACTTCTTTGATGTAAGGGTCGGGTGATGATGTATGGCTCATTAAAAAATGAATGCAAATGAGTCATAGACGTACGGTATAGTACAGCTTGTATGGTTCCTCACTTGCCCCATTTCCTTTTTCTCTCCCACCACTCTTGATTCACAAAGTTAAGCATCTAGTTTCCTCAACAACAAATGCCAGCTAATCTTAAATCTCCCACACAACACAATTCTCTTCGGTTTATCTTGATTACTGCTGGTTCCATCTGTTGCACAATAAAGGATTTTTCTCCCGAGTTGAATGTTTGAATCCAAACAAAGAACCAAAAGGAAATCATCTACTGCATTAAGTCATGCTTTCAAAGTTATCAATTACCTTTCCATTACATTCCATACAATTACATTTCCTCCAAAAATGTCCTCCATCCTAAAAGGCGCAAGGCCGTGATTTGATGCTGAGCGTGTCATACATATTAAACAAATATTGCACCGCAACTTGTTCCCTCATTTGGCTGTAGTTAATGACATTCGATACTAATATGTCTACCACCACTTCAATAGCACACACCTCCTGCAGAGGAGACATGGCATTTGTAAAGCTTGCTTAGGTTTTTAGTGTCACGTAATATGTAAAATATGTAATATGAAAATATTTTATCTACCCTTCAGTGTGAGATGGAGGCCAATATAAACAGATATTTATCACATATATGTCACAATTCGTGTCTGGTTGACGTGACAGTTTTGGTTAGTTTTTTTGTGTTATTATTTTCATAGCTACATGTGTTTTCTGGGCCGTTCTAGTTTCGTCACTTTGTTATTTACGCATACCTGTTTTTCGTTTATGTTCCATACTATTTATGTTCAGGTGCGTGCGCCAGTCGTGGGTCGGCTCATTGTGAATCCGTGTTTGGTTTGTCACTGTTGCTTTTCCTCCGCTTTGTGTGCTTCCTTGTTTTCCTTTATTAAAGATTCCTACAAACTTACCTGCCTGACGTCCAGCTCGCTTCATCCCCGGGGTCGTGCCACCATGCCGTGAAGACGAGATCGTAACAATATAGTCATACTGGTGATTGTTATAGCAAGGGTTTAGAGTCTCCAATTAAACTAACATGCATATTTTTGGAATGTGGGAATGTGGTAGGAAACCGGGGAACCCAGAGAAAACCCACGCACAGGGAGAACATGCAAACTCCACACAGGGTGCCCAAACGGAGATTCAAACCCAGATCTTCCCCATCTTCTGACTGTGTGGCCATATTAAGTAACTTTATTTATTTGTGAAACACCCTCAATATTATTTAGAGTAAAAATGATTTGGGACAAATTAAATCTAGATCTCTAATAAATGCCTGGTACACTGGCTGAGGAATCAATATAATGTGACTCATGTCTTTGTTATTTACTGCACTTCTGATTATCTAGGAGGTTTTGCATCAAGTCATGCAATGTGCAAATGCAATTGACTAGCTAACCACTGAGATGACAACAACCACTCAGGTTTTACTCCATCAACATTACTTCTGTGTTCACTTCAGTAATTTCAAGTTTTTGATATACCTAAACTCTTGTGGCAACGTATGACATACTTTTTGATTTGATTTACACCTTTTAGTGTTATGTAATTGCATTGACGGCTTATAGGGTTGCATTGGTGCGGTGGCTGGCACGTTGATTTGGATGGTTGTCTATCATCAGATGGACTCCTCATTGGGGAACAATGATAATGCCAAAGCCATGGGGAGCGATGGTGCCCCTACCCTCACAGGAAGCCTGCAAGCTGTGTTAAGTGCCGTGGCAGCCTTTTGATGTTGCGCAGACTGCAACACAGAAATGGTAAACAGCTATGATGAACCAAGATCTTCCTCCGGGGGGATTCCACAGTGTAAGGATATTAGGGATGTCATGCATAATGTGTCTCAGCAGTTGCAGAGCATTTATCCCCATATCTCACAGCATCTTCGGAAAGAGTGGTTATCAAGATTAGACTCAGATTCCTGGTATTAGTTTCTTCCACAGTGTTTGATCATCAACGAGAAAACAATAACTGCTGTGGAAAGACAACATTTCAAGTGGTCTATACTATTTTAAGGTTTTAAGTTTGCTTATCCCAAGGATGCCTTATGTTAAAGAAAAAAATAAAAGCTGGGAATAAATATTCAATATTTCTCTTCCCATTTTTATCCTCCACTGAAGGGCTCTTTCTTTTGAGTTTTGTACAAAAGGTTCATGAAATACGTGCAGTGAGGTTGGCCATGAGTGACATCAGTAGTGAAACCTTTCCCTGCTAGCCAAACAAGCACTGATTTGCACATTTGCTGTTCGAAACTGTACACAATTCTTTACGTCATGGTGATTGACCTTTGGTGGTCGCTTTTTCAAATAAAAAAAGGAAATGTTAAGCAAACTTTTAACAACAAAATGTAATACAATCCTTAAATAAAAGCATCAATGTCCAACATGAAACCCTAACATGAAATCTTTTCATTAGAACAAAAAGCCGTATGGCAGCTCACTCATATGCTATAATTAGCAGTCTACAGCTCGACTGGATGTTTGTGAAACATCACAAACAAATGACACTCAAAAAAAAAAACAATCGCAGAAGATCCGAATCCAAGTTCTTTATACACAAAACGTTAGTTGATACTATCAAAGAATCCTATCATGCACACAAGAAGTAGAACAAAACAGAAAACAAACCAGTAATGGTGGCCACATTTTGTGTCACATTAGTGCCTTAGAGCAAAAAACGATACTGGGGGTGTAACTATACACTCAGCTCACAAGACAAGACGATATATTGAATTCACAGGAAAGTAGGCGAGACAATATTTTAACATTACTTTTCAGAAAACTGCAATGACAAAATACTTTTGAAATGTTTTATAACTTTGCATGCATGACCCAAGCATGATTAAATCATTTAACTGCTGATTTTTTTTCTGCAAATTAAAACCAAAACTAAAAATTAACTAAGTTAAAGGGATAGTTCTGATTTTTGACATAAAGTTGTATGACATCCCCACCAGCGTAGTACATCCACAGTGACTTACCGCCCACTTCGTCCCGTGAGCCAAGTTCTGGTTGGATTTTGGGGGTGGGGAAAGTAGTTGCAGTTAGTTTCTGGGGACACTTAAGTAAAGAGTTTGGTTTCTCAAAAGAATAATACATTTGCATCCCAAAAAATGCCTTCTGAAGAAAGTCTGACCTCACAATCGCTCGGGCGTTATTTTTCCTGATATTGTACCAATGTGCGCTCCCGTCTATCCACTGATGTGTACATACACTGTGAAGCACCTGCGCGCATGGCCATCGCTGCGACGCCAGAGAGCTAGAGTGTTAAAAAGAATGGTGCGTACTTGTAAATATCTGGGCTGTAACAAAAAGAATGTGTGTGAATTAATCCCTTTCATTTGTCATTTTGAATTAAGTATTATAAAAAGTATTATAAAAAAAGTGTTAAGTAAAATGTCATGCTAACATATATTTGATTTGCAAATTTGATTTGCAAATTTTATTAGCATTATTTCTTATGGGACACAAAGAGTACAAAAACATTTCTAATAGGGTTGGACGATCATTTTTATATACAGGTACACCGGTGTAAACTCTTCCAATGATAAGAAAATAACTTGATAAGAAATAAATGCTTATTTTAAATGGAAAAAAGAAGCACTGATGATGTGTTTTTCCTGTGACTGTGCACTGCGCCTCACATCCAGTGGTGTCAAAAGAGAGAAAATTAACATGGCTGGATGCAGAGGAGACATATAGACTATAGAGAAATATAACAGACTATAGACAAAGAAACTGTTGTCAAATAGCAAGGTACCACTGTAATGGTACTAAGTGGTTTGGTTTGGTTTCTATTGAGCAAATGTAGAGCAAGAGAACATAATATGCACAAAGCATAAATAATTGTTTACAAAGCCACAGGGACAACAAAACGTAGGAACACAACAAATTTGTTCTAACATTTCAAGCGCAAACACTGTGTACTAAGAGTGTGTCATGAAAGTGTGAGACAGACTCAGCAAGCACGTCTACACTTACCCAGTCAAAAATTCAAAATAATTTTGCTCATGGCCTATGACATGAAAAGTAAATGATGGCATGAACGGACTGATGCAGTCATATTGTTTGGCGAAAGACATGATGCTTTTATGCTAAGTCAAAAAGGGCTGTAATATTGTATTACTGTTGTGTAATTTGCATTTGCTACTAATCTGTAAACTTGAATTCTGAATACTTTCCATTGATCTAGTTTGGTAGACACTAAATGCACTTTTGCTACCAATAAATCAATAAATGTGTTTTACAATTTGGGTTAAGGTTTGCAGCTTTTTCTATTCAAGACTCCACTGAATCGAATTATATGTTATCATAATACATCCCAAAAATATTGTGATAAGGTCCATACCGTCCCACCCTCATTTTTAAAAAGGTACTTGGTATATTGTCAAGCTTTTACTTTAAACATCCTGACAATTTGTCTTAACAATGAGGATAAGCGGCATAGAAAATGAATGAATGAATGAGTTTAACACAGCACTGCCACAAATTGAAAAACTGCAAACATAATTATTTTTTTGTCTGCTGCAACAGTTTTTTTCTCTAAAATCAGATGATGCTGTCTCACTGTCACATGAACACTGTGTCCAAACACCAGACTAAAGAAAGATGGCGAGAGACAGATTTAAGAAAAAAGGAGAGAAAGAGACAGAGAGAGAGAGACATACGACCACAGGCCCTGCTGCTCACTTGACCAGGAATCTTCTCAGTCAAGCTGTTTCCTGGTAGCCTCTGGTCTCGACTCTCAGTGCCAATGACTATTTGACATAATAAAAACACCCTGGCATTTGGACCGGTGACGAAGGCAGAGATAACTGAGAACGCCATCTGATGTGATCGCAGGCTGCCGACAGGCTCACCGGTGGAAAGCCTACACCATTTTCACCTCGACGTGTACAGATGGAAAAAGCGGAGAGGGCAGGCAGGCAGAGGCGCAATCAACGGGCAGACTCAACACCTCGTGAGAATCACAGTCACACTCGAGCTGTGAGATCCACCAAACCACCCAGTCAAAGCCCAAATAGCCATCCCTAGATCAACAATAATGGCCAGTGGCAGTATAATAATGTAGAAAACATGAAATGGACTTGGTAATGATAACTGTTTGCAGTGACAACAACCAATTGACAAAACAGTCAGACAACAATCCTAGGACAACTTATGAACTGTAAGTCAGACCCCTGCAGCCAGACTGAAGTGTGTTTGTGGGGGCGTCACTTCCTTTTGCTGTCGTAATGGCTGATGTGTGTTGCTGAATAATGCGAGGATTCCCCTCCATCTCCAGCTGTCTTGGTTCACAGGCCTTTTCAGACAGACAGAAAAACAAGGATATTGCAGGCCGGGGTCTTTATTCCTGCAACTAAGGAGCTTTGTAAAGCACCACGTATGTTAAAGCACCAAATGGCAAGCGTGAAGACAGCCTTAATGAAGCTGTGACATGTCAAACAAATTGAATGACAGTTAAGTGTCTACTTTTTAATGTCTTGCAAGTCAACATAGAGTGGTTGTTCATGAAGCTAAAAAGTGATGTTTCAAATCACTTCGATTAACTATAAGAGTAAACAGCTCCATCAGCCAAAACATTTAAAAATATTTTCCACACACATAACTCAACTGTTTGTCTGTCTACAGTGGTTTGAGTTTACCAACGGAATAGAAGGCAAGAATTCAACTCTCCAGTGTTATGTGTTGCTTTTTAAGATCCACACAGCCGAGCATCAGGAATTTAATACAGCGGGGTATATTAGTAACCATGCAGATCTTTTGATGTAGTAAATTAGATTATAATATATTCCTTTGATTTATGTTTTTTAAAGTCTCATTAAAATTCTGTTAAAATGCAACTCAGCAAATAGATGTCTCTTTTAACTCCCGCTCCAAGAGCAGTTTTAAACATAACACTTTATAACTAAACAATAGTGCCAAAGTGAGTCACAATAGAGCTATATGTGCTCTCTGATACACAACAATGACAAACCAAACCGCAGCACAAACACATTTGGCTTGTCGGTCCTCTTAGTGAAGCCCACCTACTCTTAAAAATGACACATAATGTAACTGTGCGGTTTCTCTCGCACCCCTGTAAGCCAAAGTAGATGGAGGTGACATCGCACCAAGATGTTAAATGACTTGACTCAAAGTCATCACCTCATGCTTCCATACTTTGCTCTAAAAACCACACAGTGCATTGGGGAAAGTATGAGATGACAACGGAGGGGCTTGTTGTCAAGAAAAACACAATAGAAAAACACAACAGACACAATCGACTCAATGTTTTATGGAGTTTGTATTTTATTAGTGGAACTTCCTAACAAAACGGCTTGACACACAAAAGCAGGGGTGTTCAAAGTCGGGCCTGGGGGGGGTCGCACATTTTATATTGGCCCACAGCACAGCCCCAAAAGTCAGCAACAGAGTTTTCTATTATATTTAACTGCTTGGCATATTTTTAGACACATTGGATTGGTTTTAGTGTGACTGTGGGAGTCATTTTCATATCATTTTTACCTCTTGTTTATTTAACACTGTAAAAGTAATCCATATACTGTAATGTAGGTCAGGATAAGCTATTTAATATGCAGAAAAAACTGCCCATCTTAAAAAACTTGATGTCTTTTTTCTTCTTTTGAAATGTTTTAAATTATTTTTTTATTTTCTGTATTGCTCTAATTCTTTTATAAAGTTCTGACACGGCCGTATTTACTTGTTTTTTGTTTGTTTGTTGTTTATACCAAATGCCACCTGCGCTACCAAATATAATACAATCTGAACGCCACAAACAGCCCCAGGAGGGATTTTGAGGACCCCTGAGGTATAATTTGGGCCTAGGGGAAAAAGGGTGTGGTGGTATGGATCAGGACAAAGAATTAATGTTTTCTTTTTTAATCAATCACACACTTGATTGTGTAGTGGTTCACATAGCTGAGTTTTCATATGCACTTCATTTTCAGAGCCAGAACAACTGCAAGGCAGTACTAAGTACGTTTCAGCCTTTCATCCACATGGAAAAGGCATTCTGGGTGCCTTGAAAGAGTCTTTTTTTAAAAAGAATAGAAAAATCTGTTAATTTTCTGAAAAAGATGACGTCACCGTCCTTAGCCGTCACACGATTAGAAGTGAGTGTTGCAGACAAGCCAACAAAACATCTGAATATTTCTAATGGCATGAGTCGAAAGTCTGCTGAAATGTTGTATTCTTTACAATTTTTTTAAAACGTCAAAAAATCCCAAGAGTGTTCCTGTGCGGACAAGGACTATTTGAAACAGGATAGGCTAAAGCTCTCCCGCACCCCTAAAGAGGATAAGTGGTATAGAACAATTTTCTAATATGTTTACTTTTTGTCCGCAACCAGAATGTATGTTGACAGAGACACAGAATTATAACTTAAAGCAGATTTATTAAAAGATGCTTAAGGATCTTCCCCCACTGAGTGCAGAAGTGTGGTCCAGGCAGGTAGACCTCCAGTAAGGATAGGTTTAGAAGACTACTGGGGAGAGGAAAACTACAGTGCAGCCTTAGGTAAGCTGCTCTGTCCTGCTCAGCAGCACATGTGCTGAGTGAGCCAAACACGATGGCTTACCACCAGAGGTCTCAGTCAAGGGCAGGACAGTTGAAAGGTCACTGCTTGCTGTCTTGCTATGTAAACAGGGCCTCAGTGAGTAATATATTCACCCTCTGAGCTTACATCAGAAGATAACTACAAACATTTTCTGCTAGAGTGTAGCATTTACAGACCTGTTTTATTTGATAACCTTTATTCTACAGTATACAGTATATGAGTGAACAATATCAAATGAAATACCACATTTTGCTTATGTAATTTTTTTTTTCCAAAATAGGTGTGAATTATAATGTGTGAAATAAATTCCAAAATGTTACTTTTTTCTTCACTTGTAATGTACGGTGCTGAAACTTATGAAAGGTGTTTTGTACTGAAATAAAAAAATACAGTAAAAAATTGCATAATTTTATATAAAACTGTCATTACATTCATTTCATTACATTTTTACACACAAAATGTAAAAATAAATTTTAAAAAAAACTGGAATAGCTTTTTTCTTTACCTTCCTTATTCACAATTTACTAAGAGTGGTTTTGGTTTTGTTTCTGCTTGGGAGAATTGTTGTAGGCATTTATTAACAGATTTATTGTATTTTATGCAGATTATTTTGAACAGGTTTGTGTATAAAATATGCTACAAACAATTATTTTATTACAAACCAAGGTGCTGACGGTGCATGCATACTAAACAGAAAGGGGGTCGGAAATGAAACACTTGCTGTGAGATACCAAGCAAAAGCCAGTCATGATTCATTGCACACATGATAACCTTAAAGGTATTTAACAAAAAGTCTAAATTCTAAACATGTCTGAGATATTGTGATTGTTTATCATACAACAGTGGGAATGCTTCTATATTATCTGATTAATTAGGATTTTTTTCCTAACATAAAACATACACCTGTTTTTGCACCAGTGTTCTGTTAACTGCGTTCTAAAACATTATCTGCCAGGCTCAAGATTCTGCATGTGACCTCCAGGTCTCACAGGAGAATGCTGGAATCTACATATTGATGATAGCGCTCTGATAAACACTGATTCATGTCACCAAATGCTTCTGTCAATCAAAAAAACAACTAAGCACTAAGTAAGACTGATGTTGTTTCTCTGCATCCTAAAAATTAATTTAATTAAACAATACATATATTAAAATGTTGTGAGAAAGTTTGGTCACATATTTGAGACAAAAGAATCACCAGGAAAAAGTTGCAACTAAGAGGTTCAGATTGTTCATTTTACATATGTTATTCCAAACACTTACAGTATTTCTAACTTTAACGACAAATGATGACACTTGTGGTGCAGCTGGGTGTTTATAGTATCCAAATCATACTGTAAATTTGTTTTCCTTTCTAAAAGTGGAAGGTTAAAGGCATTTTGAAAAAAAATGCAATTTCCCCAGCGGAATAGTACCGGTGAGTACACAGGAAAAAAAGACAAGGATGACCACTATGTCAAAGCCACAGAGCAAAGTAAGTCATGACTTGTTTACGTATTGTATTTTAAACACTATTTTACCATAGTGTTCAAGTGTGCAAAGCATTATACATGTTATATTAACATCTCTACACAGTGACATGTTGATGTTGGGAGCAGAGGCAGTGGCAGGGGTGGCGGAAGCAGCTACAAAATATTAAATAAATCAGGCTATAATGATCCCTCAACACCCATTACGCCAACTTAAAACAATAATTGAAGAATAAGCAATTTCAGATTAATTTACACTTCCCATTCTCTGTTTTGAAGGCAACCAAACTTCATCTCCATGTCTTAAGGCTTAAGTCCATGTTCTGCAAGTTCTCTATTTCCTCGCCAAACCGTACACCGCCCTAAGTCAGCTGGGATATGCTCTAGCAATCCCCACAACCCTAATGATAAGGATAAGCGGCAAAGAAAACAAATGAATGAATGTTTCTCCTTTCTTTTCTCCTCAAAAATTCTTACACATTGCTTAAATCTTTGCTATAATCACTGCAAACATCCTCTGTCTTGTACACTGCTGTTTTTGTAGCTGAGAGGTTTTACTCCGCAAACGTCAGTGACTCTTTTTTCACTCGACCATAACTATGTATATTTGTCTTCACTTCTCATGTTCTTCTCTTAACATCCTTTGCTGACAATAAGCGTGAACAAAAAAAGTATAAAAAGCCAAAGCGAATTTTGCAATTAATCCCTTGAGGTTCACTGAAATGAAAAATTCTCATGAGGTCTTGTGCTATAGACTCATGTCCCTCAGTACGTAACGCATGATGGTGCAACTTTAGCGTCAAATTTCATTTCCACAAAATTTGGTGTGAAATTCGAACTTGTACAATTTAGAAACATTTCTCTTTAGAAGAACTAAAAAAAAGCACGCAAAGACATTGCAATTTCTAAGAAACATCCCTGATGACGCTTTGTATAACATGTAGGTTTTTTTACCTAATACATCAAACAAACTGATGTTCATTTTGAAATACTTGATATATTTTACTACTAGAAACAATCCTGTGAGTTGATACACTTCCTGCTTGCCTTGTTTTGCCTTGTTTTTGGAAACCAGCATCCTAACAGAAGGAGAGCGGTAGGAGCAGGCCTTTTCGCTCAGTGATTCAGAGGCACAGTGTAAACGCCAGCTTTCTCTTTCTGATGAGCGCCGTTAATTGCAGAGCCGGCTCGCCCACACGCTCCACATTTGTTGGTGGATGGAGAAGCTGAGACACAAAAATTAAAGTGGAATGGAGAGTGCGGTAAAAGATGCTGCAGCTGCCCATTCCTCACATACTGTACAGTATCTCCTTTTCCCACTCACAACTTGTGCTAAGACGCTGACATACACTAATGGACAGCACCAGAGTCAGGTGGGAAACACAGTACAAACACAGAGGCTGTAGTATTGTATACTTTACTTGACGTTATACAATTAGGTACATTACATTCGTATTATAAAGCAAAGGAATATCTGCATAATAAAAAAGGCGAGGTTGATAAGGTTAGACTAACAGTGAGAAAAACGCTGAGATTTCTCTATCAGTTTCAACCAGCACATTTGTACTCATTCCACTGACTAAAATACCCCATAAATTGCTCAAATGGTATTCATTTGAGTGGCGCTCAAAGCCCCTCGTCCACTTATTACACATAAAAGCTCACGTGACGCGGATCATGAACAACATCACTGCCAACGCTCTGGGGCAGAGCACAAGCTAATGACTGCAGATTGGAAAGCTGCTTCACTACTTTGCTGTCACAATGTCTTTTGCTGATCTTACGTCTTTGAGGGGTAGCTTCTTTTTACTGTTTTCAGTTGCTTCAACTTTGTTTTTTGCAACTTTACTTACAAAATTAGGGTCAGCCTTAACGAGAGGTGTTAAGAGTTTGGGAATGTTAGAAAAATATACAAATAGTGACTAATTGATCAATTTTAAAAAGAACACAATTGTTTTTAAATGGCCTTAATGGAGCGATCATCCAGGCTGGTCAATTTGGTATTGCCATCACAAAAACCGTGTACAAGCAATTTTTCAATTAACATTTGAACATTATACAAGTATAAAATAAGTTAACGACTTAAATGAACACATTTATAATGAACTAAAAATAACATAACTTCCTAAAACACAACTTTAAATCCAAGTATTAGCACTTAAATACACTGACGGTTCAAGCCAATTAGTAATAAGTTCAAGGCGACAGTATTTTACTTAAAGGTACTCACAGTTGGCTGCTCTTCTCATGTAGCGTGACTTAACAACAACAACAAGAACAACAAGAAGAATACGGGTGAAAATAACCACAAACTGTGGCGTCAACTCGTGAAAAAAAAGGTGCTGCCATGGTTACCAAAACTGTTCAGCTCTTATCAAAAGCTGGCAAACTTGTGTGACAGTGGCTTTTTTTGGCTTTTGCAACATTCATTCCAAAAGAGTGGCTCAGACTCACCAAGATGTTTATAGAACAGAAGATCTAAAAAAAAGAAGATATAAAACTTAACATTGAAAGATTTTTTAATATAACGGTAAGTCTGAAACGGTTAGGGTTGACAGTTTGACAGTTGCTTTTTATTTGGCTTTTGGTGGCTTTTTGTGACATTTACTTTACAAAGACAAGCCATAATGCAGGGGGAAAAACTACCAACTGTTGTGTCAAGTGTGCGTAAAGAAAAAGCAGATGCTGCCAAGGTTAACTTATTTTTACACTTGTTTGACATTTGCCTTTTCTTTGGCTTTTGACATTAGACAATTTCTCCCAAGAGTGGACCAGCCTCAATGGGTTTCTAGAACAGAAGGGAAGTCTCTACAAAAGTTAAGGTTGTGTGTTTTATTGATTTACTGGTATGTCCAAAGTGGTAAACATCTATTACACTTGTTTGACAATTGCTTTTTCTTTCTTGAGACATTTATTCCAAAAGAAGGACAAGCCCCAATGACAGACAAACCACCAACTGTGGCGTCAACTTCTGCTTAATTCTAATCGCAAATAAACTGGCAAAATTAACATCACTCAGTTGACATTTTTTAGGGCTGGAGGGAGAGCAGGAATATGTCAAAAGTCGTTACAGTCCAGTAGCATGTTCACATTAAATTGTAAACCGCAAGTCTGTCAAAAACCTGATAAATAGCTTTATGATCAAATGCGTAAAAGTTTCGCCACAATGAGCCGCGCGTTTAGCTGCATTCTTGACTACATCAACGTCTGGACGTGAAAAAACACCATTTCGAACGACACCTGCCTGCATGCAAAAAAGTGGACCGCCGAGGAACATCAGAGCCCTGGTGTACTTTTTTAATGCCTGCCAATCTGACAGATCCACTCTACGCCTCCCTCTGGCGCTTTTGTGACGTTACTCCCGTGTCGCTCCGGCTGCCTCAACAACAACGTTTCTATTTGCGTTCACTCACCTTTAGTCCGGGGCCAGACTGCTGCTGCTGCGTGTGGACACTCTATATCGATGCTCTCCGCTGGATAAACCTAATTTCACTTCACATTTACACGCTGGCTGCTATTTTAGGTGGGAGGAGGGGAGCTGACAAACTCAGAAAAAGCCAGTCTCCCTCTTGACAGTAAAGCTCCTCCCACTTATCTGACGTCATCCCCCGCTCGCTCTCTCTCGCTCTCTCTCTCTCTCTCCCGCCACAACATAAATTTACAGTTATAATAACAAAACGGAAGGTACACATTCAACATTGAGCTTCTCCTATGTGGTAATGCATTGGCGTCTCTATTTAGAAGAATCAAAACAAAAGCGATGCTAAAATCAGCAGAAACAAACCAACAAAATACATACTTGACAAAAATATTTTCTCGAGCTTGACTTTTCCTTTTACTTTCCCAAATGCCTTGATGTCACATCTTGACGACAACAGCAAATAGTGTGCGTGACAGCCAATCACGGAACGCAGCGTCTGCTTAGCAGCCAATCAGAACAGGAGGGCGGGATGCGTTTGTCTCACAGACAGGAACTGTGACGCGTGCGTATGAGGCAGGATTTGAGGAGGCGGAGTAGGAGTAGGTTTGGCGCCTGCCTGCCTCCCCGCCCGCCGTGACAGCAAGTTTGTACCTTACTGGTTTTTGGAAGGAGCAGGTGTGCTATAAGAAAGCACACCTGCTCGCTTATTATTAATTGATCAAGCTTATATGTGACCACACACCTCAAACATAACATGGTATTGAGTGCAAAGGATATACAGTACAATCTAAATGCAGTTTAACATTACTTCTTTAGCAAAGGGACGAATGCATGTAGAATTTCACTTTTATGGCACACCAAGAATATAGAACAACAAAACAAAAATAATGAAAAAGGTAGGGTACATCAAAATTATATTGTTATTTAAAACATGCAATAAATCATTCAATCAATAACAACAATATTTCCCTTTTGACATGCAGCAAAGGTCAACCATTAAATATGCCATATTGCATAACAACTTCAGAAGAAGAACATAATTTCCAACGCTACATATTATGGTATAAATTATTGTTATTATTCTCATTATTATCTCTCGGTTTTCACCAAAGGAATTTTTAATATATTGCAAATTATGTAAATCCTAAGAATCTATTTCAGACACCTAAAAAAATTAGCAAAAAATCCTCTTATATAGAATACTTACCATTTTACATGCAGAAAACAATACTAAATAATTATAAATGACAAATGAAATGGCTAAATGAACATTTATCATCAGGTTCACTTTTATTGAAGATGTCTAGTTGGTGAAGACCGTGAGAAGCAGAGGGAAGAGATGGGGAAAGTATCCACACCAACATCTTTGATTGTTTGTGATCTCGGTTTTGTCAACACCTTTACCCCTTTCATCACATGAGCTTCCATGATTTCTTCTTACTTTGCAAGAATGAAACTTAGGCCCTGTCCACACGTATCTCATAAAACAAATTTATTTTTCCCCGATTTTGCCTATTATCCTTATGAGCCCACAGATAAATGGCGCTTAAAGGAAAGGTTTTCAAAACCTCCGGCCAAAGCGTAAATTTGGAAAAAACTCCCGTTATATGTTTGGGTTTGAGTTCTACGTTTCCAAACATCACTGCCTGCCACAACGTATGCAGTGATGTCACACACCTAACTTGAATTTACACCAGAAACGACATGGATGCCCTCAGAACTGTGATGGTCATAGCTATTGTTGAAGCGCTTTTTGTCTGCTTATTATAAAACAATGTTTAGAAGCAATTCTGCTTCCTTGTCAGTCCACACAAACAAGCCTGGCGCCATGTTTTATGTTTTGCAAAAGTGTCGGCATGACAGAGAATGATTCTGATTGGACAGAATTTTAGTAACTATTGCCCCCTCCAGGTTTGGCATGCTTATGACTGTGGTTCCCAAATACGCGAATATGCTTTGTTTTTTTTTTAATACGAGGAAATACAACAACATTTCTTTTATAAATGAAGAGGGAAAAATATGCGGTTTTACAAATACCCCGCTACGTGTGGACAAGGCGTTTTTATCAACGCGCGCATGAATATGTCAATACATGAAGGATTTTGGACTTTGCGATGCTTGGCGCGCTCACCATCCCACTGTTAAGGAGTACACCTTCTTCTCATCAATCCACCACTCATACTCTAGATTAGATTATTTTCTAACCAGCAGCACACTGACGAGTAATATATCTGAAACCAAAATTCATCCTATCATTATCAGCGACCATGCACCAGTGTCAC